>OY987259.1:2447961-2976866 GCA_963920725.1 Rhamphomyia laevipes | reverse complement strand
CATAATTTATTTTTAAAAAAATAAAACTATCGTGAATTTTGTGTATTTTAACTTGAGGGAAAATTAGTTTAAACTAAAATCAATTTTCTTTTATAAACTTTGTATATTTCCAGTTGAGGGGAGCGTAACATTAAGCTTCGAACAGACAACAAAACGTTTTAGTTTGTTTAAAACACAATCAGGTGATATTGAAAATATGATTGCAGATTTCATTGATATAGGTAATAATTTTTTTTTTTAAATTATCCTTAAATTATCTGTAAAACCTGGTTTATCATGCAATTATATCTTTCTATACGTAACGTAGTAATTAATTATATATAGAAATTTTACCCAATTAAAAATTTTACAATTTGTAAAGGAAATTAAACTATTCAACAGTTTTAACAAGTCATTTTATCCTAAACACTTCTAATTCTAACCTTATTTGATCTTAACGTTAGACCAAAAACGAAGCAGACAAATATGTGATACAAGAATTGATTTAAAGTTCCAATTGGATGAACAACAATTTTTGTACTGGACGGAAATTGCAGTCATATTACATTTAACTCCAAAAATTAAGACATGTCGGCAACTGGATTCATACTAGTGGTCCACAATAATCAGTACTATGTTCACATCTTTTTATTATATACCTCAGGATTAAAATACGCAGCCCTCGACAATAACAGGACCCACTAATTTTTGTCAATATTTTCATCGCACTATTGCAAAATTGCTTGATATAAATGAATTCTTTACGCTACTGTTACTACTATTTTACCGGGCATATTAGTTCTAAATAATCAATAATCCTCAATATTTTATTAAAATTTTCTAATTATTATAAATTTTATTACATTAGAAATACTCTAACAACACTAAAAATCCACTCTATTAAAACCTTATGACTTATCCATCATATAATTTTTCTTGTTCATATTCTCATAATATTATTAACCCCAGAACTTTTAACCATATAGGTACTAAAAGTAAAGATTTTCCAGATTAACCGGAAAATCGAAAACCAGAACATAATAAATTCACTATTCAATTTTATGCTATAAAAAAAAAAGGATATGAAAAAAATTGATGGTCAAACTAATACAAACAAAAATTCATCACCCGAAAATAAATGAAATGAAAATCAAAAAAAAAATATTTTCAATGTTGCTATATTGAAATTAGCCCATCAGAACATAACGAAATATCCAACAGGAATAACAACAAACAGGATGAGAATTTCCAAAAAATTCTTTAGGGAGTTGAAGGGTCGTAATTTTTCATCATGATTTTATTATACAATATACGAAAAATGAATTTATATAATAAAAAAAAAAAATCTAAAGGATATTACAACAACAATACAGGAAACTAAAAATATATAAAGTTTGGGTATAAATTTTGTTTTTTTTTTAAGAAAATATGATAAATGACTTCCTTTGTCCATTAAGGAAGATTGTACATGATTATATTTGTATTTTAATTTTATATACACATATAAATATTTTTTTTTGTACAAATTGGAAAAGTTGTATACACGAATTTTAATTTTTGATTTTACTTTCCGAATTCCATACGCAGGACTCTTTTTTTTTTGACAAATTTTAATGATTTGAGGTCCCCTGAAGCCATTTGTTTCTAAAAGTAGAATCAAAATAAACTTAAATTTTATGTTTCACATAGAAAATTGAAAATTTGATGGCCTCAATGTGTATGAACATAAACAGCATCAAAATATAGCAAAAAGTTCTTTCCAAACTTTGAATTTCCTTGAATGAATGAAATTCCTTGCAAATAAATTGGAATCTAAGTGAAGCATTAATTGTTTAATTAATCACTGGTTATGTTATAAGGACACTAAACAGCTTGGGTCATAATTTCGTCATGAAATAAACAGTCCAAAATCAAAATTTATCTATAGAGTCCTATAATTTCTTTACTAGTTTCGGTTTAGAAAGTCCACTGTTAGTCATATCAAATATAAAATATTTTCAGTTTCAAAAGGCAAATAATATTTATTAAATTTTGCTTTTAGATGATAAAGCATAAAATTTTATGAAGAATAGTGATATATTTATGTGATAAGAAAATAATTAATGGAAAAATGTTTTAATTTATATTAAAAAGACTATACGCAAAATTAAATATCTTAAATATTCTTAGAAGATTTTAAGGGTTTGGCATGAAAGTAAATATTGGCATATACAACAAATTTTTGAATAAATAATAAAAATTAAATATTAATTAATTGATCCTTACAATGGCATTTCTTTTTGGTATTACACTCGGTTTTTAAATCTATTGAATTTTATATTTTTATAAGTAGAAACTGGCATTCATACTTAAAATAATAATAAAATTATTGAAGTTGTCCATTTTTATATTAATTAAATAATACAGGATTTAATATCATTAGACATTGACATTGTATTCAAATGTACTGCAGAAATAATGTAGACGTACAAGCTTAAAGTTAAGTTTTATTTAATTAAAAATAATTTTTATTGATTAATTTTATTAATAATGCATGATTGATTGCTTATTATTGTCTAATATTACAAATTGTATTACCATCGAAATCCACAAAAAAATAATCTATGAATAATAACCTTTTAATATTAAATTTATAATAAAGCGTCCACTAACTCTACTATTTCAGTATACTTTATAAATTAGTAATGGATTACTAGCTATTACGAAATATTGGCTACTACTTCGTCTACTGCATTAAATTTAAACAATAAAAGTTACTTGATTCATATATTCAGAGTAGTATTTGTATTTGAATCTGTTAAAAGCTGGACGAATTTTAAAACTTATTATCTACAAGAAGATCTACATCTTGACATCATTTGACATAAAAGATATCATTAGAAATATTTACATAAATACTTATAAAAAATTGACAAAGGATTATAAAACAAATTTTGTAATTTCCAAATTAAAAATTTTAGTATCTCACATTTGAAATTATTCCAGATAAACAGTTTAAAGTAATTCCTCGTAATTTGACACGTATAAATTGATCTGTAATTCCTCGGAATTGGATATGTTAATTCGTATTCTGTGTTGCGGATTTCGAAATGAGATTATATTTCTTGTATTAATGTAAAGCAGATACAAGTACCGCCAGCATGATATGCATCAGCTTTTTTAGTGTTGTTACAGTTCTTCTTCGACGCCATTGGTTAAACGGTCTAATAAATTCTACTTTGGAAATCTGATATGGATTCGACATCTTGTTTATATTACTTACATCAAACCTAATGAAATTATTTTATTATCCTTTCCAATATATGCTCCTAAGCTATGTAAAGAGAGATTGTTATTAACACCGAAATATAAACATAGAGGCTACAGATAATTCTAAATCTATAAAAATTATTAATTAAATAAAATCTTCTTTGTATCTATTTACAATATAATGCAAACTTAATGCAGCAAACTCTGCTTATCCAATTTCGATATATAGAATTATACATCCTTGTACTTGTACCATAAAATTCTTTATAGATGTTATATTACCTGGATCTGGATATTAATACAACCTTCAATATAAAAAATATAATTTCATCAATAAATATTTATTTATTGTAAAATGTTTGTAAACACAAATTTTTTTGTAATTTATTCTTTATCACGAACATAAAAATTTTCCAATTTCCTTCAACAGTTATTGAATCATACTCTAAATACCAAATCAAACAAATATTATTTTTTCAATATAATTAAATTTACAATACATTATCATTCAATTTTTTTTTTATTTACATTTCACTTATTAGTTAAGGTATCTTGAAAATTAAATAAAAATAAATGTTTCAATTTCTTTTCATTTTACCACAATATATAAAATTATTTTTTACTCCTTTAACAATTTGTATACATATATAAATAGCAAAATTACCACACCAAATTGAAGAATAAATAAGTGATATACCACCAATTAAATGACTAGAACCGCGTCAATTTATATTAAATTTTTGTATATATTTGTCTTTCCTGTTTCGTGGTTTTTATATATTTGTTTTATGTAGGTTTATTTATTTAGACATAGAAACTAACCGGAAATTAAATTTAATATAAAATTACCAAATGTCTTGTTGTCTCTACATAAATTTTGTACATTTTATATATTTTGAAATTTTTATTTTAAAATTTATATTAATATATACTAAAATCAAATTATTGAAAAATTGGTAAATTGCCAGAGTATTTATTATCTTAAATTTGTTATTTTTTAGAATATGAGAAATTTGTTTCAAAGAAAAATGAATCTGAATCATGGCTACGAAACAGATACAGAAGAAACTTTATCATATTTCAGAATTTTAATAAAATAAACAATTATGTAATAAAATGTTATTTATTTGTATAAAAACATTTAAAATATTGTTGAAAGATATTGCATGTTCTATATTACTGTAGCTCCATTCGAATATTGAAACACTTTATTGAGATGCAGGTAAAATGAAGCCTGCAAGTCAGCTTCTGTTCTTAGAGAAGTGGAATGAGTCGATGTGTTGCACCAGTAAGTACAACCGAATTATAATGATAAGTTGACTTGTTTTTATAGTACCAGGTTTAAAAGACCATTAAGAAAAATTGCAACTTAAATTGATCACAAAGAATGCATCTGAATATATAGATGATATCTTTACAACGACATGCTTCGAAGAGTAGTACGTAGAATACAACAACAATATTTAAAGCTGTAAACCAGTAGAATAAATGTCTTTGTTAATTTTGTATTTCAGTTTTTTGAGTGTTCTTATTAATTAGGATAAATTTTGGATTCTTTTTGTAATCAATGAACTCAATATTCCAATAATTTATTCTACCCACTGTTAACCAGTTATTAGTACCTATATTAGGTACTCATCAGTGGAGTGAAGGATGCAATTATGTACTGTACAATGAAATACTAATTTTTCTGATGCACAACAATATCGCATGTAATTCTGCATAGAATATGATACAAAATTCATTTAGTCTAGATATTTATTTTGTTGGTACGCTCTAAACAACAGCACGAAGCCTTTGTTTTGTGTGATAGATGTGAAATTATGTACATTTTAAATAATTATCATTGAAATAATTTGAATGTAAACTATGTGCCATTTTTAATTTCAGATTAATATAAATTTTTTTTTACTTAAATGTTTAACATTACTTTCAAGATTCAGATTGAATAAATTTAATTATATAAATAAAATTCTAGCAAATATTAACATTTTCAAACTAAATTAACTAAAAATTTTCAATTTATTTTTATGTATTTAATTAGATGCCAACGATGAACAACCATTTGTTAATAATAAAGAAAAAGCTGGCGATGCTAATTTATATTTATATGATGAAGAGCTGGATACTCGACCCCATATATCAACATTTATTTCATCATTGGCTAATTATTCAAACACAATACCAGCTCCAACAGATCAGGATCCTGATGCAAAACCAAAACCAACTAGTGCAGGAATGGGTAAGGTTTTTTTCAATAAAATATTGATTATTATACAGACAAATAACAAAAATAACATGAATAAATTAAAATTTAATTTTTGGTTAACCACTATAATTAAATTGTTAGTTTACATTATTATTCCATCGTTAGAGTTACGAATTTATAAGAAGAATTTATTATATTATTTTTCGAATTTAAAATACTTATTAAAAATATCCATAATTGAAGAAGTTATACTAACTTAATTATTCAATAATTGCATTAAAATGGCATTAAATAAACATTTCGCAACTATTATTAATGAAGATATTAAGTAGATTTCATCTACTAGGTCTATATAAAAAGTCCAAGATAATTCTGAAAACTGCCAGATTATACACGGGTATTTATACGAGACGTACGATTCTTAGGAAAATTGAAATTTGGACTTTTCGTTAGTGTATTGAGGAGGAGAAGATAATGGAATATTTGTTATGTCTTCCTTTTCTTTTTACATCAGTTATTTTGTCGGTTTTGTAAATTTACTTCCTGGTTATTTAGAATTACCAGTAGACGCCGACTTTTAATTTTGTATTTTGCAGATATTTCTTTGTTATGTAAAACAACAGAATTAATTTTATGAAATTCTGTAAATTATTATAGATACTTAACAAAAATTGCATTTCCTGCCGGAAATACTTAATTTAACTAAAATTGTATTAGTTTGTAATTTATAATTTTTTTTTGTCTAATTGGTCAAATGTAAATAAAATATTATAATGCTGACATTAAAAAGATACTTCGCCTGAACTACATATAAAAATTATATAATAATTATACCAAAATTAAATTTATATTTTATTGTATCCTGATTCATAATATAAAAAAAAAATTTAATTTCATAAATCAATAATTTTATTATACAATTTTAATTTTAATTATAAAGGTACTCTGATTGGTGTATTCCTGCCATGTATCCAAAATATTTTCGGTGTAATTCTATTTATTCGTCTAACATGGGTCGTTGGAACTGCTGGTGCAATTTGTGGTTTCATGATTGTATTTACGTGCTGTTGTGTGGTAAGTAAATCAAAAATATTTTTATATTATATTTAATTTATTATACAAATAAATAATTTGAATTGAAATCCCATCAAGAATTTATATTAATGTCAAATTTTGAATTGAAATCATATGAACTAGCTTCTAGTAGATCATGAATAAAAAATAAGAATCAAAGCATTTCCGTCGTAGGTGCAGACAGGGACAATGACACGAAAAAAGTTCAAATGTTTCACGTTCACCTACACATCCACTAAACGAATCTCGGAATTTTTAAACATGATTGAGTGTCCTTATTAATAGCGGTGTCACTAAGTAGACACCGCTGTTGCTATTTTGTATGTATTTCTTAGTGACTACTTCGACTAATGACTAGAGTGAACTCCCATAAGTTTTTCGTTGTGTAACAGAGTGTCATCAATCCATTTTGATAAGGAAGGATTAGATTTTAGTAAATTTTTGGGAAGTAAATGTCGTTTTTACAATTTTAATAAAAAAAAATTGTATTTAAATTCTAGCTTAATCATAGAAAATTATGGTTTTATACAATTATTGATTGTATTAATTATAAAAATATTTTAATTCACTTTAACTTATAAAAACTTTGATTCACTTTAACTGCAGAACTTTGTTTTCAAATATAAATTATGAGATCAACAAAAAAAGGACGTTTAAATTTTGATATTTCTAAACGTATCTTATAACATGATCCCAAATAACAATATAAATTATACTCGATACATGATAATATCTTAGCTCATAATTAATAAATTCAATATCTAAAATATACTAGATTTCAATTCAAAATATTTTTATTTCAAAATATTTCCGTGGTTCTAACTAGAAATATATTAAACGTACGTAAACGTAAAGTATAACAATTCATTTTTCTTTGTAAAAACTATATTTAGCATGGATTTAAAACTGAATTGTTTAAATTATAATATATTGTGTTACTATATTTCAATATTTATTCAATACCTTTAAATAATTTCGAATTTTTTTATCTCTAGACATTGCTTACAGCTATCTCCATGTCTGCAATCGCTACAAACGGTGTAGTGCCGGCTGGTGGGAGTTATTTCATGATATCAAGGTAAACTATTAATTATATTTTTTTAACTTTTATTTAACCTTCATCTCCTTACCAAAAAATTAAACTGTCTTTAAAAGTAAAATCTCTAAAGATTTAATAACTTTTCATCCCAAAATTAAAAAGAAAATCTAATTAAAAAAAAAAATTCAATAAAAAATAAAAAAATGTTTAATTTTTCATTTAATTTTAGATCTTTAGGTCCAGAATTTGGTGGAGCTGTTGGAATGCTATTTTATACTGGCACAACATTAGCTGCTGCTATGTATATTGTTGGTGCTGTTGAAATTGTTTTGGTAAACTTAATTTTGAAATTTTAAATATTGTATTATGGAAATAATTTATTTATAAATATTATTTTAGACTTATATGGCACCATGGGCATCAATTTTTGGTGATTTCACGAAAGATCCAAGTATTATGTACAATAATTTTCGTGTTTATGGAACTTGCCTTTTAGTTATTATGGGTAAGTGTTTTTATTAATTACAGTATAATTGTTTTTAGATATCGTTCGACATATTTTTGTATAGTACTGGCATTAATTTAAAATCATAAACAAAAGTTTCGTAAGAAAAAGAAATATATCTTTAAAAAATTTGTAATCAAGAGAAATACCGAAAAAAAATCTATGTGATAATTCAATATTCTTCAATTTAAAATTAATCAAAAACAGTCTCAAAATTTGGATCTAACTTAAAAAGTTAAAGGTATTGTGAACATTAAATAAAAGGACATCAAATAAAACGGATAACCAACATTTCTTACCTGTTTACATTTCTGGTTCGCGGATTATGATTAGAGATGATGTCTGAAACTTTCAATATTTTAACTTATAAACAATACTTCTTTCTATGTTTCAACTATTTCTGTATATATAAATGTTTCTGTTAGGCTTCTTACATAGTGCCACTCTGACGCTGTGAGTGATATGCTCATTTAAATATTTGTGAGTATAGCTTATAACAAGCTAAAACGTCAACACCGCTCAACACGTGCACTTACAGCCTAGATTCGGAAAATTTTCTATTTCTCATGAAACAAATTAATAGCTGATGTAATTGTAATCATGTAATCAATCAATCAATTCTTCAAATCATAGATAAAACAAAAAATGTTTTCCTTGTATAATTTTGGGCATATATTAAAAATTATGTAAAGAAGTCGTTCTTCTGTAATTATATTCTTATATCTAAGAAATTTATAATTATAAATACAATCTTATTTGAAACATAACTATTCATTTTATAATAACATAATTAATTCATATTTATTTATTTTCAGGTTTAATTGTATTTCTTGGTGTGAATTTCGTTAACAAATTTGCAACTGTTGCCTTGGCTTGTGTAATATTATCAATTATTGCCATTTATGTTGGTATTTTTGATAATTTTGATGGAAATGAGAAACTATAGTAAGTATTAATAAATTCATATAAATAATAATATTTTCCTTATTTTGTGGTTTCCATTTTTAATCTAAAACAATTTTTTGGTAATTAATGATAAACACAATTAAAATTATCGAATTTCTTTACATTTTTTTGTAAATTTAAAAAAATTACATTTTATAGTAATATAAATAACTAAATTCTTCTTAACATTTTTTGTCATTTCTAATAAATATCCTTTAAGAATCTGCTACATAAATTGCAAATTGTATATTTATTATATAATTTTATTTTATTTTTATAGTATGTGCGTGCTTGGTAAACGTCTCTTAAAAGACATTCCAATGGATAATTGTACTAAAGAAGAACATGGTCCTTTGTATAATATTTATTGTCCAGCGGGTGGAAAATGTGATGAATACTTTTTGGGTAAGAAATTTATAAATTTAAAATAAAAAAATTAAATATAAACATTTAAATTTAGAGAGTGTTTAATTGAAACAATTTCAATTTAAAGAGGTATTTTTGTATAAAAATGGAAACAGATGGTATTATTCCAAAAGTTTTTTAATTAAAATTTAAATTTCAAAAGTATTGATAATTAAAAAATTCATAATAATTATTTGGCTATTTAAAATTATTATTTACTAACAAATTTATATTAAATTGTTGGTACAATTGATGAAAGACTCAGTGCAAAAAGAGGTTAACTAAAATTGTACTTGCCAAAATAACTTTATTTTTGAATTAATTTGAATACCATTTTGAGATGCAGCATCTTTCTTTATGTATATTTTATGTCATTGTGTATATTGTATCAATTTTAAGGACAACACGTTAACAAATTCCTTGACGCTCCCCATACACAAATACACATAAAAAACGAGTGGCAAATCAAAAGATGTGGTCAAAAACAAACGAAATACATACATAAATTTTACGTAAATGCAGTATTATTGATAGTGTAAAATTACTAAAACTGGAGTTAAATTGTTTTTGCACTGAGACTGAGACATTCAATTATAAACTAAATTTTACATATACATACCCAAAATTATATTAATTATTATGTAAATTTAAAATTATTTGAAAAAAATTAAATAAATACTATAATATAAATATAATATAATTAAACAATTATTAAAACAAAATATAAATATCGAATTCAGTAAATAACAACAAAATTTAAAATTTTCATATGACGTGTAGCATATAGAATTGTCATTTTTAGTACTGTCACTCATAAAATTACATAGTTTAAAACTTATACAACAGAAGGAACATGTTAAAAATTTAAGATTATATTGATCTAAAATTATTGTACATCTGCTTGCGTTGCATTTTTAATATTATTCACAATAATTTATCTATATCGATATACTTAATTCCAGTTCATTTTTTCAATAAATTAATTATTGTAGTTTGATAAAATCAATAAAATTTAATAAATATTTATAACTTCTATAAATATTTAATATTAAATCATTTTAAAATATGAAACTTAACAAAACTAAATCTATTTTATTATGTTTCATTATTATTTTATGTAATTTAAATCGATATTTTTATTTCCTGGATAATTGAATTATAAATAATAAATTGTATTTTATAGTCAGTGCCAGTAATATTATTTTACAATGAAAAAAATAGTTCTTTCATCATTACATAATATTGCAATAATAGAATATTAATGGCATTCGACAATTATTTATATCTATATTTACATTTGTATTTTGTTGTTATATCTGAAATTTATAAATACATTTTATTTTGATTAATTAAACAGAGAACAATGTTACCAAAGTTAAGGGAATTAAAGGATTATCTAGTGGAGTATTTTTTGACAACATTTATCCATCATTCTTACAAGTAAGTTTTGAATATTTTCATTATTATTAATTTATAAATATGTTTTTTTTTTTATTTTGAAAATATAACAATAATTTTTGTATTATATTGATTACGTGTGTAATCTTTTTTTTTGTAATTTTACTATTTTGTATAACAGTTACAGTATAACAGCATAACAGTTTCAGTTAGTGTATAATAGTAACAGCATAACAATAAACGTTAACAGTAGCAGTTTAACAGTTAGTGTGTAACAGTATAACAGTTACCGTATAACAGTAACAGTAAACAGACTTATCGTTACATATTTGATATACGATTCCGTAGAATTGGATAAATTTAAATTAATAATAAATTATTTTGCTTATTCTAATTATAATTAAGCTCTGAACAGAATCAGAATTAGAACTATAGAAATTATATTTTTAAATTTCGCCACTATAGCTAATACAGTCAGAGCATCAAAAACAATCCACAAAATATTTTAAATATCAAAATACTTTTATGTGTGATAAATATTTTGACCAACTACTACCCAGATCTTAATTAGGTCTCGAATTGCAGAATCACGATATTTCTCAAGTTTACTGCAATTACAAAATCCTTCGATTTACTACATAATCTCTCATTACATATTCCAGAGTTAGTTAATCTGAAAACTAAGTTAACCATGAAATGGACCCAAGTGTTTTCTATGCTAGGCACTGACGCCACAATTACCTAACCTAAAACCATACTACTGGCTATCCTGTGATCGGACAAAATAGATTTCAACCCGACAACATAAATGAATGGTTTGCCATCAACAACGACTATGGTTCTGTCAGATAAACATTATAATTTATATCTTTTCTTTGTTCTAATTACGCTTGACGTTTATTACTGATTCTATTTATCTCTTTTTGTTTTATATATTTTTATTCTACATAATTGGTTAATTGAATATCTTCTTTTTAACAAAATATTTTTAGATATTATGAACAGTTGACATTAAACATTATTTATTTTTTGGTTTATTTATAGCTTTATTTGTAATTTTATATCTTTTATTACTTGTCCATTTTTTATATAATTATCGTATATTTTCAAAATAAAATATATTAAATATAATTCTTATATATTTTAGTTATATATACTTGATTAATTTGATATCCATTCAATTTACTATATTTTATTATTATCTCTGTTCTTTTTGAAATTGTAAAGATTTCATTGGATTTACTACGATCCTTTGGGAAAGATTTATATATAAAATATAAATAGCTAAGTAAAAATGTAATAATGTAATAAAATCTAAGACTTTATTGTCTAGTCTAGACTCTGTTTTCGTTATGATAACATATTTATAGAAGATATTGTTACCGTGTCAATTATTGTATAATAATTAAATATTAAATAAAAAGTGTTCAATATAATAAAATATGATTCGCATTTGATAAATCAGATTTAACAAATCTAATAATTATATGGAGTACTGGAGGCCGCCTCGTAGTGGTGCCCCCTGGGATACGCTAAATGGTCTTCACAAAAGACGAATGAGCAACTAGAGTACAAAGAAAAGGAATAAAACGAACCAATGCATTCAAGGGCATTCAAACAAGGAAACTTAAACATATGCGGTTTAATTGAAATTAAACGACATACTTGTATTGGTTAGCTCAAGGAACTATGGTTTAGGCCAAATTCCTGGCTTTTTGAAAACAACAAGAACATAATTATATGCTAGTTTATTAATTTCTTTATATTTGGAAAATTAATTTTTTTTTTTTTTGGTACAATAAAAATTACGCTTGACGTTTCCCTTCAGAAAATTGTACCAACAACAGTACAAAATATATTTATAAAAGCATGATTATAAACTGTTCTGCAACAGCTAACACCTATGTATGTACATAACTTTTTGAAAAATCGACAAAAAAAAAAGATAATAATAAATAAAGTTATTTTAATCCTTATAAAAAAGAAAACAGACTAAAGTTTTATGTATTTTATACTTAACTATATATTACAGATACAGTCCAATAATGATGATATTAAATTTCATTGTTGGCGGACAGAAAGACGTCTTCATATTTTTTTATTTTTTATTTTTTCATAAAAAGTTAATTTTATCGTTTTGTTCTCTTGTTTGTTGAAGATTTTATGAAAACGATATTATTTTTCTTCACTGTTGAAAGGTTAAATTTAAAAATTTATTATCCAATAAAGTATATTTATAATTTTATTTTTAATTTACAAGAAATTGGTTGTTATTCCTTCGTATCCTTGTATATCCTTAATCGAAATTTATAATAGTATTTTTTTTTCAAACATAATTAAGTTATTTATAAGATTTCTTTAAAATAATTGTTTATATATTTAAAAATACAGTCTCAGACTTTATGAATTCATGAGTTCAATAATGACCCACATGAGCTCGTTTTCAAATCATCTATATAGATGGTTAGTTTAGCTACTATTAGAGATGAATTATGAATACAGCAAAGAGTTCAGCTATTGCACATCTGAAAGCAGACAGAATGCATAAATTTTGACTGCATACTTATACGACCGGAAGTTGTCAATATTTTACACTAATATTAATAATATTTGTTTTTTGTTGATTTTTGTGTGAATTGTTTAATAATTGAACTACCCGCCATTTTAAATGAAATATGCTAGAAGATACAAAAAAATACTAACGCAACCTTTGTAGATTTCACCGGCAGCGGATTTTAATCCGACTTTTGCAGTAAATCTAATTTAACTGGGTAGCAGCTGAATTCTTGACCGCATTCAATGGTTTACCAACCGCTGCCTGCAGTTCGGTATTCCATGTAATCAGACTATTCTATATTAACCCATTTTTTTTAAATAACATGATCCCATTTCAATGCCTTCAAAATTATGTTCAGTAATGTTTATCATAATTCAATAAAAGATAACCGCAACACTTAAATCATGAAATAATAATAATCTTAAATTTCTACATTTTAACTAAATAAAATTATACTTCGTATACTTTCAGGAAGGACAATTAATTGCATATGGAAGTAATACAGTTGATAATGAAGTATTTGGTGGTCCAACATATAATCAAATTGTTAATGATTTAACCACAACATTTACAATTTTAATTGGTATATTCTTTCCATCTGTGACTGGTAAGTTTATAAATTTTCACTTGTATTGATTATATTAATTTTGTCAATGCAAATTAGGTATTATGGCTGGTTCAAATCGTTCTGGTGATTTAGCTGATGCTCAAAAAAGTATACCAATTGGTACTATATGTGCTATTTTAACAACAAGTGTTGTTTATTTGTCATCGGTATTATTATTTGCTGGAACTGTTGATAATCTTTTGCTAAGAGACAAGTACACAAAATATAATAAAAAAAAATGTGTCACGAAATTATTTATTTTAAAAAAATTTCTTTAGATTTGGTCAATCAATTGGTGGAAAACTTGTTGTAGCAAATATGGCATGGCCAAATCATTGGGTCATATTAATTGGATCATTTTTATCAACTTTAGGAGCTGGTCTTCAAAGTTTAACTGGTGCACCACGTTTACTACAAGCGATTGCCAAAGATGGTATTATACCATTTTTACAACCATTTGCAGTTTCATCCAGTCGCGGTGAACCAACTCGTGCACTGTTATTGACAATTTGTATCTGTCAGTTTGGTATATTATTAGGTAAGTGGCAAAAGTATTAAAAAAAACATGTTTTTGAGGACTTCTTATAATAACAAATACTTTATATAAATTTTTATTTTCCAGGAAATGTTGATTTATTGGCCCCTCTATTGTCTATGTTCTTTTTGATGTGTTATGGATTTGTTAATTTAGCATGTGCTGTTCAAACTCTATTACGTACTCCAAATTGGCGTCCACGTTTTAAATTTTATCATTGGACATTATCATTGCTCGGTTTAACTTTGTGCATTTCTGTAATGTTTATGACATCATGGTATTTTGCATTAATTGCAATGGGTTTAGCAATTGTTGTCTACAAGTACATTGAATATCGAGGGTAAATTTAAATAGTTAAAAATTTATTCTGATATTTTCTATAATTGAATTAAATCATTTATTATATATAGAGCTGAAAAGGAATGGGGTGATGGTATTCGTGGTATGGCATTGACTGCAGCTCGTTTTGCTTTATTACGCCTGGAAGAAGGTCCACCACATACTAAAAATTGGCGACCACAAATTTTGGTTATGGCTAAATTAAATGATAATAATTTACCAAAATATCGGAAAATATTTTCATTTGCATCACAACTTAAAGCTGGCAAAGGTTTAACAATTTGTGTATCTGTACTTAAGGGTGATCATTCTGGGATTACAGCTAGATCAGTTGTATCGAAACAAACTCTTCATAAATATATGAAAGATGAAAAAGTTAAAGGTTTTTGTGATGTTTTAGTAGCAAGAGATATTGGTGATGGTATGAGTTCAGTGTAAGTAACAAACTTTCATCATAATTTGGCAGTAATTGTAATTGTTAAATATGATTATTTATATTTTTTTACAGTATACAAACAATTGGATTAGGTGGTATGAAACCAAATACTGTTATTGTTGGATGGCCATATAGTTGGCGCCAAAGTGATAAACAAAGTTGGAAATATTTTATCCAAACTGTTCGTACTATTTCGGCTTGTCGTATGGCATTATTAGTACCAAAAGGAATTAATTTCTATCCAGAATCAACACATAAGGTTAATTTGATAAAATCCGAATTGATTTAAATAATTTTTAATAATATATTCTTTTAAATTTTATTAGATTTGTGGTAACATTGATATATGGTGGATTGTACATGATGGTGGAATGTTAATGTTATTACCATTTTTACTTAAACAACACCGCACCTGGAAAAATTGTAAAATTCGTATTTTTACTGTAGCACAAATGGAAGATAATTCAATTCAAATGAAAAAAGACTTAAAAACATTTTTATATCATTTACGTATTGAAGCTGAAGTTGAAGTTGTTGAAATGGTAAGTAATTTTTATACATTTGTTTACTGTTATAAATCGATTCTTTGACGTTGAAATTTTAAAATTTCTAATCTATTTTTTCACATTGACAATTAAATTGTACACCAGGGAAATGAAATCATTGTCAACCTTACCCATGAAAGTAATATTTCAAGGAATATTTGATTAAAGATGGTCAATAATAATGGTATCGCCGTAAAGATTCCTTCTACTTATCGCAATATCTATAAACCATGGACAAGTTTAGCCGTGTTTCATAGTTTTTTAGCAAACTATGATGCAGTTATATATTAAAAATTTATTTTCGCTACTTTGAATTTAGGATTACCCAAAACAGTTTCCTTAAAAGTCCTAATATATATTCTTTATGAATTTACTAGCAATTTAATTGATGAAATTAAGGATGATAATAAATAAAATTTGTATTTATTGGAAGTAATGCCATTGTGCCACTTTCTCATCAAATACAATTCGAGAACTTTCAAGATCTCTCTTAATTTCAAAAGAAAGGTACTTTTATTACGTCATATAGTCGTGGTATATAGTCACCATTAAAGTCAAATAAGGTCTACAAATAACAATTTCGTCTACAACAAATAAGAGGTATACAAATGTTAACTTTTCCTTATTATAAATTAAACACACATTTTGTTCGAAAAATTTATCATTCTTTATTGAAACTTGTTGTATGGAGAATTGTCCATTTATGAGTGAAAAATTATATTCAAATGACCTCATTCACATTGATCCTGGTCCTGGCAATGAAAGTTTCAATAACATTTTTGCATAATTGAGGCTATATCTAATGAATGACATTTTCGATATTGGATTTAAAATTTTGAATATTTTAGGTATTATTCTCATAAATCATATCTTTCACATTATATCCACAATTCTTCAATTATTTTAAATTATTCATATTTAACCTTAACTTTTTACATTAAATTATAGATGAATAGTGACATATCAGCTTATACATATGAACGTACCTTAATGATGGAACAACGACACCAAATGTTACGTGAACTCAATTTAAACAAAAGAGATACATTAAAAGTGGTAAGTAATTTTAATTATATATCAAAAAAATTATTAATTCAATTTTTAAAATCAATTAAAATTCAATTAAATAATTTAAAAAAAGAAAAATTTCAATTATTTATTTAGTGGGATATAACTTAATTTAAACAAAATAAAAATTGTGTTAATAAAATTAAAAATTTTAAATTTAATTTCCAATTTCAATTAAAAATTTAATTCTTATTATTAATCCAAATTAATTAAAACAAATTTTTGTTTTTATTTATTTAAAAAAAAAAAAAATCACAAAAAAAAGGTGCAAACTTTAATGGATTTCAACGAAGGCAACGGAGAGGATAATATGCCTTTGGTAAAAGTTATAAAACAAACAAACAAACAAACACAAATCGAAAAAAATATACTAAAAATCCGCCAAAAAACACATTTTTCCCGCCAAAAACAAACCTTAATTCAAAATTATTTATTCATTTTGTTAAAAGTTTTGGTTTTTTTTTTCTTTTATAATTCGAAGGCAGAAAAAAATATAAATTTTCCAAATAAAAAAATGCAATTCAACAATAAACTAATGCATTTTTCCTCTTGAATAATTTCCCATTTTTTCTACTCAAAACCATCAATTTTCTTCCAATCATTTTTAAGATTGTTGATATTAAATTTTCATTTTATTTTCTTACTTTACCAAATTATTTTAACATATTTTAATTTTTTTGGATTTACTTTTCCAGTTTCTTTCAACTAAAAATTCATTTAGTTTTTGTTTTTTATATATCATTTTTTTCTGCATTTTCCTGCTCCCTTAAAATTTTGTAATCACAGAATTTTTGAAAATCTCCACACCTACAACAATTACAACAACAATTTATGCTTCTTAAGCTTTTTTATTTGGGAAATTTTGTCATTAATATTTTATATGTGTTTGTTTGTGTTGGTTTAAGTGTTTGAAAATTTTAGTACACAAAATATAATTCGATGTGTCATTTTATGATTTTCTCATTGTCATTTTGTTGTATATATATATGTCACACATCACAGTTTATGTATGTCAAGCAAAAAAAAAATTTCTTAAAAAATTATTTGACATTTCTTCCATTCATTTCAAATTTATTCATCAAAATTTTTTTCACTACATTTTTTATTTTTTTGTTTTTTGTTATTTTCATCAAAATTTTTATTTTTATTATTAGTTGTTGGTATTATTAGAATTCTCCCCTGGGGACTATCGACGTCGCCATGTTACGTGTACACATTAATATAATGATGATGATTAATATTATAGGATTACTGATAATGTGATGAAATACGTTGATATATTTTGTTTAGACCTACATAAAGAATAACTTTCAATTTTATGTATTTATAAATTACGTTTTTTTTATATAGAACAAGCACTAAACTTGTTGTTGGAAGTGATTTCATTTAAACTGAGCTATTCTAATTTTCATTATATCTCGCAATTTAGGTCAAATAAATCGATTGTTTTAAAATTTTAAGAAATACAATACTTCAAAAATCTGTTAATTATAGACATTATGTACTCCAGTGTACAAGAGCTCACCGATTTGTGAGTTAATTAATTAATCATTCAAACGATCTTAATAAAATAATTATAAAAAAATGGTTTCTTGGGAAAATCTTTAAATAAGATTTAGAAAATCACACAATTTTAAATTTTAATATTTTCAAATTCATGTTTGCTAAAGTTACCACAAACTTTATCAATAATATTTTTATTATGGATAATTTAGTCTTAATTAAAGGCCTTCTATATAAGTTATATGACAATAATTCTAATGATTGGCTTTAATTTATAGACGATATTGTAAAGTACAAATCCGTCACATTCTTCCAATAAGATCCTATTTTCATCAGAAATTAGTTTTCAATTATATAATAGCAACTATACTTATACCATGATTATACACAGTGGACCAAATTGATGATTATTGTCTAATATTTTTGAATAGTTAAGTTATAATTAATGGAATATCTTCTTCGTATAGAATGAATAAGTAATTAAATAATTATCATTAAAAGTTCATTTTTTTCATATATACATTCATTTTTCATTTTGTTTTAATTCATCAACATAATAAATCATTATAATATTAAAAAAAATGGTTTTCTTTGTAAATATTGCTTCGCATGATATTTTCTAAAAAACATTTTAGTTTTTATTAGCGATCCTGTCTGGTTAAAAACAACTTTGGTGGCGTTTATGTCTGTAATTTTTGTTTTTTTTTAGATTTTTGTTGTGGTCTATTGAAAGTTTATATTATATAATATAGTCACAAAAAATATAGAGATAGTTAAGTATCAGAATATCGTAATCCAAATCATTACACACAAATCGGTGAATTTCGAGAGTTAATAAAAAATATGGAAAAGAAAATGGAATTTATTTGGTTTATAACAAAATTAAAGTTTAGTTAATTCTGTAATCAATTTATATTCCTTGAGTTCGTTATGTATAGGATTAATATTTATCGAATTAAAATATATTAATAAAGAAAACCCTTTAAACTCATACATGTTTTAACCGCCATATCCAACTTGTATGAATGAATATTATAAAATGCAATTTTAAAATATATGTTAACAAATTCATTAAATATAATAATTTCATCGAGGTCTTTTAAGATTTATCTAGTCATCAAATTTCATTTAACTAGTCAGAATCTACATCAAACCATTTTTTTCCACTATCAAACATGTTTTAATAATTTCTATATCGTAGTTTTCTTATATGTATATCTATGCAAATCGTAATTTCAAATGTTCATTTAATTTTTACGAGTATATTTCGGATTGCTGCTTAGTTACCTAATTTTCTATATTTAAGTGATACAAAAAAAATCACTAATATTTAACAAAATTATTTTCACTATCAAACATGTTTGATTATTAGCTGAGGAAGTTTAAGATAGAAAAAAATCTTAAATCAAATTATAATATAATTTTTTTTTAGCATCCAATTCATCAGCTGATTATGGCTAAAAATAGATCATCAACAAAAAGAAAGAATGTATGTAATTGTACATATAAATACAAAATAAATATAAAAAAATCATAGTAGTAAAAACTATATTAGAAATGAAATAAAAATTTCAAATAAAACTAAAATTGTCAAAACTATTCAAACTTTTATATAAATTTCACAATTAAATATTAAATTTCAATTTAACGAAAACTTTTAAATTAAATTTTCATTATCATGACTGGTAAATTAATTTAATTATTGCAATTCCCCATTCATTATATATGATGCAACCCAATATAATGCAACTCAGTAAAATTAATAATTGCAACCCAATATATAATAAACATAACCATACATTTAATTTTTAATATAGCTAAATAAATAAAATTCATCATGTAAATATAAAAATTAACCATTAATTATAATATTTAATAATAAATTAATGTACTAATTAGTTAATAAAATACTTTAAATTAATTATACTTAAATTGTTGGAGTAATGGCTAACTTTTAATTAGAAAATTATAATAATTTTCAATTAATTTATTTTGAATTTGAATAAATTTGAACTATTTGATGATATAACCACATCTTAGGATATTTGCTTGTAGTAATTTATATCGTGGGTAAAGCTTCGAGCGCATTAATTAGCATGTTTAGTTATAGCAAAACGCATTTGTAGGAAGAGATCTAAACTTATAGAAAAGTTTTGGTATGGACGCAAATTCCCAGATTAAAACACACAAGCATAAAACCTTTTTTTTTCAAATACACATGTTTAATGCAAGTATATTTATTTGATAAAAGCTTGAGTGGGTTTAAACATGAAATCTTCATATTAAATCCTAAAAAAAAAAAATTATATGAGTTTTAATCTCTTTCTATATATACTTTTTGTTTATAGCTATCATTTATGTTCATCTTAAAGTGTTTTCATTAGTTTGTTTAATCGCCAGTTTAACAGAAGTCTTTTTATTAATTATCTCGCATTCACAGCAGCTAAAGGTTCACTCTGAAAAGGTCTCTGGCGTATTGTATTTTCCAGGATATTCGTATTTTACTTTGAATTTTGTTTTGTTTTTTTGTTATGTTTTATTGTTTTATTTTGGAAATAATTTGTATTTTGTATGAAAATAGGAAAAACTGACAGAAAATCTTCATTGACTAAAGGTGTCACAAATTAAGAATAATTTTATGATTAACAATAATTTTAGGATTTATGTTCTTTTTTTTAAAAAAAAAAATTATATTTAATTCTTTTTTTTTTTTTGTTTTCTTTTTTATATCAAAATATTTTATTTGTGTGTATAATTTTCACAGGGAGGGTCTGGTTATTTGCCCATACCTTTTGATCAGCTGATTGAGGTAATATATAATCAAAATTTTTATTAAATTTTTTTGTTAATGTTAATTTTATTATTATTATTATTTTTTAATTAATTTCTGATAGATAAATTTGGAGTGCAATTATGCATATCCAAATCAATATTTAAGAGATAATATAATATAATTATTAAGTGTTTGCAATAAGTACTTGACTTGACACGTAATATAAAATTTTCTATTATGATTTCAATAATGAAGTATAATTGATAATTAATTAAATTTTAATCTTAATTATCATCAAATAATTTATTACATAAATTTAATGAAATACCATAAAAACAATAATTATATATTGAAATTGAAAACAAACCACAATTATGCCAAAAATTATATTAAAAATATATTTTCAGGTTTCATTTTAATGTTTATAATGTACATTAACATTGACCATAATTAAAATTCATGTTATTAAAATATTATATAATTTATATATTAAAAGAAAATTATTTTAATATAATGAAATTATAGTTCTATAAATAAAATTACGAAATAATTATTATGATATTAAGGATTTTAAATATTATGCCATTGGCATAACATTATTTAGATATCGTGTTTATAATAAACGGAAATGGCCGGGATTAATTTTAGCTAGATTTTTAATAAGTTTAGTTTAATGAAGAACAAACGTTTTAAATTTTAGTTTAAATTTTAAAAAAAAATTACTTTAATCTTATAAAAATCAAACGATTCCAACTATACATAATTAATTCAGCTTTGTACTGATCTAGTATAATGACTAAATCAGGCTTTAAGATAAAGATACTTGCTGTTTTTTTATATAACTATATCTCATATGCTTGTTACATATTACCTTGTAACGAAAAAGTTGGGGTTGAGTGAGAGACTGATGACTGAATAATTACTAATTATTACTCATAGTTAGTGGATTACGTAAGTTTATATAAGCAAAGATGAATTTCCAAATATGTAGTCCATAATCTAGTCAAAACAAATATATTTTACTAAAGATATTTAAGTATTTAGAAAATATCTGAAATATAATGATACTTTAATTAGTTGTTACCTTAAAAACATGCGGTATTATTCAGTTTGTAAAATTGCTAAAACATTTAATTGATTCTGCAAGACTTAGTACATATAGAATTTGTAACAATTCCAAAAATAAATTATTTTTATTTTGATATTTAATAAAAAATTTAACTAAAAAAATCAACTAAATATTTTCCATCCACATTTAAAAAATATATTTATTTCTATCTCTGTGTTCTAACGATGGAATTTGTAAAATTTTCAATGTAATCACTTAATTCTACCAAATTTAGCTGGACTGTACGACAATAATATTTATAGTTAAATAAAAATAGTTTTAAAAAAGAAATAGTATTAATTTATACTATTCAATTTTTTTGTTTTTCGTAATTTTTCTATTTAATTTAGAATATAATTTTAATTAATTTTATTTAATTAAACAAATTTCTTGTATTATATAATACTAATCTCAAATATTAAATTTAAAAACAAAGATAAATTAAGTAAAATTCGACAATAAATTCTATTCCATTTAATAATTTAATATTACAAGAAACAATAAATTCATCAAATATAATCTTCGTAAATTGTTTTTTTCTGAGCATTTTTACCTAATTCACAATATAAAACTCATTAGTTTAACATAAAATTCGTAAAATTTTATACAAAATTGAATATTCAATTAAATACTTGATATTACACCTAGAGGCTGTTCTATTCGATAAATAATTTAATTGTGGAATGATAAAATTTCATATTACATATATTATAATTAAATTCTCAATGCTATTGAAATAGTTATCATTAATTTTGTGCAATGACATGTATAAACTATATGCTAATAAATGTTGATTATTATCTAAGATTTATGAGAATCATTATCAGAATATATAATTGAATATTATTTGTATTTTACATAATCCTTTATTATATACATACATATTCATAAAGGGATTATAATTTTGTTTTGTAAAATTTATACAAAAATTTATTATAAAATATTTTCAAATGGACAAATAATTGACATTAAAAAGTTTTGGTTTTTTTTTTTTTATAAATATTTCCAATTCAATTATTTATGTACTTATACAGTACTTGAGTACTTATTCTACTGTGTACCTTTACAAACTATGAAATATTATTGAGAGTTGTATAATGTCAATTGAATTGTATTTTAAGTATGTGTCAAAAATATATTAAAGAGACAATTTCATCAACTAATCATAAAGTTTTAGTTGATTTCAACGCTTACAGTACAGTACTAAGTGTCACAATTTTCTGAAATATATAAAGAAATATTGAATAAAAATTTTAGTGTGGTATCATGTATACCATGAAATATATACTTTTATAGGAAAACAAGAGATATGACAGAAACTGTCAGAAAATTTGAAATTAAAAATAATTGTATACAATCATAAAATAGATATTTCAATTATTAACCCTGACCACATGAGGCACCTTCTAATTATAAAATCTATATTAAATATTTATTTAAATTATTACAAGGTGCATCATGTGGTCAATGGTTTTTAATAATTTAACTAATTGCGTTTATCATATAAATCTCATATATTTAATTTAAACATTTATAATGATTGTAAACTCAATTGAATAATAATTAAATTCATAAATTTTCTGAAAAATTAATTTTATAATTAATTTTCAATAATACGAATAATAATTATTTCATATTGATATCATAGAATATAAATTTTAAACATTTAGATCTACATAGAAATATTATTAAAATACAAATTTAATATTAATTTATTCCGCACCAACCTTCAATAAATAGGAAATAAATCATTTGAGTTTGACAAATTCAATATATCTCTATATTAAACCTTTAGGGTATCAATATAAAATATGATTTAGTTATTTAGTATAGAATAATTATAAAATCTCCTTCATATTCAATTTAGTATTTCATTATTTACAATTATTTAGGTCAAAACTATTTTAATATTTCGTTATAATGATATATTAAAGCTTGTGAATAAATTTTATTTTTAAATTAAAATCTGTACAAAATTCTGAAAAGTAGATTTATTTAATCATAACTTTATACGTAATCTTATTAACATTTAAACAAGCTTCTAAATTTCAGTAGTAATATGAAATATAGAATGTTAATTATTCAAATATTAATAATTAATATTACAGTTTTCTAAATCATTTGAATTTTGGTTATGACCTTCCAAATGACGTGGTGTCTGCCAAGGGGAATAACTAAAACTGGAAGTGACTTTAAATATTTTTACCAGGAAAATCATAACGGACAGGGCCATGGAATAAACAGGACTGAAAGTGCCCTAATATTTTTTAAATACAAAATTCTACAAACCAAATTTCCATGCAAAACTGGCAGTTCTTTTCAATTACTATCCGAAATGCTCACATTACATCAAACTAACGTGAAATGTAATTAACGTTGACCATTTATTATAGACGTTAAATGATCTATGGAGACTACATACTTAATTACAATCATAGCCATTTCGATTTCGATACCTTTAACACGTTATATTATATAAAAAATGATAGAAAGTGGCGAAAATTATCAAAAATTATAATAACTATAATTTTGACATTGGTTATATAATTTAATTTTCTATTTGTTAAAAAGAGTTTTCTCATTTACAAAACTACAACGAATTTAATCAATATTAGTAAACCTTGAAATAATAAAATGTTGTAAATGTTCTTTTTATAGAAAATTTAATTTTAATTTAATTATAAATATATATAGATAATATATTGTGGTCCCTGGAAATAATGATAATTAAAACGATAATTTAATGTCCATTAAAAAATAGATTATCAGATTAAAATTAAATATAAAATTGTGTAGATAAAATTTTTATGATTTATGTTTCGTAATCTTATAATACGCTAAAATTCTTGTTTTTTAACGAATTGTTAGGTCCAGAAATTAATTAAGTTAGACTTTTTGGTATTTAAATTTATTTAGGACTTACTATTAAATTTCAATGAAAAATAATATAACAAATTAGTTTTTATTAAAAAAAAATTAAATTTTATACTAAAAAATGTTAAGTATCTTTTTTTTTATATACATATCTTTCAAAAATTATTATTATTTTCTAATCCACATTAAAATTTCAAAAAAATACAATCTCAGTATTTAATATCCTTTTACGAAATCCAGATTTAATCGAAATTACATCTAATCAAAAAAATTTCAATTGCATATGCAATTTAATTATTTTATCTTATTTTGTCCAACTATGTATATAAAAATTGAATTATATTTATTTTAAAATGGTATAAAATATAAAAAAAAATACCACAAACACAAAATATTCAAAACATAATTTTATAAAACACTATGCTAACCTAGGGAAGCAGATAAATCGTAGCTATGTCCAAAAGTATATTTAATGTCAACAGTGATTCTTAATTAACATTATCTTTGTAACAAACAGTGCTTTGCAAATTATATCACATTTAATTCTATAATACATCAATTTCTTAGCAACATATTGCAGAACATTTTGAGATAAAGTGTACATACAAAATGTTGCAGCAACATGTTTAAAGTGCCAATAGTATATTCATAATAAAACTAACTATGTAGTGTTCTAAATTTCATTAAAACCGGACAACAATTACAATATACTTTTTAAATCTAAAAACATATTTGATTTTATTTATTTTTTCAACCCCGTCACAACACTCATAGTTGTTCTAACTAATCGGAAATCTAGAAAACTCACTCTAGAATAAACATTTAAATAATGGTAAAACATGGACAAAAATTTACAAATTGTTTACGTGATGTCTTAGTGAAAAATGTAAATATATATATAAAAAAATAAATATTTGATGTAGAAAAATAAATTGAAATCAATAAACTTAACTTCATATATGAATTAGAAAGTGTGTTACATAAGATGCCAATTGAAATGAACACGATATACACACGTATATCAAATTTATGGTAAATAGATGTCTAATGAGGATGTTTATGATATACGTTTTATTTATGTACAATAATATATTCTTATTTTTATCTGAGATAGGAAAATTTAATTTGAATTTCATATTAGTTTAACGAAGATTAATTTATATAATTTTGTTGAATAGAATATATTAAAATGGAAAATAAAATGGGGTTAGTTGGAACTGAAGTTTGTTTCAAGACATCATTATGTATATCAAATAAACAATGATTAATAGCACTTTGTACTTCACATGATAGTTGACAAATACAGGGCAATACAATCAACGTAACTTTGACACTTGTAGAATATATAATTTTGAATTTAAGAATAATCATTAAAGATTTTTATAAAAACTTTTGTAAATTATTAAATGTACTTTAATAAAGTTTAAGATAAATTTTGCTTCCACCTAAATAATGTAGATTAATTTATTTTATTTTCAAAATACATTAAATTTATATAAATATATAAATTATCAATAACGTCGCAGTATATCATAACAATTCTGAAGCGTAACGCTTCAAAATTAATCACACTTACCCATCAACTGCGTCTCTTCATTACCACCAAATTGTTCCATACTAGTTTCTGTTAATCTCTTGTAGAAACAATTATTTGACCACAATCATATAGGTGGATTAGTAATCAGGTTGTAAAGTCCCCCTTGGGTCTATTTTAAATAAATATAATAATCACTTTTAGAATACACGAATCGAATCATACCAAATGAAATTACTATTAATTGTGCTCAGAATGAGTTCTAAATTAAAATAGTATTATTTATATTATACAAAATCTTATCTTACTTAGCTGATAAAATAAATATACTCACTTGACAATCGTCAACGATTTTGCAAGCAGAAATACATTGAGGTTTACGTTAAATGATGTATTAATACACGCATCCTTAATGCATCGTACAGCATTATGGATTGATCATCATCGCTCAAGCAACTGGCTAGAAACAACAGGTTTACACTGATGTTGGCATTATGAAATGAGCGCCAACGATTCCTTTGTATGATTAAATTCCTACCTCTGCCTTGACTACTCTACTCTAATTTAACCTATTTAAACATTTATTTTTATTTTTATAAGTATTGAAACAATATTTAAAATCACGTTTCCTTTTCTTTCTAGAGATTTTGTTATACTTTATATAAAAATAATAATAACGACATTTTTATTTAATATAATCGTCCTTTCCGGTATAATAATTTCGAACTGAAATAGATTACAATTTGAATAAAATTCTATAAAAACAATACAAAATAGAATTAATATCTGCCAAATTCAATCTTTTTTATTCATAATAATAAAAATACAAAATGGAAAATTATATTTAAAACATAAGCATAGAAAAAATAAACAACATTTATGAATCTATATATTAATTAAGTACGTGAGATTTATGAAAATTGATATGGAAAGTTATTAGCAAATGCAATAATATTTTATTTGTTAAACGTATTTCTATAATATAATTTTTATTATTAGGAAAATATATGAATTTTTTTTATATTATTTATGAAAATTGTAATATTTTTCAGCTGAATCCTTAATATAAAAATATATATAATTTTGCTGACAATGTTGATTATATTTCCAATTTAGACAGTAATTGTCAGGGCATTTATTGGTACGAGATTACACTTTTAAAATAGCACAGTATTTTAAAATACGGTGATCCGTACACAGGCTACCAGATACTTATATGAACATAAGAAGATCGTAAAATTTCTGTTGTTCTTTTCCTTATGCACCTATTTCAGTTCGAAATTAATGTTTCTATTTTATGAACAAACTGTGCGAGCAAGGTGTTATCCATTATCTGTTAGATTTGCAAACTTTAATGTCTAAATATCTTGAATTTATAGAAAACGTCCTTGAGACGTTATACCGACAGTGATTTTCGAATATTGTCAATATTTACAAGAAAACTATTATACAGCTCTGTTAAACAATCATGATATTTAATTAGATTAATGCAAAAGTCGAAAACATGCAGTTATATAGACCACATGCCCTACAAATAAAAATTTACTATCTAGTATAAATATTTAAAAAAAAAGCAATTCTCAAATTACTATTCATTATGTGAAGCTGAACGACTTTTACTACATATAAAAACCATTTCAAATTTGTACAAAAACCATGTACACAATTACTAACTTCTTATCTACTGATTAAAAGTCAATTATCATCCAGCATTCCAGCGCAGCTATTTTTTAAATTTCTTATTAAAACTTTAAAATTTTCTCATATAAATTTTTACTATTATGCTGTGAGGTATAGTAAACTTCTTTATCAAAATATTAAAACTATCATGAAACTTTTTTTCGTAAAAAAAAGGTCCTTTTAACTTTTTCATGTGATGATGGTGTATTGCTTTAAAGGATTTTTTTTTATTAATACAAAAATTCTCATGTTTTCAATTTAATAAATTATCTTGCAATTAACATAGTTTTTTGCTAAAGTTTTTCTAACTTATTTAGATTCCGAAGAGAGGAGTTTCATAGAAATTCAGGAATTGAATAATACATCTTGTTATGTTCGTTTTTCTTAATTAAATTAATGATTAATTAAGATTGTAATTGATTCATTATTGTCTTTAGAATTTCACATAAAAAACAAAATCATTTCTACATACATTCAATCTTTAAATCACCTTGTATTTAAAACTAAACTGCGCTATTTTAATATTCTTGACATGCTTTTTTTTGATATAAGGAAAACTTAAGATAAAATTAGAAATGCATGTAAATAACATTATGTTTAGTATCCTTGTAAACTATACATACATAACTACATTTACAAATTCTTGCAGATATTTTTAGAGTCCTCAGAAGGAAAAAAAAAACATTAAAATAGAACATATTTTATTTTATATTGATGTCCAAAAAGTTCAAGTTTTGTGAGGAAAAACTTTAAAAAACTTTAAAGTTTTATAAATTTTAAAACGAATAAGAAATGAAAATTTATGTGTTAAACTTTATTGATAATTTATTGAACGAATAAATAATAGTTGTCTGTTTTATATCAACTTTGCAGAGACATATCTTTATCGATATCACATTTTTCATTACAAAATGTGTATCACCAATTTCATTACTTTTCACCCGCTAACAAGGGCTGACCAAATTCCAATTTGTTAATTTGTTAATTATTGAAATTCACTGTCAATTTCCTTTGTTACAACAATATGAAAATTACAAATTTTACACGGATTTTATATTTTTTACTCAATTTCCTTTGAATAGAAAGTTTTTAATATTTTTTATAAATCACATTTTCATATGCTATCTTAAAGTCACTAAAGGTTTACTCTTTAACTTGCTTGCTGTTAAAGTGGTAAATCATTAGTGTAAGAGTCGAATGTACGAAATTCCAGAGCAATCTGCCGAAAACCTTTAAAACTGTGCTAAATTATATTTGTAATTACGAATAAAAGTGATCGAATACTATTGATTCGGCCCAAAACTAGTACAAGTAAATTGATCTTGCACAATAATCGCATACACTTAAACTCAGTTCCAAAAATTGAAATAAAAAAAAATAGATTAAAATTGAATTTGTTGAACCAATTCTATACAGATTGCATGCATCAATCTCATCCATGGACGAGCTGTGTCCTGTATGAGAGCAATAACTTTTCTGATTATGAATGTAGATTTATTTTAATAAATCTTAATAAATTGCCAATATTAAGTGAAAATAAGTAACATTAGTGACTTTATCAATAAAATTTATCAAGTTTTCAAATTAAAGAAATTGATTCCAATTCCTATAATCAAGAAAATGTTATTAAAGTTTATTGTGGCCATATATTATCTACATATTGTATAGCTAAATTTGTATTATGATAACTCTACCCTAATTCACAAACAAAAAATTCCCTTCATTCTGTATACTATGATGCTATAGATTGTCTAATACAACCGGACTTCTTGAAAGATTATATTCCGATTTTAGCAATAGGCTACGCTAGCGATAATGTTTTTGTGCAACTACGTTTCTTTACGAATTGTTCTACGATTCACTGAATGAATTAAAAAAAGTTATATATCGAATGGTTATTATTGTGAAATGATGGACAACTTTACGCTGCAAGTATACCATCAAAGTAAAAAATCAACTGTTACGCTGTACGACAGTATAGTTAAAATCAGATTTTGCAAAATCATACATAATGGCTTAAAAAATATTACAATTTTAAGTTTTCTATTAAATTAATAATATTATATATTAGCTAAATTTGTTAGTTACTTAATGCTTTTTATGAAAATAAATATTAATTTAGTGTTAGACGGAATTAAATATTTAGCATTTAATTTGTTATCAATATTCATCTCAAAATCATTTAAATTTTATTTAATTATATATGCAAATTTAATTAAATTATTATTTTAGTTAAAGTTATATGCATTATTATTCCTTATTTATAAAATTAATGTCGCTTTTAAATTTCTTAGCTTCTTTTTTTTATAGTTTTTCTATTTTTATAAAGTTTTAATTTAATTTCCTTAACATTTACATTAGTATAAAAACATAAATTTAATTATAGCAATTTTTAATTAGAAAATAATATGAAATTCTTTCTGTTTAATTTCCATTAAATAATTAAAGGTTCAATCAATTGTTGACCATCATCATGAAGTTACAAAAACTTCATCAAAAGTCCGTTTCGCTGATCATGAAGATAAACAAGAACCTAGTGCCCCGGTATTATATTTTATATTATTTTCATATTTATAAACTAATTAATAATTTTACATTAATTCAATGAATTTTCATTATTAAATAGATTGATGAACAACCTCCAAATGAAAATAATGAAAATGATTCACCATCACCAGCTAAAAATAATGTCGTTGATCTAAAGAAAGAAGAAAATAGTACTGAAGATGAAAAAGAAAAAGGACAAGAAGAATTGGAAAAAGAAAAACCAGAAAATTCTGAAAGACCAGAAAATAATGAAAAGACACAAGAAAAAAATAATAAAAAATCACCTGAAAGAAATCCAAAAAAAAATATGCCGTAAGTATAACGAATTACATAACTAAAACTTTACGTATTTATTGAACATTTAATTGAATAATTTGAATTATTTTCTGATAGTGATGAGATGAATGTTAAACGTATGCATACGGCTGTGAAATTAAATGAAGTCATTGTAAATAAATCACAAGATGCCCAGTTGGTCATTATGAATTTACCTGGACCACCGAAGGACACAAAAGCAGTTAAAGAAACCAATTGTACGTATATATTTTATTAAAATTAATTAAGACACAATTTTCCAAAGTTTTGTTCAAGTTTTATGACTTAAACACCGCTCAACAACGCACAAAATTAATATTAGCGATATGAATAGAAATGGTGCAGTATAAAAATATAATATTTAATGTCATAAAAGTTGAATGAAATGTAATTTTAGTTAAACCTAGCACACTATAGAAGTCTATTTATTTATATTATTTTGAATTAACAAAAAAAAAATCAAATCACCCTTAAAATAGTTTACTGGTAGGGTGGTTTACACCTCACTCTTTTGTCAAGGTAATTACTGGCAATTATTTGCTGGTAAAACAAGAAGACTTGTTTTTAAATATAAGTTTAACTTTGTTGCAAAACGATTATATTTTTTCCGTTTCCTTATTCCAATATGTAACGCAAGAATTTCTGTTATCGGTACGTTATAACGTTATAATACATTATGTTAAAAAAACGGTAGTGTTACAATTGATAATTTATTTATATTTAATAAATATTGACTTTGTATGTTATCTACAGCTTTTATAACAATTACCTGAAAATATTCAAAGCAAAATAAATTTCTTAAAAAATATAATTCAGAAATCAAAATATAATATAGAACAGTATTACTGCAGGATGAATATTACTCATTTACCTTGTAGTATTACTACAAGCTGAATGTCACGAGAAAAAAAAGAAACAAATTGTTATGATAACGTTTTCCATTGTAAAAGAATTTAATTTATAAAACGTTATGTAACATAATTTTCATAATAAAACGCTAATTATTTCGTTTTACCATTAACTTTTGAATAACATTTTGCATTTTGGTTAAGAATAATTAAGTTAATTACATTTACGTGTAACGTGTCTATACTTATTTATGAAACTGCGATTACTTAATATTTAACTCGGAACTTTTTTCATCCTTATACAAAAATGTCAAATTTAAACATGTTTATTATAATATTATAATAATTAAATATTATAATTTAAAGTATGAAATTTTATAAACAAGTTTAAAAGTTATTGATTATGTATAATGTGAATAGCTCATAATACAATCTAAAATTTGACAAATTTAATAACAATTTTTATTATTTTTCTTACAATAGATATGGAATTCTTAGAAGTTTTAACCGAAGGTTTAGAACGTGTTCTAATGGTACGAGGCGGTGGCCGTGAAGTAATCACAATTTACTCTTAAGAATATTATAATAAAAAAAAATCCTGTTTATTATATTATTATTTTTATTTCTTATGAAAATATTTTCTATTATTGCCACCATTATAAATTCATTAACCAAAAACAATTTTTGTTTTTCAAACAAAATAACAAGTAAAAATCATTGAAAAACATCAAAATTATTTTCCTCAAAAAGGATAATTAATGCCAAAAAATAAAAAAAAAATATAAGAAATATTTTAATTATAAGGAAATAATTATTTTTAATTAATTTAAAAAACAAAAAAAAAAACAAAAAGAGATTTCTATGTAAGCCAAAAGTATATAAATATTAATTAATTAATTTAATTTAATTTTGTTTATAAAACTAAGTTTAACTTAGGAAAAATAAATAAATGAAAAACTAAAAACCAAAAAAAAAAAAAAAAATCACAAAAAATTAGAAAATTATGTTGAAAAAACAACAAAAATCGTAAAAAATATAGAAAAATTTATTTTAATTTTTAATAAATTTATAATGTATTAAAAAAAAAATTAAAGAGGAAAACTGAAAATAAAAAATGTTTACTTTAAAATAAAAAAATACCGGAAAAAGTATTGAAAAACAAAAACTATATAAAAAAAATCACTTAGTTAAAAAATTAAATTAAATTATATATAAATTAAAAATAAAAAAATATGTTAATAGGAAAATGATTTATAAAAATAATAATATTATAAAAATGAAAAAATGAAAGAAAAAATATTATTTTAAATTAATTTGTTGTTAACTTGTCTTTATTTATATATGAAAATGCAAAAACTGAAGTAGAAATTTTTTTTTTCTATTTTATTTCATTTTAAAAGTGAAGTTTATTGGACAAATTTTTATAATTTAATTATATGCAATATTTACGAAAAATCCTTTTTTAATTCACATTTACTTCCGGGTGCATTCAGTGTAATGGTAAATTATAAATTCCCTATCTTCTGTGTACTGCTATACATTTTATAGACTTTACATTCATTTTTTTTAAATCGCTTAAGGACTACATAACAGATCACGTTTACTATGATTACATTGTTGACCGGATTAAAATAGTTACATATTGAATGGATATTATTGTATAAAGCTGGAGATAATCTCAACAATTTGACGTTGTAATGCTAACGTCAAAGTATAAATCAATCTTACGGTGTACAGTATATAATTGAACCCACGTCATAACGTATATTTTAACTCAGGTCACAGAACTGACGGTGTTGAGACTATTTTTTGGTAACACTTTATATTTCATTTAATATTTTTCAAGTTTCAAACGTTATTTTTTTGACAGGTTGTTAAATTGATTTTCGAATGATATGATTTTACGTCTTTAAAACCGAATATTAAGTAGCACATTATCTACTGAATGGTTACATTCTCTACCATATTAGATAGTGCTACAGTTTAATTAATATTAAATTTTCTAGATAGAAGTAATTTCACAAAATCCATTCGAGATATCAAATATACAAAATTCGAATGTAATTTAAAATATTTTTATGAAATTTATATGAGATTTTTATCCTTTTTCTATTTATGAACACTATTTTAGAACTTTGTTGAACGATTATTGCTCTTTCACTGCTCCATCTAGCGCTGCGATTGAATTATATCGCGATCCTGCAATATTGATTAATAATGTAAGACGCTATATTTTGAAACAATCTGTTTATTTATATATGTACATAACTTTTTATATAAAAAAAAATCGTTTACTATCGTTTAATTGTGAATTAATAAGGGAATTTTTATTACAATTTTAATTTATTAATTTATATTAATTTGTCCAATTTACATATTTTATATATATTTTAATAAATTATAAATAGTTTCATATTTATTTCAATGATTTAATAAAAAAAAAATACGTAATATTAAGTAGAAAAATTTGAAAAAATATAAAAATATAATTTATATAATAAAATATAAATTTTATTTATTAATAATAATTATAGTTAAATATATTTTGCGACGAAATCAAATTTCAAATTTAATTTTTTTTCAATATTTTATATTTTTTTAATTATTATTAATTTTTTTTTTGCTAAATATTTTTGTTATTGCTTTTTTTCTGTAATTTTAATTAATATTTTATATTTTTAATTATTGAAATAAATTGTTAAATTTTCGTTTTTTTTCGAAGTGTTTTAATTTACTTATTTTTAATTAATTTTCTTTTATTTAAGTATACTTAAAGTATTGGTACAAGTATGAATTAACTTTGGATCTGTATTAAAAGGATGCAAATATTTAAATACTATTTAGAAAGTTTAAAGTGCAGGCTAAAATTATATAACTTGAACAATTAAGAATTGTTATATTTAAACTGGTTTTTGATTCGACTTTATTTACACCCTAAACTTTAGTAATGATTGTAAGGATTAAAATTGTATCCATGATTCACTTCCATAAATCACAATTAACTCAATTAGTTTGTGTATTATGGACAGCAAATGAAGAGATAAGAAATTAGCGAGTAGATATTTTATTTTAAATCTAATAGACATCTATAAAAATGTAAATTTCTTATATGTTCATTTTTGATTCTAGAAAAAGATTGAATATTACTCTTAATATCACTGAACCAGACGAGATTCGTAAAAAGAATAGTTAATTATTAGCGAACGATGTGAAAATTATGACAAATTTTCATAAAAAGATTTTGACTATCAGTTAAACGTAAAATATATTTTATATAAATAAAGTTTACTAGAAGAAGATATTTCCAGTATATAAGCTTTATGAATTATTTCACTGCTTTATGACCAATACCCGTATCGGCGACACTTTGTCATTTAGAAGTTATGTACGAGAAAGTTATATTAAAGATCTTCACTTTTGTTTACGCAGTGACATCGTTTTAGGTTTTGACTAGGACTTACGACGCTAATTTCAACGCAGTCATATGTCATAGCGATAATTTACCAATAAAACCAGTCATAAATCCATTCTGGATGCTTTCGCCTATGGCTCCTAATTAAGCATCTTTAACTGTCATAATCAAAAATGTTAAAAATTAATATAAATCTTGTTATATTCATTGATACCGCACAATTCTAAATACACAACTTAAAGGCTAATAATATAAAACTGCTGGATGAAAAACCTCCTAACAAATCGAAAGAAATAACTTCTAATAATAGTAGAAATAAGTTTTAATCCAAATTTTTAGAAGTTATTTCATGGAACCATTGAATATTTATATGTACAATTTTAAGTATACTTTTTTATATATTTTTTATTTAAGTATCTTTTTTCCTATATTTTAATTCCCCCTAAAAAAACATAAATTATTTTATTTACAAAATATATTTACAAAACAACTGCCATTTAAATATTTAACTCTAAATTATATTTATAACTAATTCTTGAATAATTTTACTTTTAAGAAATGAGAATAAAAGATAATATTAACATAACAAAAATAATAAAAAAAACAAAAAATTAATTTTAATCCATTTTTTAATAATTAAAAACCTTTAAATACAAAATTATCGTAAATATTTAGTAAAAAATTCAAAGAAGGCCTATCATCTGAACATTAAGATAATTTAATTATAAAACTTAAATAATTATTATATATTATTTATTTTAATTAATTTTAATTTTGATAGTTTATAAAAATATATATATAAATAAAAATAAATTAATTAGAGTGAAATTTACTACCAAATAAATTTCGATATAAAAAACATAAAAAATTTAATTTAAATAAAAATCATCATAAAATTTATAAATATATACATTAATATTCAAATTAGCATAAAATATTTATATAGAGAAAATATGTTTATTTAATAAAATGTTGAAATTATTTATATTTATTTAATTTTTGTTAAAAATATCTATTTATATGAAAATTATTTTAGGGACTTCGTTGAACTATAAAAAAAATACATATATTTTATTTTGCCTAAAACAAAAATATTTTTAAAAATATATAAATTAAATAAAAATATACTCATATATATTTTAAATATTATAATTATATTTTTAATTAATATTTTATTTCCATTTTGTTATATATTTCAAGTGATATACTGAAATTAATGTACCTATAAAAATTCACTTTTTAAAAAGTTATTTTTATAAATTATAAATGAATTTTATTTAAATTAAAACTAAATATAGTTTTGTTAATATGATACACCGAATTATTATTAATGTGTAATCCTTATAAACCAATCCTACTTGTACGATTTCGGTATTAACTGTTGCTCCAAGAAGTAAAGATAGTATATCTTTATAATTCCTGAAATGTTATGCTGGATTCACATTACAACGTTAACGCAACTGAACTCAAAATTACAAAGTTAAACTATATCAAATAGTATTTCTATTCACAATGCAAAGTCAGCAAAACAAATCAACTGAACTTTCAACTTTTACGATTATAAAAGCTGTGAAATGTCAATATAATAAAAAAAACTTGTCAAATTTATGATGTAAATTTAAATAAAATTGTTAAAAAGTGAGATTATTGAATTAATGTTTTATTATTTTATACTCACTTAAAAATTTATAGTTTTCAAGAATTTACAAAATTTAGAAAAAAATTAAATTATAATTTATGTCAACTGGAACTCGCTTGTCACTCGCTATTAATGAAAACAATAAATAACGCTGTAAATATAACAACTGCATTGTGTATTGAAAACTTTTAAAACTGTCATGGCTTTGAGTTCAGTTTCAAATATCAGCAAACTAACAAACAAAACAAAAAAAAACGATTTAATAAAGTAACTAACTTTTGACTTACATTTTTCAGTCCATTAAATAGGGTATAAAGAATGTCAAAAAGAGTGACAGATTTTACGATATTAAAATTGAAATATATTAAAATTTAAAAAAATATTAATAATAGCAAAAATATTTAATTATTTACTGTTACAAGAGTAACAAGTACAATGTAAAAAGCTATGACTATAATGTCAGACAGTTAAAATCTCGTTTATATACTACTTTTTATCATGAATTTATTACTGAAGTAATATAATTTGTCATGCGAAATTGATAATTCTATATGGATGTGAAAACTTAAGTTATAATAATCCAGTCACACTTTTTTTAAAGATCTTGTTCTGATATTATGACAATATCCTACTTAAATTTTCAAATTCGATCCCAATCCTCTATTTTCACATACTTGAGAATGCACTTTATTATTTTGTATAAATTCCTTTCAATTAATCACAATTTTCTAAATTAAATTTACAAAATTTACCAAATTTACCAAAAAACCAAACCAAAAAACTTCAATCAATACAAATATAAATAGAAACCATAAACAATTTAATACATAAAATCAAAATATTTAGTTAATCAAAATAGTTTAAAATCAATAAATAATTATAAATTAGTATAAAATATATTTACAAATCCATATTTAAATTTATGTATAGTAATTGAAAAAAAAACATATATTAAATTAAATTAATACAAATAACAAAAAATTATTTATCATAAACCAAATAAAATAAATTATATATAAAAAATAAAAAAAAATATTATTTATTTTTATAAAATCCTTAATTTTATTTTTTATATTAATTTCTTTAAATTTAATTATTTTATTTAAAAGAAAAAGAAAATAAAAATTATATAAATTTTAAAATATTTATATAAATATATATGAAATATAATAATAATAAAACTTAAAAATTAAATATACCGAAATAAAGGACAGCTCATTTACTGTGAATCAAATATTTTTTAATGACAAAATATATTGAAATTTATTATATATAAATAAAAATTATAAATAAATTGCAAAAATATATATTAAAAGAATTAATAATTTATATATAGAAATAAAAACCAAAAAAAAAAAAAAAAGAAAATATAAAAAATATTTAAAGAAAACATAAAAAATCAGAAACAAAAATTCAAATTTTATTTAATAAAACAGAAATTCTTAACACTAAACATAAAAAACAAAGAAAAATTAAATTAAATTGGGAAATTGTAAATAATAAAAATTATATAAATAATTAATACACAAACAAAAATTAAAATTAATTAATTAATTAGTTTTTTTTTTTATTTTTATAATTCAAAAATTATGTTTTTGAACATAAAACATTGTTAATAAAAAAATATTTTATTTAAATGTTTAATTAATATTATAATTTTAGATTAATTATTATTTAATTTATTATTAAATAGATTTTTATTAAATCCCTTATGTTATGGCTAAATGTTAATTCGAAAGTAAGGAAAACAACATAATTTTTCACGTGTAGCATTTTGAATTTTTTATATAATACGAAAATTATATATATTTGGCAACACTGGAAATTAAGCCACGTTTAAAGAGAAACTATATATTGAAAATTTTAATCAGATTTTTTATAATATTCATAAATTAATGAAAAAAAAAAGTTTTTAATTTAAATATCATTAAATATATTGAACTTATTAAAATGTTTTTAAAAATAAAATAAATTTTCTAAAAATTCTAGAAATCTCTAAAGGATATCGGACTAATAATAATCCGATATCCTTCATTCTATCTTCTGTTTATAATTGTTTATAATAAATCAATCTGTTAAATCATTTCAAATTAATGGCAATAAATTAATTCAATTAAGCCATAAACTTTTAGCCATAAACTTTTGAAGCCTTACGTAAATATCCTTATAAAAATTTTAAATTTATTATAAAAATTAAAAATAACAATTCAAAAAACCAAAAAATATTTTTTAAATTTCTTATTTTTTAATTTTTTTTGCTTTTATAATTTTCAATTATAAAAAAAAATTTAAAAAAATAACTATACAAACATAACTGAAATAATTTTATAAGAAAATATTTAAATAATTTTAGAAATTAAAAACAAAGTCAAGCAATAAAAACATTATTAATATTTAAAATATAAAACAAAATTTTGAAAATATTTTCTAAGAATTTTCTAACAAAATAAAAAAAAACACAAACACACTAGAACTAAACAGTTAAAAATTTATATATAAAAAAAAACATTAAAACAAAATTATAGTAAATTCTTAAAATTTTAATATTAATAAAAAATCAAATTTGTATAAAAAATAAATTTCAATAAAATCCACAATACAAAAAAATATAGTAGGAATTCAAATTATAACATAAAACATAAATACAAAAAAACAAGAACATTTTTAATAGTTCACGTTTTATTAGAAATTTTAGAAAATTAAAAATTACATAAAAACAAATCTTTTATCAAAAAAATAAAAAAAAAACAATAAATATTAACATAAAATAAATAAAATAAAAAATGTGAAATATAAAACAAAAACAAATCAGCGTCAAATTATATGTGTTAGTTAGATTTAATATTACTAATAATGTACATTTATATATAATTATGCATTTCCAAGGCACATTGGTCTTTTTCCTAATCAAATTGGTTTCTATCTAAATCAAGTCATTCATTTTCCCAGGTAAAATTAGAATTTCTTAAATTGGGGTTTTCCCCAAATAAAATTAATCTTTTCTCAAATAAAATTGGCCTTTTCCGTACTGAAAATTATCTTTACCAAGCCAAATTGGTCTTCTTTCTAAGTTCACATAAAGCTGGAAAGTACAAATTTATGCACTTTGTGTTCGTACCCGGTTTTAGTAACCTTGTCGGTCGTCAGCAGAAATTGACCCCGAAATTTATTTGTTTTATTAAAAGGCAATGTAAAGAGGTAGACAAAACTAAAAACCAATCAGCTGTTTATAAATAATTTTTTTTCTAATGGGGTCATTGTGACCCCTGTATATAGAATAGATCAATTTTTTATTTTCCTCAGTTTTAAATTTTGTACACTAATTTGTAAAGACTAATTTGACTTGGAAATAAATATATATATAGTTACTATAATAGTTAAGTGGTTTAATTTCTCTAATTAAAAGTGAAATAACAAAAAAATATATGGTAAATTTTAAAATTACATATATAAATAAATTATTATAGTAGTATCTAAGGAACATTCTTATTATATAAATTTACTAATGATTGTAGAAAAAATATAAGTATATAATAATAAAAAAACATAATAAAATATAGAAATAATTAAATAAATTTATTTTTAAGAAAATTCGATTAATAAATTAAAAAATAAAAATATAAACAGAAAAGCCTAAACCTCTTAAATTTAATAAATGTCTATTATAATACCAACAAATTTTATTAACTAACTTTAAGAAATTTCAAATTCTTGACATTTTTCATAAAATATTTTAATTTTCTGCAAATAAATGGAAGAATAAATATTTAAATACAAACGATATTACATACAACACTGCATCTTGTTGATAGATAAAACAAAAAGATTATATAGAAAGAGATCAAAACTTATATAAAAGTTTTTGTATTGTTACAAATTTGGAGATTAAATCCGAAAATAAAAAAGCTATTTTTCAAATACTAATACTTTCATTAAACCAAAAAGTTTATATAATATATAAATATTTACATTTTGGTTTTATGTAAGTATGTGTATTTGAAAGAAACTTAAAATTTTGAGATTAAATTCCACAATAAAAACTTTTATATGAGTTTTGATCTCTTTCTATGCATTTTTTTTTTATATAAGTAATTAAACTATTGATTGAACAATATTACAATTTTATTGAAAATCTGAATAAATTAACTTAATATTTTAATATCTTAATTCAGCAATTACAACTTTCAAGTAGGAACACATCACTATAACTTTCGTTATTTAACTGTGTTTCGTTCGGTAATCCTAATCAAAAATTTGCTTTTTATTGTTGGAAGTTTCTAATGTAAAACGTAAAACTTAAAAAATCATTAAATATAAATTTGTCAATATCTTCCATTAATTTCCAGAAAATTTCAAAATTTTATGTAGAAAATACAATTTTTGAAAAAATATATACGAAAATAGTTTTATTTTTTTAGTTAAAATAATTTCATTCTGATTTTAGTGCCTATGCTTCTTCATATATTTATTGTAAATATTGTAATATAATTTAACTTTTCATATAGAGTAAAAAAACAAAACTTTTTTCACTTTTTAATTAATGAAACTCTATAAGGGATGGCATTATAATTTATTTTAAATAAACATTTTTGTTTTAGTATATCAGTTAAACTTATAATTTTAAGTTAATTAAAAGCCCAAATTTTAAAAGAAATTTTACTAATTCAGTTAGTTCATTAGATTTTTATCATTCAATTGAATTTGATGTTTAAATTTCGTATATACATATACATAAGTATATTACCGAAATTTTAATTCGATTATAGCTCGCTATACATTGATATGAGAGAGGTGAACATTAATTATATAACATAATTAAGACAAAAATAATGTGACAGAATTTCAATTTTAAATACTACTAAAGTTTAACATACACAAACATAAAAATTAATTTTAATGGTCCGAAATTAAGAAATAATTAAAAAGTGGTCCAGTTTTCCCTCAAGAAACTTACAGTTTGAATTTCAGTATAATCTAACAAGAGCTGACCTGTGTCATTTATGTTTTTTTTTTTTTTTGACTAATCAGAAACCATGATATTAGTTATACGTAACTAAGATCATTAAGGATTCAATTTAATGCGAACCTGATTTGACATTCTTTTATACTTATAATAAATGGAGCAAATTTTTATTGCAAGACGTCATTTTTTTAATACAAGCAGTTTAATTTCGAAATGATTCTCTCGATTTATCTATTTTATAGCCTATAATTACCTTTTTCACCAATGTACGGACAGAGATAGCATGAAATAGTTATTAAAGAACGAATCTGATTTACTTTATAAGGTATTTGGCATTCCAATTTTATATAACCTGTAAATTGCTTTGAAATTCATTTTAATTTTTTAAATAAATTAAATTATATGAAATATAAAATAAAACGATTTTTTCACTTGTAATATCAAGTTTTGTCATAAATATCGTCGGTTACTAGAAAAAGGATAAAAAAAAAATTATAAATTTTTCTTTTAATGAAAGACACAGCGATATCTATCGACTCCTTTTTCTAAGATTAACTACTTAACAAGTTTTTTGGTTAATTTGATGCCACAAGATTTATTAACTCTCTCTATCATTATACTAATTAATATCTTGCATTTCTTCTGGCTAAAAAAAAGTCATCTTATTGCTTTTAAAAAATATTAATGGGTTAAGTCCATTTATTTATTTATATTTTAATTTTAATTTCAAATAAATATTTATTTAATCCAACTTTTTTATTATTACATTAATTATTTTTTTTTTATTTACAATAATTATTATGTTCTAAGTTATATTAAATAAAATGTATCTAAAAAAAAATATCTAAAAAACTAAAAATATATAAATTTATTAAAAAAAAAAATTAAATAAATGTAAAGAACTTGTTTTTAAGACACGACTAAAGTTAACCGATTTAATTAAGTATTCCATAATTTTGTATGTGAAAAATGTTTTAAATTTTGATTTTTCTATTAAAATAAATATTATCAAAAAAAAAACCCAATTAATTTTAATTAATTTCTTTAAAAATACCAAAAATAAAAATTAATTTAAAACATTTTTCATATCTTACAAAATTCTTTAAAAAAAAAAAAGTTAATCATTTCTAAAAAATAAAATAAATGATTATAAATAATGTATGTAAAATATATAATTATAATTATTATATATATTATGTAATATTTATTATATTATTATAATATTATTATGGGAAAGAACTAAATAAAAAACCTAAAAAATCTGTGTTGATTGCTGTGTTAATTTTTTATAAGAAACTTAATAAAACTATCTCACAACTAAAAAAACAAACTAATAGATAAAAACTATAAAGTTATTTCAATAATAAAAATAAATTCAAAAAAATATTATTTTAAAAAAAAAATAATATTAATTAAATTTAAATCCAAATATTTTTCATATTTTTACACTGTAAACAAAATTAATAAAAAGATTAGTTAAAAAAGAAATTATTTTCGAAATAACTTTCGGAAATCGAAGTTTTATATCACATAAATCAGATTGAAAATGGTTTAATTATTCGGTTTGTAAAGTACTATTCATACAAAAGTATGCTATTATCAACTAGAAAATTTTAACTTTCGAATGACATTTGTTCTAGATACGATGCAGCGAAAACTGACTGATAGACCCATAAATTAGCACTAGTAGAAAAGTGTTTTTAAACAATAATGAATCTGTCCGAAAGTTTCTAAAAGTATACTATAAATTCTATATTATCATTTGAAACTTCATAAAAACTTTGGATAATAATTTAGAGTCTATGTAGGCCAGCAAAATATGCAACTGAATGGAAAAGTTTAATAACAACACATAATTTTTAACAGTGTAAAAATTAAATTTAATTATTTTCAATTTTTTTTTTCTATTAATTAATTTTATTAAATAACATTTATAATTTATTTATTTAATAATTTTTTAAAAAAATCAAAAAATAATGCCAAATCTTTTAAAAAATATATATAAATAAAAATTAACAAAATAAAAAGAAAACATAAAATTCTCCGATTTTTAAGAATAATGTTTTAATTAGTTTTTTTTTCAATATTTAATTTATAATTATTTTAAAAAAAATTATAGAAAAAAAAAATATCTTTATTAAATTTAAAAAACGAATTCATATATAATTTTTATTTCTAGTTTTTAAACTATAAAAAATGTCGAAAATTAATTTTAAGTATTATTCAAATTAGGAAATATATAAACAAAAATATTTATATATATATATATAAAAAAATAAAATTATTAAGTATAAAATATTAAATATTAAAATCTATAAACCAATCAAAAATCGAAAATCGTGGAAATTACTTAGAAAATTTTCCACTTTAATAAAAAATTTCTCGAAATTCTTATAATTTTTTTCATTTTTTCTCTTATTAATAATCATTAAAATTTATTTTCTTGTGTTTTTTTAAAAAAAAAAAAACTGTTAAAAAATATTAAAACGAAAAAGTATTAAATTAAATTTTAAATATAATAAAAAATAAAATTATAAGATAAAAAAAAATGCACAATTAAAATTGATATTAGATTTTCACTATATTTAAATAACATTTATATATAAATAAATAGATGATTTTTTTTCATAAATTATATAAATACGTTACAAAAATAAATAAAAATTTAAATTAATTAAACATTAAAATTTGAACTTTAAATTAGGAAACAAAAATTATGAAAGCAAAATATGCAAAAAAAAAAAATATAAATATTTATATAACTTTTAAAAACACCAGTAATTTCAAATAATTAAAATTTAAATAAAAAACTTAGTAATAGTAACAAGAAAAATATTACTTTTAAATTAACAAAAATTAAATATAAAATAAATATTTCTTATTATTTCGAATTGAAAAAGATACAAAAAAATAAAATAACGATAAATATTATTTTTAAATATTAAAAAAAAAAATAATAAAAATTAATTGCAGCCACCAGAAAAATACTTTAAATATAAAATATAGAAAATTTATTAATTATTTCAGTTTTTCTCATACATTTATTTGGTAAGAAAATTCAATAATGTTAAATATATATAAAATGAGAAGTGAGAAAATAATTTTTAAAAAAAAAAAAACAAAATATTTCTTCGAAATTATAAACTATAATATATAAATAATATTTAAATCATTCCAAAAAAAAAAAAAAAAAATCTATTAAAAAATGAATCATAACTAAAACAAATAAAAAATAATTAATTTTTAAATTATATATTATAAGAAATATATAAAAACTCAAATTTTTGAATGTACTTCAACAGGCAGTAAAATAAGAAAATTCATCTAAAAAAATATAATTAATTTTATTCAATCTAAAATATAAAAACAAAAATTAATATCAACTAAACAAAATTAAAATGAATTTTCCATAAAAATGAAAAATATCATACAAAAAATTAAATCAGTTGAAAAATTTATTATATACGCGAACATTATACCAAAAGAAAATATATAAAAAATAAAGCAAAAACAGAAAATAAATTTAATTTTAATGAAAATTATATAATCAAAAATAATTATTTATATCAAAATATAAAACAAACAAAAAAAGAAACATAAAAAATATATAATAAAACCAAAAAAAAAAAATAGTATTTGTCTACAATTTAAAAATTCAAAAATTAAATCATAATTTTCATTAATTAATTATGTTTTCCTTGAAAGCAATATATAAAAAAATTAATGTGAAACATTAACAACAAAAATAATATAAAAAGAAAACACAAAAATCAAACAAATTTTAAATTATGGTATATAAAATGAAATCATAAAAAAATCTTTTAAATATATGTATAAATATATTTAGTAATATATAATGTAATTACATACATATATATATTAATAAATATATATATATTTATATATCTATATATAAATATATATACTAATAAAAAATATATATTCTAGAATATTTCAAAATAAAAATTGAAAATAATTATTTAAATATTTATGTTTTTTATTTCAAATTATTTTTAAAGAAATATTACAGAATTACAGTATTTTTATTCCTATAGAGCTCAGTAGTTAATTATAGTAATCGAGTATCAAATCCTCATCAATCTAAAACACAAGCCCAATCTTCCTGTTACCAAGAAAATGAGTACCTGCGACAGAGATAATGGATTAAGCTCTTGTGTTATCATCACCGAACACAAACAAATGTTAATTAGACACTAATGCTTAATAGAAGCAGTAAAATACAAATAAAAATATAAAATTAGGAAAACAATTTAAAGCTTGAATCAACAGATCACCACAAACACAAGGATTCACAGTTCTGAAAAGTACGTTGCCACATGTTTATTCAAGCCATTACAAATTGAACAATTAATCGAGGCTAATTCGAGGCTAAAAAATTAAGAGATTTAATATAAGTGAAAAAAAGCTAAGGAAAACCCGAGATTGTAATTCCACCGTTAAAAAAACACAGGTTACCACTAGCTTTAGGCTTTACAAAAGAATGCTACTATACTTTCCTCCGCTTTCACCTGTCAATTCATGATAATTTAAAAATGTATGTAAAAAAAATATAATAAATTAAAAAGCATGATAAATAAAAATTGCAGTTTCTTCTCTAACAACATGTCAGTTACAGCATTGAATAAATAAAGGTCGTATATGAATATTTGATCTTTTTATGGAATCCTTACTAAACAAAATGAGATTTTTCGTTTGTTATCATCACAATTTAGCTTCTATCATATCTGATTTAGAAAATGTCATTGGTCTGTTTGTCGTACATGGAAAAAAAATTAATATTATGTGTATGTCAGTGCTTATTTGTCGTAAACCATATACAAACTACCCTTACAGTGTTGGATAGTCAGTTCTCAATTCTGTGGTTATTTGTTGTATGTCTGTGGAATGACCATATAATGAAAATAATAAACAATATTACAGAAGTAGTTCAAAAGTATAACTTTCTAAAATTAACTGAAATAACATTTATTGACAATTAAGAAATAGTTTCTAATCTTCAAATAAAATGTTAAAATATACATAAATAGTAAATAATATTTAGAAACACAATCTTTATTTAAAGAAGATAAAATAAAAATTATATAAATTAATTATTTTTTATATTATTTTATTTTTATTCATTAAATATCAACTATAAAAAACTTAAAAATTCTTGATTTTTTAGCACCGTTTCAAAACCCAAGTAATTTTTAAACTTCACAGTTTTGTTGAAAACCTATTGCAAAATATCATAAAGAAATTATTTTAACGTTGAGCATTAATAATCAGAGAAAACTTACTTAAATTTAATTTTAAATTAATTAATTCTAACTAATTTAATTTGGTTTGAGAAACCAACCGATTTTAACTTACACGCTTAAACTAAAGAATTAAGTTAAGCTTGAGCTTAAACTCTTATTGTGAAATCTGGCATTAATCTAAACTTAATGTTTCTTTTTATAGACAATTTGTATGTAAAAATCAAATATTTTTTTAATTAAAGAGTTCGGAAGAACTACTGCGAAATGAATAGCTTCGACTATAATAAGAGTTTGAATATTTATCTGCACAGTCATCTTAATATACTATATACTTAGTTTTCTAACAAAATGCTATATACATACCCAAAATAAATTACGAAAATAACAATTTAAATAACACTTTTGGGAAAAGTTTAGAATATTCGGCAAATGATTTGACTGACGCGGCTAACGTACAAAGCTGTTGATCACTTAACCATTTCGAGACTTGATGGGACATATATGTCCCGCTGATCACGTGATCTATTATTTCAGCTAAAAAAGCTGAATCACGTGAAAAAATATCCAGTTTGAAAGGGTTAATCTCTTCTGCCGATATGCATTATCACAAATACGAAAAATACACTGATTCTATATTACCACCAGGTAATATGGGCCTATTGTATATACTAAATAAAAGATATTTTCCTGAGTTGATCATGATTTTATTAATTCAAAAATATGCTCATTATAATATTAGATTTCACTCCATTATAAAGGAATGTAATCCAAATTTATAATAAATATATTAATGAAATTTTTTATATATAATTGTAAAATTGATAAGCAATACTGAAAATTCAATTTCCACATTACATTTATATATAAAATTTGATAATTATGTAGACAAACGGCGGTGAGTATTTATTGACGACTTAATTGAACCCAAATCAAAACCATCATTTTGTGCATTTGTTGGTTTCGGTGTTCTCACATTATTATTTTTTGAATTTGCTTTCACATATTCTTGTTTAATATTGTTAGCTACAGCTAATGCATGAGCTAATGCTGAAAATTCACGTTTATTTAATACTCGTAATTGTGAATCCATTGTAATCCAATCAGATGTTAGTACATCATCAATTTTTAAACGTAAAGTTTGATTTGGTTCCAGTAAACCATAAACTAATGATTTTACTTCAAGTCCATATTTTTCAATATATTTTGAACGAAATTTATAATTTTTAAACATCTGATCATTAATCATAACTTTCAAATTTTTATTATCAAATGGAAATGCCTTATTTAGCATAACATAAATTACACAACCTAATGACCACATATCAGTAGCTTTTGGATAATATGGTTCACCTTTTAAAATTTGTGGTGAAGCATATGATACTGAACCACAATATGTATCACATAATAAAGCTTGATTATTACTATCAACAACAGTTCGAGAAAAACCAAAATCAGCTAATTTTACACTATTTGATATTGTTAATAAAATATTTTCACATTTTAAATCACGATGTGCTATTTCTAGTATATGTAAATATTGCAGAGCTAAACTTATTTGTCGTGTCCATAATTTTGCTAAAGACTCGTCAACTGGTCCCTGATTAAGTACATATTCTAATAAATCACCATTTTCAGCATATCGCATAAATATAAAATATTTTTGTTTTCGTTGGAAAATACTATGAATTTGAATAATATGTGGATGATTTAATTTAGTAATAATTTTTAATTCTTGTGGTAATGATTTATCTTTTTTATTTGTATCAATTATTTTGCAAGCTAGTTTAAGTTTATGTTGAATTTTAGTTGTAAAATAATCAGCTAGATAAACTTTTCCATAACCGCCTTGTCCCAATTTGTCTTTTAGCTTAAAACCATGTTTACCAAGAGCTGCTTTCTCTGATGGTGATTGCTGAATATTTGAGATCCGTCTATTATCATTATGCATTATACATAATTAAGCTAATAAGATATTTCAACTGACAATTTAAATTATAAATAAAATTAAAATTACATCAATTATTATTATTTTTATGTTTTTTTTTTTTTTACTTTATTTTTTTATTAGAAACATTGATTTACAAATATTTTATTAGTTTTTTTTAGAGAAGAATTCAAATAACGAACAACAGAACGGCTTTAAAGCTGGATACAACTCAGTAGATCTTCTAAAGACTATATAATCAAAAAAAATCCAGAATGTAGAGAATATTTTAATATTTAGTATAGAATACTATAATCTAGAAGACAAACAAGATGTAACCACATTATCATAGTAAAAATAATTAATGTTAATAAAGCACTTTGCATACAGACGGCCATTCATACGGTACGGCCTTATGATCAGACAAAAAAAAACTTAAATTGATGCCAAGGACTCATGGAAAGATCAATACTGAGTGTAATATAAGAAGAAACAAGATTACGAAATAAAGCAAATCCTGGAAATCTAAGGTAAACTGCACGCGTATTCGGAAATTCGAAATGATTAGAAATGATTCGTTTTCAACTGTCAAAATGAAAGCGCTATCAATATATTATATTTATTTAATATTAACAACGGAAAGGACTATGTTAATTTCAAACCCCTCAAATCGATGTATTGGCTAACCTATTTTTTGAACGTATCTATCAAAAATTTTAACGTCAACTAATTTTATTATCGATAGATATTGGTGTTGGTGGGCTAAAAAGTGCATTTTTTTTTTCAAAATTATGATTTATCATCAATTAATACAGCAAACATTGTGGTTGTAATGGAAAGAATTTTTTAAATTTACATTAGTTTTCCCCCGATTGATAGTTTTCAAACGAATGTTAACCAATTCGATACGTTTGGAAAAATGTTACAAATTCACAGAGTATCAGGGAATTCATATATCGGGGAATTAATGATCGCTTGACAAAGAGAAGAGTAACAAATAGTGGATTTCATTTCCCTGAACAGTTCTAAAAAAAAAAACAGTATATGACATGATCTGGAATACTTATAATTACAGATGGAATCATACGACCAAGGATGGTTTATATAGGAGTTACGAGTTAGAGACAATAATTAAGAGGGAAGAATTTAATACATATATATATGATGTTTGAATTACATGTAAATGAATGTATATTGAAGAAAAGTTAAAGTGATCAGTTAAAGGGCTCATAATATTAATAAATTATAAAAAATTTAAAAAAATATTATTATTTAATAAAGTTTAAAGAATTTGTTTGCGAAAAAAAAAATCGTAAAATTAATAACAATTCAATTTCATTTTGTTTATAAGATCAATATCGAAGTTATCACATATATTTAATGAATTGATTAATAAATAATTGTAATTAATTTAATTAATATATATAACACGCAGCGACGCAGCTCTTATAAAACTAAATTCCAATTTAATTTGACAATCTTCTTTGATCATTCATTTCAGAGTTTATTAAATTTAAATCATAACCTTCATCATACTCTTTCAAATACTTAAGAGCTTTGCATTTAATAATACTATTATTAACAGACAATCTTTCCCTTAGTATACCATGTTTAGATATTTCAACAGCTTCTGTTAATGCCCGAAACTCATTTTTTCCTAGTAACCTTAATGTTGGCTCCATTGAAATCCATGACGATCCAAGTACTTGTTCAATTTTAATACGTAAACTTTCTTTTGGTTCGAGTAAAGAATCAACTAATTGTATCACTTCTTTTGAATATGTTTTAACATATTTGGTACGAAATTTATAGTTTTTTGTAACTTGTAATTCTAGCATAGTTTTTATATTAGAAGAATCAAATGGACATGCTTTATTTAGCATAACATATAATACACAACCAAGTGACCACATATCTGTAGATTTTGGATTATATGGTTCACCTAATAGAATTTGTGGTGAAGCATATGACATAGTACCACAATATGTTTCACTTATTAAAGATTTTTGATTACGATCAGTAGCAAATCGTGAAAATCCAAAATCAGTTAATTTAACATTATTATGAACGGTTATTAAAATATTGTCACATTTTATATCACGATGAGCAATTTCAAGTATATGTAAATATTGTACAGCTAAACTTATTTGACGCAACCAAATTTTTGCTAAATATTCTTTAATAGGACCATTTTGAATAATACGTTCTAATAGATCACCATTTTCAGCAAGTCGCATAAAAATATAATATTTATTATTCCATTGAACAATACTATGTATTGCAATAATATGTGGATGATTTAATTTAGAAATTATTTTTAATTCTTGTGGTAAAAATTTTGATACATAACTAGATGGTGCCACTGATGTATCAATTAGCTTACAAGCTAATTTTATTTTTGGTTTATTCTTATTCGTACAGTACTCCGTTCGATAAACTTTAGCATATCCGCCTCTTCCTAATATCTGAGTTAAATAATAACCACGTGTACTTAGAATTTTGATTTCAGATGATGTTTGAAATGGATTCATAAATCTTCGGTCAAAATTCATATTTTTTTATTTTTCCTCGAACATAATGCATTTTTCTATGGACAATTAATCTATCTCAGATAATATACTAATTAATTTAGATAATATTTGTAAATAATTTTTTTTTAATACATTATTTATTCGGAAATATTGTGATTTATAAATATTTAATTGCTAAGAAAATTAATTATTTAATTTTTCTAATGACATATCTTTTTAAGATAAAAATATAAAAATTTAGGATGCAGATAAAAAGTGGAGTATTATGAAAAATTTAGCATGGAATTGAACTCGGAACTGATTTTTTTAAGCAAAGGCTAATTTTCGAATCTCGTAAATACACATCTAATTCCTAGGTCAATACATAATCGAAAAACTAATATACAAATTATGATTTAGAAGATTCTGAAAGTACTGAAGATGACATTAATATGATCCTTAAAAAATTAATTAAAAAAAGCGCCTGGCGAGTTTTAAATTCTTTATGATTTTTTATTAATACACCAAAAATTATTTTTATATGCTAGAAGACAAACAATTCTCGGAAATGCTGGCCACTGGAAAGGTTCAACATTCACATTAATAAAAAAAATATCGCGAGTGATGTTATAAGTAAGGGATTGCGGATTGTATATAATTTCTATTTCAAAAATTTAATGATAATTTTGAAGGTAAGATTATGTTTGTGATAATACTCAGAGTTTATTAAGCATAGTAAAATTAAAAATTATGTGTTTTTGAATTGATTTAAAGCTTGTTTAGCTATACTTTCAATCTATTAAATCAAAAATCTTTATTTTTAAACTGAATATCAACTAAATGGTGATTTTTTTTAAAGCCATTACTAGGACTATTTTTCCTGAGCTGCGCATAATTCAGTAGGTAAGATCAACTTTGATCCAGATAATTAATATATGACACCTTTACATTAGCTTCCAATTGCTAATGAATTAGACTGTTCCGTTAGCACTTTAAATACGACTTTGATTAAAGTTTGTAAATCATTGTTGGGTGTTTGATAAACCAGTTCATTAGTAGAACATATATATACTCAAAAGTTACTAACCAAACAGCATAAATACTTGATAAATATACTTAAATTGTTTGGTGAATAAAAAAAAACATAATTAAATAAATACTTTTGAAATTACAAAAATTTTAAAATTATGTAATGTAATAATTTATTAATTTATTTTATAAATTTTCAATAAATTGTCAGTTTGTCTTGGAAAATAATAAACTATTTAAAAAAATATGTCGTCTAGAAAGTTACAGCAATTATATAGACCAACACCATCAGAGAAACGTGTTCTTCAAGATCACTCATATAATTTAACTCTAAAATTAGGTGAAGGAGGATTTTCTAAAGTATATCAAACACATTTTACTTCAAAAATCAATGATAAACAAACCAAACTTGCTTGTAAAGTCATTGATATTACATATGCTCCACCAAAATATGTAACAAAATTTTTACCACAAGAATTAAAAGTTATTTCTAGATTAAATCATCCACACATTATTCAAATTCATAGTATTTTTCATCGAAAACAAAAATATTATATTTTTATGCGACTTGCTGAAAATGGTGATCTATTAGATTATATTATTAATAATGGACCAGTTCAAGAGCATTTAGCAAAACTATGGATACGTCAAATAAGTTTGGCTATACAATATTTACATATGTTGGAAATAGCACATCGTGATATTAAATGTGAAAATATTGTAATTACAATATATAATAATGTTAAATTAACCGATTTTGGTTTTTCCCGAAGTACAATTGATAGTAATTATCAACATATATTAAGTGATACATATTGTGGCTCAGTATCTTATGCTTCACCACAAATTGTTGAAGGTGAACCATATAATCCAAAATCAACAGATATGTGGTCATTGGGTTGTGTATTATATATAATGTTAAATAAAACAGCACCATTTGATTCTAGCAATATGAAAACAATGTATTTTAATCAAATCACAAAACAATTTAAATTTCGTTCAAAATATGTTAAGGGCTATGATGAGGAGGTTAGAATATTAGTTTCGAACTTATTAGAACCAATTGAAAATTTACGTTATAAAATTGAACAAGTACTTGGATCACCTTGGATTTCAAATGAACCACATTTACGAATATTAAGTAGACACGAATATAAAGCATTAGCAGATGCAATGGAAGTAGCTAATCGTTATGGAACAGATATTGCTGAAATGGGTGAAAAAAATGCTACATTATTTTCGATTAGAAATTCGCTTCCTGCTAAAAAATATGGTAGTATATCGTTTTTCAAAGAATATGAAGAAGGTTTTGATTTACAATTATTAGATTCTGAAATAAATACAACAAAACGAATTTCTGCATAATATAATTTTTTTATATAGCTTTGTAATAATTGTTATTTTAAAAAATTATAAATAGAATATTTAAAAATAAATTTAAATGGTAGTTTGCAAATATTTTTAATTAATTTCCAAATCACAGTATTATAAATATATTTCTGCATTTTCACAAAATTTGGAAGGACAATCATCTATTGATTTCCCTTTCTAAATTTATGCCTAATTTAATTTTCAATATTATATTTAAAAAAATAAAGATTGCCAAAATAAGAAATAAAAATCATAAAATAATAAGTATAATTTCATAATAATTTAATAATTTTTTAATTGTAATTTTAACCAGTCACTTCAATTTTATGCTGACAATCGTCCCTCAACTTTATTTACCATAGAACTTATTAATTGTAAATCAAATGCTTCATCATACTCCTTTAAAACTAATACACTATTTATTCTTCTTGATGATGTTACAAACATACTTTCGTCATGACCTTCATATGGTTCGGTAGCTAGACCTATTCGTTTAGCTTCCTCCATTGCATTGGCCAACGCCTGATATTCATGGGCATTTAATGTTTTCAATTTTGGATCCATTGAAATCCATGGCGAATCAATTAATTGATCAATTTTACATCGAATTAATTCTTTTGGTTCAAGACATTTACTAACTAAAGTAATTACTTCTGGTGAACAAATACGTGCATATTTTTGACGAAATTCATAATTTTTAGATTTTTGATTTTCAACTAATGTTTTTGTATTTTTAGATTCAAATGGATTAGATTTATTTAACATTGTATAAATTAAACATCCAAATGACCACATATCTGCTGCTTTTGGATTATATGGTTCACCTAAAAGTACTTGAGGCGGAGCATATGATAATGAACCACAATATGTTTGACTTAATACTCTATGATTTTCTTCATCAATCACAGAACGTGCAAAACCAAAATCAGAAACTTTAACATTATTATGAACAGTTATTAAAATATTTTCACATTTTATATCACGATGAGCTATTTCTAATATATGTAAATATTGTATAGCTAATGCCATTTGACGTGTCCAAATTCTAGCTTGTGCTTGTTGAACTGCACCATTATTTATAATATAATCTAAAAGATCACCTTGTTCAGCATGTCTCATAAAAATATAGTATTTCATTTTTCTTTGGAAAATACTATGAATTTGTATAATATGTGGATGATTTACTTTAGATAGGACCTTTAATTCACGTGGTAAAAATTTTTCTCGAAATTTTTTCGGTGCATTTACAGTAGTTATAACTTTACATGCAAGTTTAATTACTCTTTTACCACCAGTAAATTCAGACATATAAACTTCTGAATATCCACCTTCGCCAAGTTTATGGGAAAGTTTATAACCACGTTGCTTAAGAATACGTTCTTCGGATGGTGTTTGTTTTATTATCATTTTAAAAGTCGACATTTTATATATTTATTAAAATTTAATTAATCTAATAAAAAAATATTTTAGTTTATGGCATTTCACAATTTTGGGTTTAGTTTAATTAATTTTTTCACTAAAACTAAATAAAAATAAAGTTTTATAGTTTTATCAAATGGATATTATTTATTAATTTTAAAATATGACAGTTTACTGTGGTTCCTATTGTTCTTTTTTTGCATTTTTTATAATTTGTTACTTACTAAAGTTGAAAAGGAAGGAAGCTATAAAAACTATATATACATTAGAAAAAAAAAATATTATACTTTTAATACCATGATTACTAGAGTGCAATAGTTGTACATTTAGTGAAATAATTATTTTAGTATCTTCGACTTATTTTCAATTATATTATATTTTCAAATTTAACGAAAATTCTGCGCAATAGAGTTTTGCTTAAATATTATGTTATCAAACTTTTTATTATTGACAGATTTGTAGCCTTTTAGAAATTCGATAGTAGAACATCACGAAAAAAAAAGTAAGAAAAAATATTAAAGAGTATTCAATAATATAAGGAAATTGAAACAATAATATAATTATTATTAAAACATATTAGGATTTAGGATAGGATATGATGTTGCGCTGCATTACAATTACATTGTATAGCATTATCTCCCAGTACATATACCTATTTAATTGCATACCTAGTTGTCAAAATATAAGTAAAAATAGTTTTAGATTTAGATATATATAACTTGTTCAACATTTAATTTCTTTTTACTAATTTACAAAATATTGAAATAAATTTGTTTTTAATTTTTGTGATATTGCTAAACTAGCTAACACTTTCATTTTTTAATATATCCATAATTAATTCCACAGTTAGAACATCTTTATTAATTAAAATAGTTTTATGTCTTGACTTCGATCCTCTATCCAAAGTAATATCACTTTTTCGAATACCAAAAACTTTAGACAAATATTTAATTAATTCGGTATTTGCTTCTCCTTCAACTGGCGGTGCAGAAATTTGAACACCAATGCCTTCATTTGATATATCAGTTATACTGTTCTGTTTTGCCCCTGGTTTAGCTAGAAATTTGATGACAATATTTCCTGATTTATCTGCCATAACTGGACCACAAACTGATGGTGTATTTGACTGTAATTTATCAGTGGTGATACCAGATTTTTTATGTGACATTTTCTTACTTTTAGACATTCCGATTAAGACAGTATTGTAACATTTTTTTAACATACCACAACAATCCAATTTAATGTCATTTAAATTTAAAATTTAATATTTTATTTCGTATAATTTCTTATTTCCATATTCTAATATCTATTACTATTTACTACTACCTATTCCAATACCATCATTCCGAATTTCCGACTGGCTGTGGCTACAAAATAAAAAGAGTTGACGTAGACATCACTTTGTCTCTTTCAACTTTCAGAACGAGAAATGGAATACAAGCCTTTACGTTTTTTACGCCTTCATAATCGCAAGTCACAAGGTGAAAATAATGACGCTTTATTTATTTATCTTTTTTTTTCTATATACGATATATTAAATTGACCTAATTTTTCGATAATTGTTGAATGAGTTTTTGTGCGTAGCTCCAAATTTTTACGTTTTTTAAACATCAACCATAAATATTTTTTATTCTAGAAATATCTTACCCAAAAATGTTGCAACATCGGTAGATATATTCCTGCAGGAAGTAATTACTAACTGTTTCCTATAATAACTGATAATACCAATGAGATTAAATCTATTTGGCATGCATTTTTCGTTACGGCAAATTAGGTGTTTTCAACGACAAATTAGGTGTTTTCAACGACAAATTGTGTAATTGAACGGTAAATTTTGTAATTGAACGGCAAATTGTGTAATTGAACGGCAAATTGTGTAATTGAACCGCAAAATATGTAGCGTATACTAATATTAAATAAATAAATATACCTTGTTCTTGTAGTATAATGGAAAAGGGAATAATATTTCTGGAAGACTATAATGTGAAAAATTGTCGTGCAAACTTCTGATATTGTCGGGTTGGATACATATTCTGCTGTGCAACAATTGTCGTTCCGTATACCTAATTTGTCGTGCTGAAATATATTCCCCAATCTATTTGTCATACAACGCATATAACTATATCTTTTGAAACTGGGCCCGACGATATTTTCAAATTTGAAAACAATACTCACTGTAATGAATATAATACATTAGAAATAAGAGCAACATGAAAGCCTATGTTAACGGAGAAACTGCTGCTGATTTAACCAAAAAGCAATGATTCGTCGAGCTTCTATATCCACCTCATTGTTGGTTTTGTTGCGGATTCAAAATATTACTGCCTCAATGGAGTGCAAAGCAAGCAGTAGCTGTACTTTGCATTGTTAAGGAATAGAAGTAGTATGTTTCTAAACTTGAAACCGTGGTTCGTTTTCGGTACGCCAAAGGTGTACTCCGCTTTATTTCTAAAGCGTATTCATTATTTCAACGCTTAGTTTGAAGGGTAGTTCCAGTGTTCCAAATTTTAATATTCCAGTTGTCATTATATGTTGTTATAATTGCTCAATAGGTCAAGCTTTGCTTCGCGCTTCAAAAATTCTTTATTATATGTCAAAATATTATTTTACTAAAAACAATAAATATTTTTCTTTAATTACAATTAATTATTCAGGCGGAATTTGATTAAATAAAAATTTAAAAAAATGGCAACTAAACGTAAAGTTGAAACTTTTGATTTAGAATTCGAAGAGCCTGATGCAAAACGTGCAGTTGAAAATACAGATGAATACAAAAAAAAGCATACCCTAGACTCTGATGAAGAGGATAGTGATGCTGACGACAAGTTATAAATAATGTTCATATTGATAATGCGTCTAACGCTTTGACAACATAATTTTAGGTACAATGTTTTGCCCGAAGATGATATTGAAGGTGAAGAAGATGGAACTTCAGGAATACAAGATGAAGTCAAAATAACACCATTCAATATGAAAGAAGAATTAGAAGAGGGTCATTTTGATAAAGAAGGCCATTTTCAATGGGACAAAGATAAAGAGATTCGTGATAATTGGCTGGATAATATTGATTGGATTAAAGTAAAAATAAAACTAATATTGCTAAAATATATATATGTAATAAATTCGATCTGCTTATTTTTTTTAGGTGAAAACAGATAAAAAATATATTGAAAAAACTAATACTGGATTAGCAGATTCCAGCGATTCAGACAGTGATGATACAGAAATAAAATTTAATGAACTTGAAACATATAAAGAAATTTTTGCATTAATGAAACCTGGTGAAAGTGTTGCAAAATCATTAAAACGATTAGGTGGAAAAAATTCAAATATTTCATCTGCTGAAAGATGGCGACGAAAAAAAGCAGGAATAGTTGATGAGAATGCCCCAATTGTAACAAAGTTTACCGAATTGGCAAATAAAATTCTCACAAAAATGGGTAATATGGATATATACCAGGAAACGTACGAAATCATCAAATGTAAAATAATTAGAAAAGGTGGATCAATTTCAAAAATTGGTAATACATCTAATAAACATGACGAATTAGACATGTATGCCGATGATTTCGATATCAAGGAAAAAAAAATATTAGTTGACACGGAAGCTACTACTAAGGACGATGAGGAAGACATCGACATTATCCTGGAACCAGAAAAACTTGCATGGGAATTTAAATGGAAACAAGAAGATAAAGATATCCATGGCCCATTCAGTACAGAACAAATGCAGAAATGGGTTGATGAAAATTATTTTAAGGAAGGAGTTTTTGTCAGAAAATGTGGTAATGATGATACAAATTTCTATACCAGTAATCGTATTGATTTTGAAATATATTTATAAGAAAATAAAAAAGAAAAATGTATGAAAAAATATACTTTTTTTTTTAAACTATTAACCCATAAATTTAAATTTTAAAAGAATTTAACACCTTGATTATCATCAAATAAGATAATTTCACAGCGTCCCTTGTCTTCCAGTTGCCGTAAAACTTTTAAAATTATATCTTGATCAAGTTGATAGAACTTTTGATCAGCGGAATTATCTCCATTTGAAATTTCATAAATTGTACAAACTGTGTTCGTTTGGCCAGTTTCTGTAGCCCAATTATAAATTATGTTTGCCCATTCATCTAATGTATGCCAGTAGATTTCCCATTGAATTCGACGTTTATCTAACGGAATAGCATGACCTGTTTTCATTAATGAATCTAAAACAGCTAACCGTCCATCATTTGGTAGTTTTCGGTGTATAGATTGATTGTGAAATAAATCATTATCCTCATTTATATCTAAAAATGACTGATTCTTATGTTTATGGTACTTTAGAAGTAAACTAGACCATACTGATATTTGTTGATCACGAGTTTCAGCATGAGGTTGCAAGCTAAAAGATAAAAGATATGTAATGTTGAATATATTTACTAATCTGGAAAAAAAGATATATTTACGTAAAGAACGGTGGGAAATTGTGTTCCCATGGCCATTCAAAATTATCCATTATAGTTTGATAAAATTTGCTTATTGTTTTTTAGTTGTATTTTTTCAAGAACATTTCTTAAAATATAAATAAATAAATAATGTTTATGAGAAATATTTTACAACACTATAGGATTATGATTATTACAGAAATTGAGTATTTATTTTATAATGACTCATTAGAATTTTGGTACCCTATTCCCTATAAACTATATCTTCGTTTGAGTTATTGTTCTTATTTTGAGTTCGATTCTCAAAAAATTATTGAACTGAGGTATATTATATTTGTAAATTTGACGTTTGAAAACGGCAACTAATTCAAAAGTTGAAACCGATTGAAATTTACAACGTCACGAGCGGTCACTGCCTTCATTGCGATGGTCAGTTTGTCAGCTTTCTATTAATATTTGGGCTTTTGTTTCACATTCCAAACATTCAACGGCAAATACTTTCTCAACGGCGAGACTGCCTACGGGGCTAGAGTATAGAATAACAGGAGACTTACGCTTTGGTATAGTTTTGTATGTACCAGATGTGGTAGATGTATGGCTTTGTTATATACAAATCGCAGATGCTGCATATGCTGTCAAAACATGTTAAAAAGGTTTAACAATATATCCTTCCCGCTTCCGCTACAAAGAAATCATGAAAATTATAAATGAAAGAATGGATGAATAAAGCTGAATAAAACTTTTTTAACTATTAAAGAGGTTATTTTCCTAAATATTAAGAATATGTATAACTAAAATTTAATACTAATTTTGTTATAAAATATTAACAAATTTAAATAAATTTCTGTTGTTTAATTCAATTTAATTAAAATATCGTTATTACTGCTGTTTTCCGATTGTCAGAAAAGAAGGCATATAATTTTAAGATTCGTGATCAGAATAGTGAGAATGGTGCATTTTTTTATTGCAGGAAAAGAAAACGGCATACAGCATATACAAGCAGGAAAACGGCATCTACGTCGATCTGTGTGTCGGTCTTTAAAAGGAAAGGAAAGATAAACAGAGTGAAAAAAAGTGATCTTGTTGTATGTGGTTGTAGTTTGTGTAGTTGTGAAATACCAACTTAACCAAAAAAATGTTTGTATAGAAAAGAAAAGAATAGATATTAAAAAATGTAATGTAGTAGTAGACGCTGTGATTTTGTGGAAAATTATAAAAAAAAAAACAATTTTGCTCTTGTTCAATAAATGTTATTTAAAATATTTTATAAAGTGTTTTTATGTGTTAATTTATATATTTTAAACCAATTAAAATGCATTTTTATCAACTATTTAAACTAAAGGTAAATTACCTTTCATATAAATAACAAAAAATAATTCAATTGGCGCATTTTTTCTAAAACTTGTGGTAGATTTTATTTTATAATTCTATATTTTATTTTAAATTGTTGTTTTATAATATATCTCATTTAAATTGGTAATATTAATATATATTAAAATTTGTGTATATTTGACAAACAAATTTTCACCTTTGAATTTGCATAATTTTATCATCAATGGCGACATAAAAATTTTAATGATCTTGTTTATTAGTTGTCAATGATTAGACCAAGGATTATTTTTTTACAATCTTATTACATAAATACTAAATATATGCTCTTTGGATATATGTATCTATTTTTAAATATTTTGTGTGAAACACTAGTTTGAATTATTTATTTTAGGATTTTTGTTGTTGAAGGTCAAGAGAAAGTATTTCTTTTTTAAAATAATTTTTATTTAATAAGAAACAGGTTACAGAATAATCCGTTAAATTTATTCTAAAATATATACATATACCAAAAATGCAAACAAACAATTAGCATTAATTTTTAGTTTGATGTTGTTATTTTGATGTTTGGCATTATTATGTTTAATTATTACACTGCACTTCTAATAATAGATTGTCGGGAATTATAATTTGCATAACAAAAACAATTGCTCGAAGATCAGTTTATTATAATTCTGATTTATTTAATCCTCTTTGATAATTCAAAACAGAGAAAGAAGAATAAATAGAAACTCACCTTACGTTTTATTTAATTGTATTATATGAAAAATATATAGTATATCTAATATTTATAAAAGAATTTGATTCATGCATTAATTAAAAATAAAAAATAAAATGATAATAAATGGGTGAGTTAAGCAAATATTCAAATATTGTCTCTGTTATCATAAAACGACAGAAAATATTTCTAAAAAATTGTATATATGTCCTTTAAAGAATTAAATTATATTCATTATGTTTCTAAGAAATTTATTTATTATAAATATATATATTTCCTGTTTCGTATCATTCTATGGCGTGTATGTAATTGTTTCTCACTTGTGCAAAATTACAATTTTTATTAATTTTATTTATTTAATATGATTTATTATCCCTGAGGATTTATATCATATTTCGCATATGGGTAGAATTAAAATTACTACATTAAGCTATACTTAAACAATTAGATTAGATCAAGTAAGGAACATATTTCATTAGACTTACATTGAATATATAGTTCAATAGTTTAGGATGTAACAATATGTTTTTTTTATTTCCGAAAATATTTTGCTATTGTAAATAACAATTTCTAATTGATACATTAGTTTTTACCTAGCAAATTATTTTTTGGCATTGAAAATACTTTCATGTGTTTCAGCTACAGCCCCTGTAACAACATTTTACTTTTTTGATTTCACTTTAATATTAAATAATAGTGAGCAAAAGTTATCCACATTTTTCTCAAAATTATTTTATTGTTTCAAATTAAAGTAGATGAAAATCTACACTTGGATTTTCTTCAATTTGCTAATATTGTTTTCAAAATCCGTTTTTCTTTTTATTTCACTCAACCCATATTCAATAATATTCAAAAACATAATGGTCTGTACTGTTGTGTATTTGCAGGAAACAATTGGACAAATTCTGTAGAGATTGTTGAAAAATTATCAAGATCATTTTTAAAATTATGTTATGGATGACACACTTTTAATATGTCACTAAACACACAAATGCCAGATTGTGCATAACCTCATCGAATCTAACAAAAAATCATGGAAACTAAATTCCACAACTTGAACCATTTTTTAATCTTACTTTTTTATAGGCCTATTGATAAAAATGCCAATTTATTTATTTATTCATAAAAAAAAAAAAAAAAATTTTGTCAAATCAAAAAGAAAAAATATTGATAACCTCTTATATACTTTGAAAGTCTATATTATAGATTTTACACACAATAAACTTTTAACAATTTTTATTCTTAATTTTGTAGAAAAAAAAATAGAAATATTAATTAATTCTTTAAATTATATTCACAGGATTAATAAAATACAGTAAATCATCAAAACAGCATTAAACAATAACCATAATATTTTAAATTTATATTTAATAATGGATCCAAATGATGAATTTATGGAAATACAGTCATTAAATCATCAACAAAAACCATTACCTCACATTAACCAAGCTTTTTTAAATTATCGTAAAAATATTTCAAATGACGATAAACAAATTAGTCAATATAATATTGATAGTGCATATGGTTCTGGTTATAATTTAGTAACACCAAATAATACACCAAATGCTTCATCAACAAATATAAATAATAATGAAGTATTAACACCACAACGTAATAATAATAATAATTCAAATGTTACACATGACCATTTTAATCATGATTCTATTAATTTAACACCAGTTACACAAAATATTAATCGGATTTGTAGTTTTCATATAACAACACCAAAATCACAAGATTTTTTAAATACACATAATAATAATAATAAAAACGATTTACAACAAATATTTAATATAAAAAGATCATCAGATTATTTATATGATATTGATAATTTTCAAAGTACACCGAAAAAATTTAAAATACATAAAGATAATAGTAATAATGAATTGTTATTAAAATATGATAAAAATAGAAATTCAACACCATTAAAACAAAAAGATAATAATAAAAATTTAAAATTTCGTCAAAAATTACATTCAGCACCAGATTTAGATGGTTATTTTGATGAAAATTTATTTAGTCCAAAGAAATTAAATAAAACATCGAATAATCGTATACCATTTATAAATTTATTAACTAATAATAATATTAACAATTGTGAACAAAAATCAACAAGTACACCAATTACAACAATTATTCAAAATACAGATTCAGTAAAAAAATTATTAAATTGTAGTAATGAACAATTTAATATATTAATTAATACGAAAGGAAAATATGATAATAATTTAAAAAATATTGATGAATCATTAGAATTTAATGATTATTATACGGATACAAATTTTAATGATTTAAAAAATAATAATTTAATAAAAAAAATTAATACTCATGAACCAATTAAAATTGAAACTAATGCTGCTAAAACACCATTTCGACGTTTTTTATCATTTGCTAATAATGATGATAATGAATTTAAATCACCGAAATGTAGTACAATTAACAACAGCATAATATCAACAAGTTCATATCAAAATTCAGTTGAAAGTAACAGTAGTACAACAACAACAGATGATGAATTTTATTTAGAAAATAGTTTTCCTCAATATAAAAAACAATATCGTATTTTAAATACGGTTTGTAGTGATCGTTTACGTGCGAAACAACGTGCAAATGCCGCACGATTAGCTGATTTAGAAAATTCATTTTATGAAGACTCAATTTCTAAAAAATCACAATCAACTGATAATGATAAACATTTTAATGGTTCAATTAACCCAAGTGATATACAACAAAAAATAGATAAAAATTTAAATCGTAATAATTTAAATAATAATAAAAATAATGATGGTATATCAATTATTTGTGACAAAGAAAAAACCGATGACGATTTTATAACATTGACATCACCGAAACGTAAATTGGCATTTGAAGATGAGTTTGTTTCATTCACAGATAAAGATAAAAAAAATTATACTACTGAATCTGATATACGAAATATACTACCAAGAACACCTAAAAAATTGAAAATATTTCAGTCGAATGTTGCACAAAATAGTAATTATGAAAAAAATGAAATTCTATATCCAACAATACCAACAACACCACGTAAAAATGTTATTCAATTAAGTCCAAAAAGAAAACAACAAGAACGTAAAAATTCTAAACATCAATATCGTAAATTTTATGGTGGAGCAATACATTTAAATATAATTGCAAAATTAGAATCATATCCAATTGTATTAGATCATATATTTGATTATTTAAAAAATTATGATCTTTTAAATTTATCAATGGTAACAAAAACTCATAGAAATATTATTCAAGGTAATGCAAAAGCGAATCGAAGATTACATAAATATTTAAATTATATTAAACTATGTAAAGAAAATTGTAGTACTAAAAATACTGATATTGTTAAAGAAAAAAAGAAATCTCATACAGAAATAAAATGTAGTCAAATTAAAAAAATGCCATTTTCACAATATAATCCTAAAGTTGATCGTAAAAGATCATTAGATATTGTACATTCACCGCCAGTTAGTCCATCTAAAAAGAAATTCTATGAACATCAAAAGGTAATTTTTATTTTACTATCACAATTACATTTTAAGCTCAGTTTTAGAAATATTTGAAAAAAAAAAGTTTTTAAACTTAAAATTACATATTTTAATTACAGGTTGTTAAAATGCTCTCTGAAAATCAAATAATTTCAACTTGTCCTAACTGTGGGAAGAGAAGCCTAGTTATGACATCATTAGAAGAAACTAAACATAATAATAATAATAATTTTACAAATACAATTTCAAACAGTACAAATTCAACAGATTCATTCCATGTACAATCATCATCAACTGCATATTTTGTACCAAAAAAAGATGATGATGAAATTAAAGGTTTTAATGGTTGTGATAGATATAGTAATGAAGATACTACTAAATTGTTTACTATTACACAACCTATAAAACCTGTAATTATCCGTCCAAAAGCAAAATTAATTAAGTCTGCATCTGTCGACACAGGATTGTTACAAATAAATGCGAAAAGACAACAGAAACAACGTTTTCAAGCATTTGGTGAATGTATGTCAAAAAAAAGTAATTCTGAATTTTGTTTAAATTGTGAATATGAATATCATCTTGATAATAAATCAATATCACCTTCCAAAGAGGAAATAGAAAATGGTATGTTACAACTAATAAATTCACCACATTCGAAAAAAGCAATTGCTGCCGCAAGAAACTCAAAAAAACGTAAATCTTTAAAACGTTTGTGTTTTTAAAAATATATATCTATTTATAGTAAGAAAATTTGTCATTTATAAGAAAAGGAAAGCAACACAAATTTCCCAGTTTTATATATTGTTTTTAAAGAAAAATGTAATTTATGCATTTAAAAAATGATAAAAATGAATTTTTAATGTAATCTCACCTAATTAAGTATTATTATTTTTGATAAATATGTAAGTCATTTTTTTCATCGTAATCTTTCCTTTTAAATGTAATTATATGTCATTTAAATGTAAACTCAAACACATCGCATTTATAATATTCAGTATATTTAATTTATTCAATTATATTTTAGTGTTTTTTAAAATATTGAAATTGTCTTTTATAATATTTTTTTTTTTTCAATTCAATATTAATTTGCTATTTGTATTTATTATTATAAGTTTATGTGTTTTTTTTTTTGTAATAATATTTTTCAATCTGAAATATTCAAATAATTAGAAATTTTGCTCTCTTTTTATATTTTTTTATTAAAATGTTTTTGAAACAAGAATTTTATTATTATATTAAATATAAATAAAACATTTAATAAATATCATATTTATATATAAAAAAAAATTGTATTATTTAGGTAATTTATTTCAAAGGGTTACCTATCTCTTGCATGTGTAATTTAGTGAACGAGTATCTATCTAATCGATCTACTAAACTAATCAACATCAGCCCATAACAAAACAGCATTTTCCCGTTGCCAAGTGGGTGTTACAGTAAGACGCCAATAATTTGAACTTCAATTAGCAAAATACCACCTGCATTGGGGAGGGGATCCCAGTTCTAAAAACAACGATACTACTTCTCTAATTCATCCGCTTTCAAGATTAATTCAAATTATTAGGGGTTGTAAATTAAAGGCTTTTTGCTATAATTTTTGTTCGAGTGTTCACATTTCAGATATAACATTTCGAATTTGAGTTCGTAAACGATTTTATTTTGATGTACTTCTTTTGAAGTTTAATATCACTTCGAGTCTATATCACACACACCAACTACGCTTAGCTAACTAGGTAACTACGCTTCTCAGGAAAACGAATCGAAAATCGGTAATGATATTCACGGTAAATCGGACTTCTTTTGACTCAAGTATATATTATCTATGTTTTGACTCAATTTGAACTCAAAGCTCGTTTAGAGGGATCATTTGTTGTGTTGACATTTTAGACAGCTATCTGACAGCTGACACCTTAGAAAAGAACAATAAATAAAATAATTCATGAAGGTATGTGAGTGAGAAGGTGAGGTTAAATCACGGTAGTTCAACTTCGAAGAAAATAAGAAAATGGTTTATAAAATTGACATTATTTCCGATTTCAATTTCAGGGAGCGCTAGTGTCGTTTTTAGTGTCATTTTAGCAATTTTTTTATCAATTTTATATTTGAGGTTATGTTTATGATCATCAAAAAAAATGAAAGTATCTAACTGCGTGCAAGTTTTAAACCAAACTGTTGCGAATATCATGTCATACGTTATTAATATGTGTAAGTTATATATAATTTTCATTTATAGATTAAAAATTTAAAATAACTATCCATTTTTTTAGCTACACCATTGAATGCTACTACTCCATGTTTAAATAAAGATGCTATGGACACGTCATTTTGTATTTTGTTCTTAGATCGTTTATTTGATTCTATGAATGAATGGATATATGCCAACACCTCAACGTGGCAAGGGATTACGAGGACCATTTGGAAAAATTCAACAAAAATTTTGGGATGAAGAAGCAAAGCCAATTTTAAAAAGCATGCATTTTAAAAAAGGCGAAAAAACTTTCAATCCTCCATGCATAAAATTTTTTTTAAAAAACATGGACAATTTCAACGAAATTGAAAAGACTGCGATTGGATGGTGTAAAATATATATATTTGAGAAATTTTAACCAGGATCCGCTTGAAATTTTTTTTGGATCAGTGCGGTCATTAAATTATAGGAATGTTAATCCTAACATCTCCTAATTTATAAGTAATTATAAAACTTTATTAATAAATAATATTAGTTCCTCCCACTCTGTGGGCGGAAATTGTAGGCAAGATAATAATTTAGTCTTAATTGATAATTTAAAAAAATTTATTTTAAATGAAGTGCAAGTGCATGAAACATTAGAGTTAAAATATTTAGAAACACAAACTTTAAATACATTAAATACATCATCTTCATTAAACTTATCATTATCACAAGTGCAAATTACACTTGAAAAATTTTTGTAAAAAAAGGAAAATAAATAAAATAAAAAATTTGCTATAAATTATTTTCTTTATTTATTTTTATTTATAATTTTATAATTAAAAAAAAAAAAAAAAAAAGGGTTGTGGGCATTATGGGAGAAAAAAAAAATAAAAGAATAGGGTTGGGAGTGAAAAAAATAATAATAGGGTCATGAAAAATTTAGTTCCCATTTCAATTTCTATGTAAGAGTGGCGCTGTTATTTTTATTTGAGAGTTGGCGATCTATTAAGTATATATTATCTATGGGTTAAATTAGTACGAATTTCTGCTGCCTGCTACATTAGACGAAATTATTTCATATAAGCTATATAAATAAAATACCTAGTATTCTACTAATATATTTACTTAGTTCTATTGTTCTACAAAATAATTAAAACGAAAAAATGACATCATTCCAATTGGTTTCGAAGGCTAAAGTTGAATCTCGAATTGATTGTGCTAAGTATAAATCAAATTCAACCGGCTTACAAGTTATTTTGGCAGATGTTGATGGGCCAGTTGTAAATGGTTATTATGTACTTGGTAAGTTTTGAAATTTTATTATATTTGTTTGTTTGTATCCCAAATTTTCGTTTCAATTCGATCTAAAAATAGCTACCGAGGCTCATGACGATGACGGTTTGCCGCATACTTTGGAACATTTGATATTTTTAGGTTCTGAAAAATATCCGTTTAAAGGTGTCCTTGATTTATTAGCAAATAGATGTTTAGCATCTGGTACAAATGCATGGACAGATACAGATCATACATGTTATACTATGACTACAGCTGGTAGTGATGGCTTTTTGGATTTAATGCCAATTTATTTGGATCATATTCTATACCCAACACTATCGGTACTGAAAACAAAAAATATTAATAAATTCGCAAAAATATTAAAAAAATAAAAACTCCTATTATGATTTTTAGGATTCAGGCTATTCCACAGAAGTTCATCATATTTCGGGTGAGGGTGAAGATGGTGGTGTTGTTTATTGTGAAATGCAAGGTCGCGAAAATACTGGAGAATCAAGAGCACATTTACAAATGTTACGGGCTGCCTATCCAAATTCAGGTTATAGTTCTGAAACTGGTGGTATAATGCATAATCTTCGAACAAGCTGTTCAAATGATAAGGTATATTAAACAATAATTTTATTTTATTTCATTTTTAAATATAAATTTAAAACATTAAAGGTTCGAAATTATCATGCACAGTTTTATCGACCAGAAAATCTAACATTAATTATTACTGGTAAGGTAGAACCAGAAAAAGTTTTTAAAGCTCTACAACCTGTCGAAGAGAAAATTTTATCGAAAGGAAATCTGAGTGCATTTAAAAGACCATGGCAAACACCTGTTGCACCATTAGCTGAATCACATGATATAAAAGTATGTCCAGTAATTTATTGTTTTAATTATGAAATACATATTATATTTTGAATTTATAGATTTTATACCCTTCCGATGAAGAAGATTGTGGTTTGGTTTATGTTGGTTACCGTGGTCCAAATTGTGTCGTTGATTATATGAAATTAACAGCATGTAATATTTTAATGAAATATTTAACTGATACTTCAGTTAGTCCATTACAAAGAGAATTTGTTGAAATTGATGATCCTTATGCCAGTAAGGTAACTAGAAATTAACAAAAGTTTTTTAGAAGAATTTTTTATTAAAAAAAAACAATATTTATAGGTTTCTCATAGTCTAATTGAAAATTTGGAATCATTATTATGTTTCGTTTTTGATAATGTCCCAGTTGCTAAATTGGAAACATTGTTAGAAAAGCTTAAAGAAACACTTAAAAAATTTGAAACAGGTAAGTTTTTATAAAAATAAGATTCTTTAATTTTTAACGATTATTTTATTATATACAAGTAAAATTTTAACTTAGCTATGCATGTTATGTATATTAATCCGAACCAATTCTGTTAAATATTTGACACGGAGTAAATTAAAGCTCAATTCTTGTGTTGAACATACGAAATTTTTAGATACTTTCGATATTACGGTAGACATTGAAACGTAATATACCTGTGAAAGAATACTTACTTAGTTTGCTTAAATTTAATAAAACTGCATACAATTTCAACTATTGTATTTAATTATAATCCTAAATTTAAATAATAGATTCTTCTATTCATTGGTTAAAATTTAAAAAAATCATAATAATTTACAGGCGAAGAAACCATCGATATGAAACGAATAAATTCAATTTTGGAACGAGAAATTCTTCTATCATTAAGTAATTTAGAAACAGAGCCACATGATACTATTGCATATACAATAATTGGTGATGTGATTTATGGAAAAACACAAAAAGATGTAAATTGAAAATTTTACAAAATTTCAGATAATTTAATAATTACAATAACATTTTAATTAAAGTTTGAAGAACGTTTAAATTCGAACAAATTTTTTGAACATTTCTTAACATTGGATGAAAAATATTGGATACAATTACTAAAAGAATTCTTATTGGATGTAAATACATAAATAAATATAAATAAATATTTATAGTTAATTAAAAATAATCATTTAAGGGTCATTATGTTAGTGTTCGCGCCTATCCTAGTATTGAAGAACAAGAACGAATGTCGAAAGAAGAATTGGAAAGAATTGAAAATCAACGACAAAAACTTGGTCCACAGGGTTTAGCGCAAAAATCTGATGAAATAACGCAAGCAATGGCAACGAACGAAGTAATAATATTTTAATTATATTTGAATATGTGTTGTTCTATATAATTTCTTTTTTTAGATCTTACCACCTGTATCGATGTTAACGGTTGTAAATGTTCCCAGTACTGAAGGAATTAATTATCATAAATTAAAAATATATAAGTCATCAGAGAAAAATTCAATTGAAAATTGTGTTAATTTTGATGATTTTCCAGTTTATGCTGAAATTTATGATATCAATACAAATTTTATTTATGTAAAGATATTTATGAATAATATGAAAATTTATATTTATCTAAAATAAAAAAAAATAATAATTTTAGATGACTGTTACTTTAAATACATCGTCATTGGCAATTGAATATCGTTCATATTTAATGTTGCTATTGGAAATGTTATTAGAAACACCAATTCGAAAAAATGGAGAATTAATTCCATATGAAGAAGTTGTTGCCGCATTGGAACGAGATACTATTTTATCAGGAACTTCATTAGGTTTACAAGGTGGTACGTTTAGTGTTGGACCTTTTTCTCATGTAGCTGCTTTAATTTTACAAGTACATCTTATTTCTTTTAGTAATTCTTAGCACAATTTTTGAATTTTTATATTTTGAATACAGGTTGAACTTAAAAAATATAATACTGGTGTTCAGTGGATAATTGATTTATTACATTCCACTGAATTCACTGCAGAACGTATACGAGTTTGTGCATCAAAAATGTTTAATGCTGTATCACAAGCTAAACGTAAAGGAAACAGTGTTGTACGGGATCTATTAAAGACAATGTATTATGGAGAAGGTATTTATTTACAAATTTTCGATAATATGTAATGTAATAAAACACATAAGTTAAGTTTGTCAAAATTTAATAGAAACAGCCGCCGGGAATATTTTGTATAACGCGGCGATAAATCTAGTTTTTATGAAAATAAGAAATCTAGAATATAAATAGAAGAACGGTAACGGGAAAGTACTGTCAAATTTATTTCAGTTTGTTAAATTAAATAATTTCTAATTAGCGTGAAACTCTTTTTTGGACGGACCTCATATGAAAAACGAGAATACCTTTTCAGTCTTTTGATTATATTATTATAAAAGCAAATGAAAACAAGTAATTTTTAGTTAGAGCACCAAATTAGAAGTTTCTTTATAACAAAATGCCATATATGAAACTATTGTGGTATTAAAAAAGAATTCTTCCACAATAAATTAATTACCTATTATCAATAATAAATATATTATTCGCATTAATAAACAATATAAATATATATTTTGTTAATGCTTCAACCTTAGAAATTAATATACACAATACATTTTACACGAAAGCTTGAGTTATTTAATCTCGAGTTATATATAAAAAAAATTGTGTTTTTATACGTGTATACTTCATGGAAACTGTAGTAGGAAATTAGGTATTTTTACTCAACAATACTTACAGAACCAATAAATTCCAAAACTCAGGAATACACTATAAATTTATTTTTGACTTAATCAAATATAGTATTCATTCATCTTACTGCAAAAAATAAAATAAAAAAACATTTTTTTTTATAACTTTCTAATAAGTGTAAATGTTTTTAAAAAAAACTTCTTTTTTTTTCAGTTTATTTACCAGCCAACATTATACAAAATTAAATTAAATGCAACAATTAAAATCTAATTAATATTATTATATTTTTAATTCTTCTTTCGACCTTGTCTTGCATCAGTTATTGCACCCCACATTTCAATTATAAAATCATCTGTAAATCCAAATGCATCCAAATCTGAATTATCCAAAGCTTCAGCAAAATCCATTGAATTTGTTTTAGTTTTACCAAGATCCCAAATTTGTATAGCTAATTCAGTATCATTAATACCCATAAATGAATCCAATAATGAATTTATTGAATCCAAACCAATTTGTGTTTCATTATTAAATTTCTCTTCAATTTCAATATTACCATTTGATTTAAATCTTAATGTTTCTTTACCGCTACCATAATTTGTTGTTTTTTTACCACCTTTTGAATTATTATCTCTAGGACCAATTTCTTGAAAACCACTTTTCATTGGTTCAACTAAACGTAATGTAAATGTTTCACCAGGTTTAATATCTTTTAACATTCTAGCTACTTCAAAATGTCGTTTACCAACAACTGAAATACCATTTAATTTTTCAATATGATCACCAATCATAATATGATTTATTTTTCCAATAACACTTCCATCTTTAATCCTTTTAACAAATGGATATCCCGCTCCATTGTCTGTTATTGTTAAACCAAGTGCTATCTCAGTTTTAATTATTTCAATTTCTTTTGGTCGACCTTTTTTATGTGCAAATATAAAATCATCTAAACCAATTTGGCCACCAAGTAATTTATCCATATCAACTTTATGTGTATTTAATGTACAAAATATGATTTCTTCATGTGGAAAATCATAACATTCACCAATTTTTTGATATAATTCTTTAACACTAGAAAATCCAGTAATTAGACCTGTTGGACTACCATGAGCTAATTGACAATGAAATACTAATTGTGGTTTTGACATTTTTGTAGAATATTCTGTTTTCGGATCTTGTTGATGATCGTCGGGTTTATTATCTGTTTCTGTTGATCTATCATTAACGAATGTATTATTAGTTACTTGTTCATCATTCTTTTTTTTACTAAATAAAGGCATTTTTGGCAATTTTTTTTTTTTTTTTTAATTTTTGTTATATAATTTTGTTTCCAAAATGAGGCAGATAATTTTTTAGCACTAAAAATTTTCGAAAATTTGTAATATTATTTATTTGTCAAAAACAAAAAAAAAAAAAAAAACATTAAATTAAAAAAAATGTATAGGACTACAAAAATGACTGTGAAATGTCAAGAATTTATAAATAAATACGATTCTAAAAAGCATTTCAGTAATATAATTTTTTTCCAGATAGCAATGTACAACTTAGTTCAATGTTAAAACAACATAAATTTTTGGGAAATTTAATTGAACGCATTGACAATCCAAATGAAGCAAATAAAATTATTAATGATTTGAATACAGTACGTTCAATATTATTAGAAAGTGAAAATCTGGGCGTTCATATAGCTGTTAATATTGAAAGTGCATTACAAAATAATATAAATTTATCAGAACCGTGGAAAGGATTAATAAATTCAATTCCATCGTCTACAAAAAAAGAGTAAATAAACATTACATAATATATTGTTGTAAATTATATAAAAATATTTTATTTATCTTTACAAGGTTAATTATTATCCCAGATTGGAAAATAATATCACCAAATGGTGTTTTTCCAATTGATTTCCAAGGAACAGTTGTTGGTATGGGATGTGTAGAAAGTGCATTTCTATTTCATGCAACACCATCATTAACTGATTTCATGGATCCTGATTTACCAGCTTTAATGTTATTTTTACAATATTTAACACAATTAGAAGGTCCGTTATGGCGTCAAATACGTGGACAAGGATTTGCTTATGGTTATACTATTGTATCAAGACCACATGAAGGATTACTTTGTATATCATTATATCGAGCATCAAATGTTGTAGCAGCATTTAAGGAATGCAAAACAATTATTGTAAAAATCTTTTATTTTTGTTTTACAGAAAAATTTATAATTATAAATATTTTTTATATAGCAAAATCATTTATCTGGTAATTTTACATGGGATGAAAATTTGTTAGCATCAGCAAGAAGTTCATTAATTTTCGAGTTAATTGAAAGAGAAAGTAGTGTTGGTAACTTGGTTGCACAAAGTTTACTATTCAGTTATAAAAATGTTTCATATGGTTACAATCAACAATTGGTCAAAGTAAATTTACAATAAACATTTTTTTTTGTTCACTAATAATAATTTTTTTTTTTTTCATCAGAGAGTCAACGAAGTAACTAAGGATAAATTAATATCAATTGGTGAAAAATATGTATCAAAATTATTTTCAGCAGAAGCAAAGACAGCAATTGTTTGTCATCCAGATAAAGTTAAAGAAATTATTGCTGGTTTTAAGAGGTATAATTAATATTAATAAGAAATAATATTTTGGTTTGTATATATTTCGTTTTCTTTTTTATAGCATGGATCGAAATTTAACTCCAGTTTTATCATTGGAAGAAAGTATATTAGCAAAATAAAGCTAAAATAACGTTCATTAATCTAAATTTTTTAAACGAATTTATTGAATAATAAGTAATTGCACATGAAATTTTTCTATATAAATATTTATAACAAAATTAATTTTTTGTTAATTTTTGCACATAATTAAATGATTGTCTAAATACTTTTTTTTTATATAAATTATAACTCAAATAATAATAAATAAGATTTAAATACATAATAAACTTTTAAATTCTTGCATTTAATTGAAAATCAAGTATGTTATTAACTTACTATCAATAAAATTCTTTTAAAATAAAATATATAACGTATTATTCGGATTTTTTACGTGTTTCATTTAAATGAGTGACTAATAAAAAAAATATTTATTTTAAATGATATCGTTATCTTTAATTAGGTTGTTAGATAAATAGATTGCTGTGTACATTTTAACATATAAAAATCATTTTAAAATAAAATTTAAAAGAACTTTTTGAACTTGGAATATTAATTAGATAAGTAAAAGATTTTTTAACTCTTGACGTATATAAATATGTATAGATCAAATAACAAATCAGTTATTTGACACCTGTTGCATTAAAGTGCAAAAAATACACATGGACAAGAACTGGGAAAAGAATTTTATGATTTTTACAATATTAAAATTTCCTAAAATTTATAAATTTTTATAAATTTTATATTACATATTTATTAAATTTATAAAAATAGAATAAACATTTATTTCACTAACTTAACCTATTTTTCGGTGCAATATATATTATAAAAATATAAAACTGGTTAGAAACAGAGCAAAATTGGGATAAAGAATTAACAATCAAGTCTTAGATAGTTGTTATATATGTACTTCTGCTAATTCTCTAATAATTTATAGTTTTTAAATATAGATATATTAGACAACTAATATTCTCTAAAATACCTAATTTAAATATTTGTTATCTATCTGTCAAATTGTTGTAAACTTTACATTTCTTTACATAAAACAGCATAAAACATTTTTAAGTTTACTGGAAATGCTCAAAAGTTTAAAACCAAAAATGCAATTGGAATTTTATTACTTGTTAAACATAAAATTATATAAATACTTACAAATTATTGGTGCTTTTATTCTTATTTATTTCCTACATCTAAAATACTGGAATTGGACTGGAGCTGAAGCAGAAGCTACAACTTTACTTTCAACAAAATCATATGACTGTGGCCATCGTTTGGGAAAAATGTAAAACTTGTAAAATATTGTTTGACCCCACTATAATATTTGTAGTACACAAAACATATTGTAGTGTAGTTGGTTACGTTTCCGTTAATGAAAGAAAACGGAATCAGAACTGTATGTATACTTCAATGCAACGCAGAAAAAGTTAAAATAAAAATGTGTATCTGTTCTGTATACGATAATAAAAATATTTCGATTGAGAAACAAAAGTTGTGAAAATATTTGAAAAGTTTAAAGTTCGTTTTTCATATAACTTTAATTTCTCACAATTAATTTGTAAATTGTTTTTTTTTGAAAACATGTATGTGTACCTGTAGCGTAATTAGTAAAAATAATTAATTTGTAAATTGTTTTTTTTTTTGAAAACATGTATGTGTAGTGTGTACCTGTAGCGTAATTAGGAAATATTTATATGGAAAACTAATGTCAATGCAACTGAACTAAAAGCCAATGTATTTTGTGTATATATTTTATTCGTATTTGGTTCTTCAATGTGCTGCTATGAAATTTGTAAATTAGGAATAAAAAAATATTTTTTGTAAAATTTTGAAAAATATTTCACAAAACCAAAACGCATACAATAATGACAAATTCGCATTGTGGCGTTGAAGTGTCTATGACGCGAGAGTAGGTTTACTGGGTTATGTTAGCCGCATCAAAGCGTGTCAATGTCAAACTATTGTTTCCAATATTATATTCAATATATGAAAATTAGTGGTATGAAGATTTTGTTAATTTATTAAATAAAATGAGTTTCGAACAGAAATTAATAAAAAAAGTAAAGGAAAATGATTGTATCTATAATATTAAGTCGAAATTGTATAAAAATCCGATTCAACGAGATATAATGTGGGCAAAGATAGCCGCGGAAATAGGAGAGCCAGGTAACTAACATTACCAGTGTAATGTAATTTTAAAATTTTATTTTAATGTTGATTTTTCAATGCAAATAATTAACATTTTAGTGGAAAACTGTAAACAGCGATGGAAAAGTCTTCGCGATAGATACGTGAGGGAAAAGAAAAGTTATGATTTGTCATCAGGTAGTGGTAGCGCAGCATCTAATATACCTACCTGGCAATATTACGACATGCTGCATTTTCTTCAAGACAGCATTAGATACAAAAGGTAAGTGAAATGCAATTAAACTGTAACTGTTACAATGAAACAAAAGTTATATATTATTATTTCAGACCCAGACCATATAAAAAACATTCAAACTCAAAGGCATCATTTAAGAATCCGGACCCTACATTAGCATTATATTTAGATGAATTTAAAGTAAAAGAAGAAAGTATTAACTCAACTCCAGAACTAGATAATATTCAGTCGGCTGATGATTTAACAAATAATTCTATGTATTCTGGCAGAAAAGGACATAATTCTGGTGATGTTTATACAAAAATTCTGGATGATATCAAGGATGTTGTTCAAATGAATTATTCAACATCAAACGAACCAGATTCAGAAAACAATTATTTTTTTAAAATGATTAAAATAAAAGTAGATTCATTGCCAAAAAACGTACAAAATGATCTACAAATTAAAATTCTCACTATGGTGAATGAAGAAATTCAAAATAATGAAAATTTCTAAAAAAGTTAAAATTTGGTTTGTTACATTACCACCGAAAACTTTGTAAACAATTATATTTAATTGATTAAAACGTACCGTAAGGTCATAAGGATAACTTCAATTTATTAGAGGATTTAGTCATTTTGATAAAAATATCAATAATATATAGTTCTACAAAATAACCAAAACCAATGTTATTTTTTATATTGTTGGTATTGGTATATTAAATTTATTCAAAATGTGAAATTATTAAAAATGAGTATTAATGGTATATAATGTTATATTTAAATTCAATATGTATTTTAATGATTATTAAGGCCCTAAACATACGAAATCATTTTTTTTTTCGTCAGAGTAAAAATATTTTTTATTTGTTGTTTTGAAAACACATCTAAAAAAAGATACCTCAGTATAATAGCAGAACCAGAAAAAATAAAGGAAAACTACATTTCCACTGATTGAATTTTTAATGATGAAAAAAATCATTTCGTATGTTCAGTGCCTTAGTGTTACATTCTGAAAAAATTCTCTCCATTTCAAATCATTCCATCATTTTTATGGATTTTGAAATATATTTAAATTTACATGTATATTAATTTCATCTCATTCTCCGTCTTAATTAAGTCCATAACATTCATAAAAAAACCATCAGGACTTTTTAAACAGGCAATTTAAATGGTTTGGCAAAAACGCCAGAAAGATTGTTTTATAAAATTTTTAATAAAAATAATTAATTACATTTATATATATTTTTAAATATACTTGTTTCATTTAGATTTATTAATTAAATTGTTTCCAACTTATAATGTAATGTTATTCATATTTAATGAATTTTGTAAAAATTAACTCATTTTTATAGCGAGGCGAATTAACAAAACTGCGTGTTTGGGTTGATTGTATGGCGAACTGCGAAACCTAAAATAAGAATGAAGATTTACTTATAGAGAAAAATAATGCTAAACTATTCTAAAATGTCGTACAAATCAATGTTAAATTTTTAGGACAGTTGGGAAACCAAGTAAATTACACTTCACTTTCATCAACATTTTACCAAATACCAACATAATTCCGGCCATCAACAGCTACATCAATTATTACTTAAAAATTTTCTACTCGATAATTTAGGGTTAACATAATACATTTCAGCTCAGTGTTGTCAAACTTTCAATTCCATGTTTAATAAGTTTATAAGTCTGCCTATTCATTATTATATGATGACTGCAAAATTAACTAAAGTAAAGCCCTTACTAACTCGTTAGTTTCATTTAAATAAAGTAGAAATAAGTAAACAAATAAAATTATAGTAATCTGATAATTAAATACAAAGAGTTGATAGTGGACATCTAAATACTAATACATAATATATTAACAAATTTATAATTAAATAACATCCAATAAAGTTTGACAATTAAAAAGAATGTAGAAGTTCAATTTGTTGAATACATTTTTCCAAACTTGGCTCCAATAATATATTTATGTCGTAAAATTACAACCGAGCAAAAATCATCTACATATAGATAGTTGAATCGCTTGGAAAACTGCGAAACGTTTTTGTGAAAAAAATAATAAGAAAAGAATGTTGAGGATTTACTTATAGAGATGGAAATGCTTAATTAATCTTGTCGAAATCTAAAGGATATACAATTTAGAGAATATAATTTCTATGAAAAAACAAACTCATTTTTATGATATTTTCTTTTTTTTATTATTTTTGTTTTATACAATGTACAATATAATTAAAAGCGATGCAGTCATTTATATAATAGATAAATTTTTTGTTAAATTTTTCTTGTTGAAAACCAAAAATTTTAGTCATCATTTTTATTTTATATTTTTCGTTTCTATAATAATATTATATATTATTTTTTTTTTTGGTTTGTTCAGTAGTTAATTAAATTAAATTGAGAAATTATGTAAATAAATTGTGGTAACAAACTTTATATACGATTTTATTTTTTCTAAACAAAAATTATTTAATTATATTATTTTTATAAATTATGTGAGTGAAAGTGTCCATTTTTTATTTTATTTTGTTTTAAATATAATATAAATGCTATTCTAATTTTTTGTGAAATTATTATCATTATATTTTCTTTAATATTTTGTGTTTGTTTGTTTTTATATGTTTTATGTGGTGTACAAATTAAATTAATTGGGTTTTTTTTATTTCTAATTTATATAATAAATATAAATTTATTTTTTTATTTTCAGTTTTTTTTTTTAAATACATTTATATAATTTTGTTAAGCACTTTTTAAATTATAATATTTATTTTTTATATATTTATTTTTCTATTTATTTTTCATTTTGTTTAACAGTTTTCTCTGTTTTCCATTTATGTTTTTCTTTTTTTAATATTTTCATATAGTCTTGTGATATATTGTTGCATGTTTAATATTGTGTTTTTTTATATATTATTTAAATATTTTTTAATTTTTAAATTTTTTTTTTGTAAATATTTTTTATTTAATGGTTTTTTCCTCTGTTTAATTTTATTCTACTGAAGCTCTTTTTCGATATTTAAGGAATTAAATAAAGCCTTTTTATATATTTAAAATAATATGCTATTTATAGAGTGACGAACATTTAAATATATGATTTTGTAAAATTAAAATTTGATGTTGTTTTTTTAAAATATTAAAAATTCAAAACTAAAATTTTTATTTTTCTCTTAAATCTTAAATTTAATTATGTTTTATGAAATAATGGTTAATGTGTTTGGGTGTATATATATTTGTGTGTGTGTGTATGTGTAATTGTATTTGAATTTTTGTAGTATGAATAATAATTATCTTCATTTTATTATTTTTAATAATCTTAAATTTACACAGAAATACAAAAATATTCTAAACAATTTTTTTTTTGTGTTCTTTTTTTATATATTTATATTAAATTTTCCATTTTTTTTTATATATATTTTCCAAATTTTTGATGTTTTCAATTTGTTTTTATTCCAAAATTAAATTTGTTTTATGAAAAAGATATTTTAATTTGTCCTTTTTTCAAAATCTATAAACAAAATATTTTTTTTTTTTTTTACTTTTTTATATTTTAAATTTGTTTTTGTAGAATTAATTTTTTACTTGGATTATTTGGATTTTATTTATATAGTGCCATATATTACGTGCAAAAGCAAGCAAATATATAATTTAAGTTTGTCATAGTAAAAATTGTTTTTAATTTTTTGTTATTTTTAATATTATATAATATTTGTTATTATGCACAAACAATTGTTTTTTGTTTTTTATGTTATATTTGTTATATTAAATTCATTAATACGTCATAATTTTCCATTTATATTATATATTTTATAAATTTGTAATTTAAATAAAAATTTTTAAATAAAGTTAATATTTGAGAAATTGTGAATATAATATAGAAAAGAAATTGTAGTTTTATAAATTAATATTTGTTTTATATGCATATAAAATTGTTTGTTCTATTATGAGAAATGATAGCTTTAAAAAAATCATACTGATTTAAATTCATTTAATCAAGCCAATTCTTTCTAATTCAACTACTAGCACCACTAATCCTTTAGCTTCATATAATGTCACGCCAGAATTGTAGTTTATTTATAGTTGGATTATATTGCAATACAAATTAGTTTACAGAATCCTCTGACTTTGAAAGTTGGAATCGTCTTACATTTTCTATTACATATAATATACAGATTTTTCAAGTCAAGTTTGTCGTTTTCGAATTTAATATTTTTCTTATTTCTAATCAAATTGGTCTTTTTAAGTAATACTTTATAAGTACATGGAATTGATCTAAATATTTAGTTAAAATTGTAGAAAATATATTATGAAATTATCTTAAATTAACGTTTCTATAATATAAGCATAACTAAATCGTACTCTTCAGCTAAATAGAGAAATCATTTATTTAAAAGACAAATTTGACATGGAAAAAGTTCAGTTTCTTTTGTAAGAAAAACTAATTTTATTTGGAATTAGAAAGAACCAAAACAAAAACTTGACTTGATAATGCCATATAAAAATGCTATATATAAAAATTCCCAAACAGATATTAGACAGGTGGAAAAAATGAAAATTATTTATTCAAAAACTTGAATATTTAAAATTGGAATTAACGTTTCTCATTTCAATATAAAAAACAATAGTTAATAATTATAAATAAAATTTTCATCTGCTAGCGCTATAAATAATATTTTTAAAGCTACAATTTTTCTTTTTATTTACAATGAATTTCCATATTTTCTTTGTTTTATTAACAATTTTTCTCTGTATTTTTCTTCAAATCTTTTTAGCATTTTTTTTTTTTTTTTTTGGAACATCAAAAATATATTATTTTTAATAATTTTGTTTTTATTTTTAATTTTTTATGTTTTTTAATTCATTTTATACACTGATAATAAAATCTAATTCATTAAGCGTTTAGTGGTACAACTAAATAAATAAAAAATAAACGTTTAAAAAATAATGCTAATTAAAAATTTTACATATTATAAAATATTTTTATTATTTTTTTATTTTATTTCTAATTTGTTTGTTTTATTTGTTTTGTTTTTAGAAAATATTTTACATAACATATTTTTTTTTTTTTTTAAATGTTGTGAAAATCTTTTACATAAATATTTGTTTTATCTAATGATATATGTTTGTTGTTTTAATAGTGTATGTGTTTTTTTATGTTAATAATTCCATTTAAATATTTATAGAGAATATATAAATTTATATTTTTTATTTTTATTTAAAGATTGTTAACATCGCAAAAGCCCAGCAATAAATAAATATGAATGTGTTTTGTTTGTGTTACTTTGAGAATTTATTTATATTTTTCTTATTTTCTTTTAATTATAGATTTTTTTTTTTATATACGATTTTTTATTTTTTCTATTCTAATTTATAATTTTTTTATATTTTATTTTACTGTTTTTTTTTTTTTTTTACAAATATAACATATATGTACTATGCTTCTAGCCTTAATTTTTAACTTAATTATTTCCTTGCCGTTTTGTAAATAAATAATTTATTATTTTATTTGTTTTTAAATATTTTTTTTTTTGAATAATTTTGCTTCTTTTTTTTTACATATATTTTATGTACAGGGTGATTTTATAGAATTAAATTGTTCTGAAATAAAATATTCGAATGTGCGACATAATTCATTAAATTTAGTTAATGTGACAGAAAAATAATAAGAGATTTAAACTAATAAATCAATAAGAATTGAAATAGATACTATTACATGCAGATTAATAGCATTATGCTATATAGAGCTAGATACTAGACAATAATCGATATGCTAGTTATTATTTGGGAATCACTTTTTTCCTTAATTTTGAAAATTCTAAAAATTCATAAGAAAATTCATTATTTTGCCTTTTGAGTTATGAATTCAACTAAATTTGAATATAAATATCAGTTTAGATATTTATTTATACTCGTAAACCAGATATTCCAGCTATAGATCATTATACATCTACAAAAAGTTTGAAATAGTATATTGCTCTTACAGTACACAGTAGTTAATAATGTCTTTTACACAGTTGTAAGTTTTGAAATTTGTACATTACATGATATGTAATTTTGCATACATTATTTTCACATTTATATTTAATCAAATATTTTCTACATAAAAAAGTAGATTTATTTACGAATATTTTTACATATTAAATTTTCCGTTTATCAATCAGTCTGCATAGATAATTTCAATTTTGATAACTATAGTTTTATATTTCTGTAATATAGAAAACAGTATTTAAGATGTTGCTCATTACTGTCATAAATTTAACTACAATATGAATTTTATCTTGGAAATATTATTTTAATAGGATCACCACATAAGAATGAACTCGTAAATTTATATAGAATTTTTAATGGACGGTTCGATAAAAGAATTTGAAAAAAGAAAAATGATGGAAACATATATGAAATATGGAAAAATTTCCTTTAGAATTAAAATAAAATCAACAAATTTCAAAAGAAAAGTAAATTCTTTACACTTTACCGGTTATTATAAGAACTTTTATATATCTTAATTACCCTGTACTCATAATTCTGTTTAATCTTAATAACCATCAGTTAAGAGGATCATTTTTATTAGGAATTTTCTTAATTTTAATATAACATTTAAAAAACGCCTTAGCTTCCTACATTTTTTTTTTTTTTGGTAATTATAATTAAAATTTTCATTTATTTTTCTTTTTGTTTTTTTTTATTATTGGTTCTTTTTTCAGAATTTTAATATTATTATTTCATTTTGAAGCAAATGCCGCTTTATATTTTATTATTTTTTAATTAAATTACTAAAAATTGTTTTTTTTTTGTATTAGTTTTTAAAATTTTCAAATTCAAGGCAGCGTTATTAATAATTAATGTAGTATAGAAGTGTGTAGAATCATCGATAAAATTATTAAATTAAAAATTTAAATAAAAATATTAATTAATATTTTTGTGATTTTTATTTATGTTTTTATATCATATATTTTACTTGTAATGTTTATTCTTTTTTGCATTTATATTTAACTTTGGAAATAAAGCAAAAATTTCCCAGTGGCGGCGCCATTTAAGAAAATCATTTGTATTTTTGTTGAGTATAGTAATATATGTATGTAAAATGTATTGTTAGTTTCCTAGTAATTAATTAGAAATTGCCTGGATATTTTTCTAATTATATGTTAAAATTAATATATTTATGAGAAAATAGTAAAATTAATAGGTTTAGCAAATTTTTGAACATATATTTGAGATCATTTTAAATAATTTAATAAAAATCAAATTGGCTTTTATAATACCATTAAATACAGGAATTATATTAGCCCAAATTATTGGACCTTCAATCTGACAAACTTAATTATAATAGGGGTTTAAAAAGTTAAATATGTTTTACATAATTCTTCAAATATAAAATATTTTACGTTCAACGACTTTTAGTTTTGATTATTAAATGTGAAATATGATTTGAATTCTTGAGTATTACGAAAATTAAATTCGTGTTAAAATAATATGTATTTTTTTAATAATAATAATATCAAAATAATTTTTTAAAAAAAACATTTGATTTAATAACAGAAACTTTAGAGTATAATTATATTTTTTTAAATAATTAGATAAAAATATTATTAATTAATAAAAATTACGATATGGCAGTTTTTTTTTGTCATTTTAAGAGTATTTTTCAAATAAATATTAAAAATAAAATTATGGTTATTTAAGTGAACATTAAAGAACAAAGTGATAAGAAACCTATTAACTCTCAACCTACTAATACTGCTGAATCTGAATAGCTCAGTTTGTAATTTAACAAATTATATTGATTTTGATCCATTTTGAAAATTGTGATCCATTTCTCAGGTTGCAGATAACAAAATCCAAATTTTAGAAATTGTTTGCAAAGAACTTGTAGTCATGAATTAAAATTATTTTGAACTTTTCTTCAATAAACTTCATATTGTAAGCAGTTAGAGTGTCGAAAAGAACGAAATTCATGATTTCAGATGTGTGAAATATGTAACAAAATTGAATGTAATGAACACTAATTTATTTAACACAGTTTAGTTCATTAAATAATAACACAAATTGATATCTAAAACAATTTTCGAAATTTCCTGTAAGGGAAAGTAAAATAAATAAATTTAAAAAAAAATGGTGCCACAAATCCACTCCACAATCCAAAAGGAAAGGGAATTGTAGTGTCCAAATAGAAACTAGAAAGTTAATTGATCTAGATATGGTATGTCAACATTCGATACAACTGTTTTAGAAAACGTTAGATGACATAAATTGCAATACCTTTTATTAAGAATAAATACAGAGGCATATAGATAAGATTTTCGTTATGAGCTCAAAAAACTAGTCAAAAGCGGGAAATACATATTTTGTTGTTTCTAGCAAGAATTTCGAAAATTATACTAATTAAAACTAAAACTAAAACCCACTAAGAGATTTATAAAAGAAATTCTTACTTAAAATGTATATTTATATCATTGGGCAATTTAGAGATTAGGTCTGTAAATATCGCTAGGTATGAAAATTTTTTGTCTATTAAATCGGAGTGACATTATTCGATTCCTTCAAAAGTACATTTTTAAGATCTGTTAATGATTTTTATTACATTTTAATGGCAATGAAGATGTATAAAATAATTTGTTTTCCATAAAACTGACTAATTAAGCTGCTGATCTACTGATATGTAGAATATTTAAAAATTAATTTCATAAAATTATAATTTTACGGTTTACATAATAAAAATATTTTATTTTTAACTTATAATAATTTTGGTTTCCATCTTTGGTAAACATTATTTATTTTTAATAAGTTATAAATAGAGTTATTAAATAATGCAATTTTTTATTTCAAAATATTAATTACAAATTAATTGTACTTATACATCAAGAAATGTATTTGTAAAAATAAAAAGTAATGCATTACTCTACTGTGAATTGCTATGCATTACATATTTCTTTAACTTATACTGCAAGTAATGCATTCATAAAAAGTAATACATTACTTCACTGTGAATTGTAATTATTATTATTACTATATAATTATTCATTGTACATAATTGGAGTATTTTTCGTTCTGCTTAGTAATTATTGAACTATTATTACCAAGAAATTTATTCAATTACTAATTAAATCATTGAATTACAAAGTAGTTCAAATTAACTAAAAAAAAATCATCTGATTTATTTAGGTATTTTTAAATTACTGAATTACATTTTAGCTGGAAATTGTGAAAGATTTAAACATATGAAAAACTCATAATTTATAAATCTATAATATAATCTGGTACTGTTCCGAATATAACCAGAATAGAGCCGTACGAAAATTTTTAATATTTTCAAATAAACCATTAATTATATTTTAATGTATTACTCAAATACCAATAAAATTTAAATTGTTATTTAAAATTTTGAAATATAAATTACTTTTATAAATGACATGTAATTAATTTTGTAATGCATTATGTAACAACTCTGTTTATAAAGTAAAGTTTTTTATTTAAATTTTACGCAAAAATAAATTAATTAATTAAGTTTTCCATTTTATTTATAATTATAATAAATATTACACTCATAAAATATCCTATTTTTAAATATTCAATTTCTAGCAATTAATGCGCCTAAACAATTAATATTTATTATATTTATTATATAATATTTTTATTTTTCTAAATATTTTTATTTATATTAAATTTAAATATACAATAATAATTTAATTAATTTTTAATATTTTTAATTATATATAATTATTTTCTTTTGTAAATTTTGTGTTTTGTTTTTAATTAAAATGAGAATTTTTATTATTAATTATAAATTCCCTTTTTTACCTAATAAATAATATTGATGATCTTTATGCTGCAGCATTATTGGTGGCATTTGTTGTAACTGTTACGGGCTATTTGAATGACCAAAATTCTTTTTATATGTTAATGGTGACTGTAAATGTCTGTGGGGTATAACTTCACGCTCTGTAGGTAATGGCCATAATTCCTAAATTATGTTTTTTGTTTTGGTTGGTGTTGATTTTTTTATGTTTCGTTTTTTTTTTTTTTTTGGAAAATATTTTCAATTGAAAGGAAAATTAAAGAAAACCAAAGAAAATTAAGGGAATGTTTGTTATTGTTTTTGTTTTTTTGATTAAATAAAAATAATATTTTAAATAAATATTTTAAAAAGTTTACCAATTTTTGAAATATGTATAGAAAAGTATTTTTTGAAAAATAAAAAAAAATTAATTTACAGTGTAAGGATATTAAAAATTACAAAATAAAATAAAAAAGTTTTTTTTTTTAGGATTTGAAATGCTTTAGCTTTTTGGTAAATGAAAAAGGAATTAACAAAAAAGGAAACATAAAATAAATAATAAATAAAAAAAAAATATAATTGCAATTAGCATTCATAAAATTAAATTGTTTTGATAGCAAAGAAATGACGTATTTTTTTTAGTCAATTATAGCAAAGCAATATTTAAAAGATTATTGACAACAATAATTTTGACATTTATCTGAGCTAGATCTGATTTTTGTCATTTCGGTTTTCGTTTTTTGACATTGCTGTGCCCGAAAAAATATTGTCAAATAATGTCAAAAACTAAATAATTAATATTTTAATTTTTGAAAAGAATTTAGGGGTGAGTTGTAAGTTCTACCAAATTCATTATTTAATTCTACTAAATTCATTTTTTTCTAATATAATTCAAAATTTAAATATAAATTTCAAGTTAATTCATCTCTTATTACACAAAAATTCAAAATTTAATAGGATTATTATAAATGTGACTAGACTGAATCAGGATTTACTCACTGATATCAATAAAATATTAGTTTTAAGAAAATATTGCTTGTTTGTTCGATAATCAAATCACGTCATTGATTGCAAAATTAAATAAAATATTTAATTTTTTTTTTATTATTGTTTTTTATTTAGGTAATTTAATATTTACCTGCAGAGATTTTGCCCGTTCTCAGGAATTCGTTCGATCTTTTTTAAGTGATAATGAATGCATCAAGTTTTTTATTGTCGCACCGAGTCCTTTACTTGGTGTATTTGAATCGGAGGATAAACGTGACTCTGGATGTGCATCCAAACATTTTTGATAGCGTAACTATAAAATTGGATTTTTTTTTTGTATATTATAAAATAAAAAAATAATTTATTATTAAATTACCTTACAAGCGGCCTCAACCGTTTTACATAAAGCACCGCTGGACGGTTCACAATGAAATACATGTGCCACAAATTTATCTTGTGCTGTATGCATTATGAATGCACAATTTTTAACATTTTTACCAATACCCAAAAAACTTAAATATCTAACTCTACATTCGGTTATAAGTTTTGCATCATCCTAAAAGAATTGTATTTGATAAAAAGCATAAATATAATAATTTAATTATTTAATTCGATTTATTAGGTTTTAAAATGTTTAATTTATTTGCAAATATTTTAAAATTTTAATTTCGAAATGGGTTAAAACAAAAAATTACGAATTCTACTTCTAATTCTGTCATAATCCCCGACAAAAGTGAATCATCTTTACAATTTGTGCTTCATTTCATATAAAAGAATTACCATTTGCAACTATCTTTTTCTTTCATATAGTCAAAAAAAATACTCCCATCACTGACAAAACCAACTCATTAAAATCATGCTTAATAAAACCTAATTGTTGTAAACTATCATAAAATATTTTTCTTACCCCTGAACTATGAACACTTATCATGCTTGGAGCAACCGAAACATTTACATTTTCCCAGTGTTCTGGTCGTGCTCTAGCCATTACAGTATCCACAGCACTGTTAAGAATTTCCATTCCTGTTGGTTGTGTTACTTCTAAAGATCCTAAATATGATGCTTTTAAAACTTTCTTTGGTTCTTCCATTGGTGTTGGAAAAGATTGTGCTATAATATTATATAAAAATAAATTATTTTCTCTTAAATTTTACACATTAAATTTAATTTACTATGTCTTGCCCATTTACGATTTTCAGTTGGTAAATCTGTTGGTCGTATAGCACCTCGACCATTTGTTGAATTATTACCACCATTATTATTACTGCTACAACTGCTACTAGCATCCAATTGTAACGAACGTTCAATCATTATTCTTTTGCATATATCTCTGTAACAAATAAATGAAAAATTGCATATTCATAATATTTTTATTTAAAATAAAAATAAATAATAATTTATACCTTAAAGTATTTGCAATTGTTCTAGCTGCTGTATCACATCGAAAAACATGACACATGTGAATTCTTGTTAATCTATCACGAGCAACATATGCAAAATCCCTAAAATTATATGAAAATGTTATATATTTATATATTTTAGAAGAATTATAGTAAAATATATTAATCCTTTATATAATATTGTAATAATTCAGAGTTGATTTACGAGTATAAAGTTCATTTACAACTTAGATTGAAAACATGAATAGCAGCAAATTCTGCTTACAAAACTTATTTGAAATATAAAGTTATTTTTGACAGGCATTCAATTTTATACACGTAAATCTACCCTGAGCTGTAAAACTATTTCTATGACATTCTACTTAAAAATCTGTTATAACTTTAAGCATGCAAATATAATATATTTTAGAATTTCAATGTGAACAAAATCCATTTTAACATTTTTGAATATATTTGTAAAATTGCTTATTTATTAGATTTCCGTAAATTAAAAAATAACTTTAAATAACTTTTTTTTAAATAATGTAATTGTAAGACCAGTGTTTTCAGCGGGAATTGAACCCACAACCTTATTATTGCTAGAACCAGTAAATGTTAAGCTGATCTATTGAGGCCCTACATACGAGATTTTGTTCCTATTGAAATTCTTCGACGATTTATGATTTTCGAATTAGGAAGGAGTTACAGTGATTTATATTCCATTACGGTAGGTTCAAATCGATTCTATCCGTTCGTTTCGAAAAGAAATTCTAGTCACAATGTTTTCGATTGTTCCGTCATTTGGTAACTTATTTGACAATTCCACATAAGAATTACATATTCAAAATGTTTTTATACATGTTTATTTAAAGAAGCAGAAGTACATAAATATAATGTGGTGGTGAAGTCACTTAATTTAGAGTTAAATAATTATTTGTCTTTTCCAACAAAAAATTAAAAAATAAAGAGTTGGACCAGGATAATAATTTTAATTGATCCGAATGTCTAATCCTGTTAACGAAATAATAAGAAATCATCTGCAATAATGAATTAATAAAAAAAATCTATTTAGAATTTAAGAAATTCTAACAATTTTAAGTTTATGACTTGAATTATATGACAGTATAATTTCAAATAAAAAACAATTTTATCTTTTTTTCGAACGAATTCGTTTCGACACGTTCACTGTAAGTTGCAATCCGGCATGATAATTACAGAAGGGTGTCAAAATTTAAAATTTTCGATTTGAACGTGCCATAATGTATCGAAATCATTTTGACTTCCATTTATTATTTATTATACAAAAATTTAAAAGAAAAATATAAAAATTAAATTAAATAAAATGATTATCGAATGTTGATTGAAAATTTAAAACACGTAAAATCGTGTTAATTAATTTAAAATTTTGTGTAAATTCCGAAAAAACGTTTTTTATTTCATATTTTGAAAAACTAGTTTGATGGAAAATCAAACTATGCCGATAGGAAAAACTAATAATTTGTATTAATTAACCACACTGAACTTTACAATAAATTATTTTATATAAAATATATTTTAGTAAAATCATGTAATATATTTAAAAATATTATAAAAACCATGCAAAAAAAAAATACAAATTTTCTATATTTATTTTATAATTTAAATACTAACCTTTCTCTAAAAACCACAAATAATTAAATTTGATTAGGTACAGCACAAAATATACAGACATTTACAAAAATAAATTTAAAAAAAATATAAATAATTTAATAAATTGTTTTTAATTTTTTATAATATACATTTTCTCTAATAGAAAATAATTCAAATAATTTTTTATATTTTTTTAATTTACCTTCCATTATCACGACCAACACCCCAAACACGAATTGTATGAATTGGTTGTGTATTAAGTATTGTCAAATTTTCTGGATCAATTAATTTTAAAGCACCTTCATCTAAATCCATAAATAAATCTTTACCCTAAAAAAAAAAAAACGATTCAAAATTATATAACAATGAAAATCTTGAAAATTTATGGTTTATACTTACATCACCCCATCGTCCAACAACATCTAATAAATCATTACGTCCTAATGATAAATCTACAATACATTTGTTAACTGCTTTTGATGATCGTTCAGGTGTTAAATCTTCTTCAGCTATTTCAACCCAACCTAATGATCTAACTGCAAATCGTATTGGTCTATCTGATTCTGATTTTAAAGGGTAACTTCGGCGTCTGTACAAAATAAATAAAAAATAAAAATGAATGAGAAAATTTAATATAATATCGATTTGTAAAACTGATTTGTATTTTATGAAAAAATAATTTTTGCTTACTTATATGATAAATCTTCACGTCTTCGTTTATCATCTTCTTGGTCTAATGCTGAACTAGTATTACTTCGAGTAACTGATAAACTTTGAGTTTCCTACAGATAACAAATTTATTAGTTAAAGCAATTTTTTTTATTAAACTTTTATTAGAATGAATTATTTTTGATAAAATTATAAAATATATACAAGAACGGAATAGTTTACACTGAACTTATGAATAATTGTGAGGTTTGAAACCTTTTCCAATAATATTCTATTGATATTTGAATTTCGTGCATTTATATTATATAAAACCACATAATTCTAATTATTGGTATTCATTATTTAATGTTGTGTAGAGTTTGAGCAGCATTTAGTTTAGGAATTAAACTTTTTACTTCATAAATCGCATCATCGTGTAGCGATATAATACCATATACAATAACTACACGTGGGAATTTACTCAATTTCTACAATGTAAATATAATTCCAACAAGATATCTGGCTTACAAGGACAAGGTGGAAATTATTTCCACTTCTTTAACTCTACTAACTTATTTAAGGAAAAAATGTAAAATAATTCCACATTATTTTTTTCATAGGTTTGCGATATGTCGTACAGTAAGTAGCAAGCGATGTGGTATTATTTCGTTTTGCAGATGTGGTTTACCATCAATTTCTCATTTGAAGTGAAGTAAACTCACATGTGAAGTAAATTCCATGGAGTTGTTATCATATTCACAATACTACTGATTATTGGGAATTCACTACACTTTAAATGGGATATAACTAGACCAATTTTTGAGTCATTTTAATTCTCACTTCGTATGACAATTAAATCCGCATATCACTTTGTACTGACACTATTTAAATTTGTTAAATTGAAGTTCCTAAAACTAATTTTTCAATTCAATAGAACTGTTTAATAAAAATATATTACATTAAATTAATTTGTTTCGAAGAGCCACAATTCTACTCTACATATTAAACAAATAAAGAAAACTGAATCTTCTTAACACGAATCTTTATGATTTTCATATACAAAAACTTTATAATAATTATTATAAATATTTCATAATACATATATAAAAATAATTTTAGTACTATAATAATAAAATATTTTCTTACCGATGTTCGATTACCAATAGAATCACCACCACTTCTTGAACCATAAAATGTATGAAATGAATTATTTGGACTTTTGTGTGGTAAAAATGTTGGATTTATTGATGATATTGGAGTTTTTGGTTCTTTATTTGGAAATTTTGGCCATGTCGGTGGTTCTCTTTGTATTGTACCTGATTTAATATGCCAATAGTATGGTCCATCATTATCTATATATATATATGCCAAAAGCGATAATAAATTATATTAATATATTAGTATGTATAATAAGATATAATAAAAGAAAATCATTCAAATCTGAGAAATCACGAAAAAGATATAAAATATAATAAAATCGGAACAATCAAACGTTTCCCATGTGAATCAAAAATAATAAGAATTATAATCAATGAACTTATAAACTAAAGAAGAATTCACAAAATAAATAAAGCAGTAGCGGATTAGGGCAATGCCGGTGTTTTAAGGGGTTACTTATTTAGTATAATGGTAGAGTTACTAATCCTGTACAAAGTCAAGTGAGTGCAAATTTATATTTTGTCACCAGAAAAATTACCACTCTTAAATGTACTGGTTTAACAAAAAATTATCAAAGTATATTGGTTGATTTGAGTGTTGAGCGACTCCAAGTATGGCTTCAGCACCGTTTTGATACCATACATTCTCGAGAATCCAAACATGGATGGGGTTATTTTAAATCCATCTCGTGCAGTTAAGGAAAGTATATGTCAATCGTGATTTGTAAACAATCAAAGTGTGTATTTTGAAACCAGAAATATAAAGCTAATGTTGTTATGATACTTTCTTAAAAAAAGGTAAGACAAAACTATAGTGGCGAATAAAAAGGCATAGTTAAAGCGTCCAAGTCCAAAAAAAAATGAATAATTTTTGAGAACATCCTTCAACAATTTTTTTTTTTACAAATATTATTCAAATATCATAAAAAAGAGTCGTAGCATTTTGGAATTAGCATCTATTTCGCAATTTCTGCTTTAAATTTGATAATTTGTGGATGGAAACTAACCGAAAGTTCGTTCGAAAGTGTACTATGCTGGTTTTAAGATTAGTCAATGAATTTTGAAAATATAGTCCTCTACAAAAACAACTATTATATATTAAAAGTTTATACAATACAGTAAGTTCAATTTAGCAGGTTTGGTTAGTATGTTAATTAGTCAATACTGCACAGAACTACCAAGAATATTTTGTATCTACTTTAGTAAATAATTATAAATTTACACAATTTTAAAATGCATACTTTTCTGATTTCTACATAATCAAAATCTAAAAAGAAGTCCTCAAATACTATATTCCTAAAGCCAACACTGTTTGTATAACAAAATAACTTTTTCGTATAAAATGGAAAATAAAAATGATAATAATTTTCTAATTTTAGTATATGTACGATATATATAATCTCAAATGAACCATATTATAATAAATGAAATGATTTCTTTTATTTACCTTCATGTTTTTCCCAACCGGGTGGTAAATCTTTGTTAGCATCTTTATCTTCAATTCCTTCAATTTCTTCTTTTTTACCTTTCTCCTCATCGTCATCATCATCATCATCGTCAACATTATTCACATTACCAATATTATTTCTACGATTAATTATATTACCACCACTACTATCTTCACATATATCATTTTCAGCTGCAATTTCAGCAATTTTATCATTATTTTCAATATTATCATTTGTGATGTCCTTATTATTTTTTTTATTTGGTAATGCGTATAAATCTTCTGAATTTAAATTACCAGAAATATATTTAATTGGTTGTAAATTAGAATCATTTTGATTGTTTGATGATTTCATCATATTATTATCCAAATTTTTTTCGGGTATTTGATCGGATTTTGTTTTTGATTCAGATGGTGATGAATCGTAGAGTAAATGTTTTTCGGATGCACTATATAAATATAAAATTAATTAAAATTAAATACTTTAGTTTTGTTTTTATTAATTATTTACTTGAAATTTTCTTTTAAATCAACTCCCATTGATTCGATATCAATTCTAGCATAATCTTTTCGATTACTAACCAAATGTGGTTTTGATGGATTCTTTAAGGAACTTTGTTGTTGTTGATGTAATTCCGATAATATTTCCTCATATAAATGTGAATTACGTTCAATTCTTTGTGGATCCATATGATAATTTGGATTCTCGTAACTTAATAATCCATTTTCTGAGATAATTGGAAGAAAAAAAATATAGTTAGTAATATTTAAAAAATACATTTACATATATATAAAATATTATTATGGTCACAATCGTGAAGAAATTTTGAAGGTTTATATTGAGCTATGTTTCCGGTTCATAGACATAATCTGGATAAATAATAGCGATCCTTGATTCATATATTAAGAGAGCATTATTATTCCTAATATTTTTATTCAAAGATAAACAACTTAATCGAATATAATTAATATTCAATATTAACAAATCTCTTAAGTAATGGTAATAATCTATTGCCCATAGGACTTTCTTGTATATATGTTTAAGGGGACTATCTAACAACATTACTATATGCAAACCAATTTAACCGCAAAATGACTAAAATAGTTCAAAAATAAATCAAAATTCATAATTTCTTATTCTTCCATAATTTCTTCCATTAATGTCGCATCGGTGGAATTCATGTTGATTGGTGACATAACTAAGTAATTGAGGAAAAACCCATTCACGACAAATCGAATTTAGATTAAATTCGTTATATGTAAAGTTCCTGTTCAAAACAAAATTAAATCGAAACTTTAAATGTCAACAATTTCTCATTTGAAAAAAGTTTAAAAATAATTTATTTACAATTATTATTTCGATACAATATTACCATCAAATAAACAGAACTTTTACATTTTTATACTATATAAAAAAAACGTATGTTCATTACAAAACTTTTTCTATATAATAATAAATTTAAATATACAAGAAATTAATACGTAAATATTAAGATTGGATATATTCCAGGACTAAAACGAAAAGAAAAAAATCCCTCAAAATTATTCTAAATCCATAAGACGTGATTCAATTAAAATTTATATATTAACAATATTTCTTTATAAGATTTATCCTTATTATCCCTGTGTAAAATCTTAATTATTTTGATTGCAACATTAATTTACTTATTACTATATTATACATGCACATAAAATTTCATCTTTTCGTGACTTTAATAATCAAATTAAGACATTAATCTAATTTAAATACCCTTAAAACTAAATAATAAAAGTATAAAATACTAAAAAAAAGAAATTATGATGTTGAATATAACAAAAATATAACCAAAAAAAAATGTAATCCAACTAACATAAGACATAAACACAGAAATTTACGAGGCTATTAACCACATAATTAGAGCTAAAGCAAAAAAAAAACTATTATAATTTCGATAAAATTGACTTGGTATTTTGTATATAGAATATTGTATATAGAATATGTACATAATATCACCGAAAAAAAGTCCTATTAGATGACCTGAACCAAACAAAATAGCTATATAATAAATACACAATATTCTAAATTTCCAAATAAAATGTCCTTTATATCCTTTATGGTTCAGACATTTCATTCTGATGACCTGGAAACAAAAAATCGCCTACACTTTTGTCCAATACGTTGTTTTATCTTTCCTATATACGATATCCTTTACGACGACAATTATGTATTACCTTCTCGGAACTTTTTTATATATTATATTTTGGTTTGTCCAAAAATGGTAAAAAGTTTTATTGGATTTTATAGTTTGTGGGCATTAAAATATTTTTTTTTTCGCAATTATCGGGGTCAGGACACAAATTTGTGTCAAATGACATTTTTTGTGTTTGTTTTTAATTTAATAATTTTTTTTTATGTTATTTGCAGAAAAAATAATGATTATTAAATTCATTTTTAAATAAACATTTTTATGATGTCATTTTTTATGATAGGACGAAAATAATAAATTTATACATGTATCAAGATCAAGATATAATTTCAATTTTGGGAAATTTCTTTGATATTATATTTCGTCATATATTTTTGAAGCGTAATTTATTTTCCGGTATGTGGAATTTAATTAATAACTTATGAAAATACATAATATCAAAAATATTTCTTTGACTTTCTTTTACGAGTAGTTTTAAAATAACTATAAATGTTGCATTGGACTTGATGATAAAAAAAATCGTTTTCTGACCATTCTTGAAGTCAGGGATTCCGAAAATACAATAAAAAAAAATCCGTGTAACTTTGTACATGCGTAGCAATTTAATTTTAATGAAAAATTGGCACACAAGTTCATACCGACTTCATCCTGATACTCATGCAATATGGAATCGGTACATCTAGTTGGACTATGTAAGAATTTCCCGTGTATTGCAAAAAATTGGTACACAGGTTGGTTTTCATGATTGTGTACAAAAATACATAAGTGGAGGTCAGTAGCTTCAGGGGGTCCATAATACAATTTTTGATTAATATTAATTATTATATACGTAGTCATTATTATCTAATTAAAATAAAATTTAGACACATGATAGCATGCTAATGTACTTGGTACCTGTAAAATTTTAATACGGTATCGCTGGGTTAAAACTCAAATATTTGGTGTCCACATAATTTCGAAAATATTTAATTATTACAACATCATTGTAGTAGTAATATCCATATATTTTTAAGCACGTTTTTATACTAATTCAAAATGCTTTCAGGTTAAATTTTGTTCGTCCGCCTGCTATCGCTAATTCTCCGGATCTCGAAGAACTAGTAGAAACTTCAAAGCAACGTCAATCGAAAGCTAAATTTTTTGATACCCTATTTTAAAGTATTCTAAAGATTAGTATAAAAACGTGCTTTGAAAAAAGATTAGTATAAAAAGCGACTGCTTACTGTGTGACAACTTTTTTGTATATAGAACTGATAAATAAAGAACTGATAATTTTTTTTAAAAAAATTGTTTAAAATCATTTTTCTTTATTAATTGTTTGAAAGCATCATAATTTATATAATGCAGCCAATTTCATATGCAATTTAATGTAATAAAAAATTTATATTTTCATTATTTTAATGAAATTGACATGACAAAATTAAGCCATTAAAAATATTGATCAACATAAAATAGAAAGGATTGGTTTTTTAAAAAAAATCATTGTCAAGTTTTTTTTAAAATAAATCCTTAAAACAGTCTCACTTCGATATAAATTCGATAAAAAACGTGACTGCGTGATATATTTCAATTAAACAAAAAAATAAAACCTTGACTACTAATGCATAATTAATTTTATCTATAATATACAAAATATATTTTTTTGATAAAATTAACATAAACTCACGTTTTAGATTAATTATATCAAAAATAAACAAATGAAAGTGATAAAGTTAAATATTACCATGGAAAATTGGAAAAACATTGTGAAGATTGACAAAATACAAAATTAGTGAAGATTATCGAATTTCTAATGAAAACAAATATTGTAAATTAAAATTAGCTAATTTAATTAAGTTAAAACTATACGTAAACAAATAAACATGTCAATGGAAAATAATTAAATTTTTAAATGAACATTTATTGTTTAAAAAGGACATTTTCATTATTTTAAAAAGGACATTTTCAATATACACTTCAGATTCAGACGTTTGCTTCTAAAATATAAATGATGTTAAGGAAAATAAATGTATACTATAATGGAAAAATATTGTTACTGAAAAAAATACGAGACTTATTGCCCTGAAGCTAAAGCTGTTAGGTCTCTTTTGTACGGACAATGAATTTTAAAAGAATTCTTTTTTGTATCTGATATTCTTTAAATTAAATATTGTTAGTATCATATTTATGAGTATTAGAATAAATATAGTGTTGGCAACCTTTATTCTATCACTATTAAAAAAATCATATTCATACTAATTTGAAGCTTTGAAGTCATATTTTATTTAAACAAAAAAAAAAATATATCATAATTTGAAAAGATGCCTTTAACATTATAATGACCGTCATACAGTACGGTTCTCAAAAAAAAAAGTAAACATTTTTTTCTGTTCACTATTTATATTTTACATTAATTTTATAAACGCCTAAAAATATGAATCCACTTTTAGAGTAAACCCATTACAACAGTCGTACTGCTTATTTCGTTGTTAACACATTGGATGTTGTTAACACATTGACGACCACCCGAAAAATTTCGCAAATATCACTTTAGTAACGTTGCAACTTTTAATGTTTATAAGTAATTTGTATAGGTACATATTAAGTGCAGTTGGTTATTAATGTTTGTTGTGGCACACGAAAAGGATGAAGGTAAAATTCTGACTATATCAGAATATGTCTGATTATGTCTGACAGATGATATTTTATTTTCCGTAAAACTATTTAAATGAAATACTGAGTTCTGAAGATGAGGACCGTTTCGATTCATATGATTATGTAGCTGATCCAGATGTTAATCTAAATCTAAATATTTAATTCTTTACTACTCGGCAAGTTTATGCTATAAGACCATAATTTTTACCAGAAACATTTTTAGGTACATGACAAATTGTATTAAAAAGTATCTAACATTGAATTCTCTATTAATCGGTTAATTTTTGTTATAATACCATTAATTTTTTTAAGCAACATTCGTAGGTACCGACCGCTGTTTCACAAAAATGTATTGAAAAATGCCTGACACAGATTAATAAAATATGCCTGACACAGCAATTTGTATAAACACTTCTGTCAGACAAATACTTTGTCATATGCAGATTTTTTTGGTAGACATATGCTTATTAAAAATAGCCTATTTTTGGCTCGGCACCCCATGTGCTGTTAGACGGTAAGACAAATATCATGAAATTTGTCTCAATCATATGTAAACACTCATGAGACAGTATAAGAGGAATGTATCCGTGCTGTCTCCTGTCTCATAAAACACTGTATCTCACTCGTCTAATAAGTGTCTCAGTACGTCTCATAAAAATCACATGTCTTTCCAACACACAACTAGGAAAACATATAATTTTCTGAATATAGTTTTCGTGAATATAGTTTATGGCTTGAAAAATTCAGCTGTAAGGGTTTTTTGTTTATTAAAAAATTCATAATTTAAATTGTAAAATTAATGGAACTTCTTGATATTTCTTTAGAAATGGAGTGATGATAAAACATTACAGCTCATTCAACAACAATGTCAACAATAAAGTGTCATTAGAAGGATATATATTATCATAATGAGGATAATGAAGCCAAATTTTCAATGGAAAAATTCAAATACATAAGCTAAATATTGAAAATTTATAAAGTGCTCCAGGCCTAGCAGAGCAGATAACACCAATGACAAGTAGAGCAAAAATAATTAATAATTGCATACATTTGGGTGAAATATATTTTATTATAGGTGTTTTTTTAGAATCACTCAAGTAAAGTCCTTAAAATAAATCATAAAAAATTGAAAGTTTACTTTTTTTTATTCCTAATATTGTAATTCAAATGATAAAAAAAGGTACTTGAATTTGTTTTTTTTTACAATTTATACAGTAAAATATTTACCTCAGTGTAATTATAGTAGGTACGTGGTACGTCATTCGGACTTGTAATAAATTTAGTGTTTTTATTTATATTTTTTTTTTACGGTTTAATCATTGGCATAATTTTTTGCCACGCGTAAAAGTTTTTAAAAATACAAAATTTATGTGGAAAATCCCCTTAAAAAGTTTGTCCTTTTAGTTTGATCATACATATACAAAAAAAAAAAGAAATCCTTATCCATTTCATTTAATTTAATAGTAGATTCCAGTACACAATTTATTTTATTACTGTTATATAGTTTCATGATATTATTATTTTTACTCATTTTTTTTTTCTCTTAATGGAAAGAAAATAATTTAATTTAAAAGCAAATATTTCAAATAAAATAAAAAACAAACAGAAAAATTACAAATTTTTAAATGTATTTTAAAACTAACAACAATTCAAATGAATAAATAAAATATGATTCATAGAAAAAGTGTTTTATGGTTTAGAAATTATATAACTATTTTTATAAGGTGCTTCACAAATATTAATTACAAAAAATCGCGAAAATACTATACAAAATAAATGAATAAATTCATAAAAGATTAAATCAAAACTAAAATACGGAATTATCTACAAGTACTAAATAGTTTTTGGTAAAAAAAATTGGATAAGTTGATCATGAGATTCCAGATCATGTTGTGATTCACTGGCTTAGTAAAACAACAAGTTTTTAATTCCTTCAAGAACCGTGTCACCTTATGGAATGTTAAATGTAAAAAATATATGCTTTTAATTTTGGGACCATCATTCGTTAAAAACAGGTTATCCATTTTATGGGAAAATGAGTAACGTCCTTAGGATTGGTAAAGATTAATAGACTTTCTCACAAAACTTTGTAAACCTAAAAACCACAGACATATGCATATTAAGATTTTATTAATACATATATCTAACACGTGAATGGACGGAGAATTATAAAGTTATTAGCTATATGGTGGTTAATATCAACATGTTCCTGTAATATCAACTGGAACACGTTGATGGTGGTATTTTTAAATGCGGGACTGAATACTGAAATACTGTAATAATTGCACATTTATATTGACAGTACAAGATGAACCTGATTATTGATTTTGCATTGATTTTTCGTTCCCTTAATTTTAAACTAAACCTAGTCCAAAACAACGAAATTCACTCTGTACCTGTATTTAGAATATGGCAAATAAATAAATAATTTTTATTTTAAAATTTTACCTAAATTCAAAAAAACAAAAAATTAATTTTAAAAACATACATTTCTGTAAAAGAATATAATTTAAATTTATTTGAAACATTAAATGTTCTTCACCATCAGCAAAAATATCAAGAGATTGAAGTAACGTTGAAAGTCATGGAAAATATTTTTTAAATGAGTGGAAAAATAAGTACAAAAAAGAAAATTGGTTTTCCCAAGCGTATGAAAAAGGATATTGTATAAAATATATAGTGGAATGTATAACAGCAAGTCACCAGGTTGTCTGGCGCCTAGTCATTAATGACCGGCGTTTTTCTATACATTTATTTATAACATAATTTCTTATTATTATAAGGAAAATAAATTTCGCACGTAAATGATTTTAATATAATATAGGACTATTTGCTACACTCATACATTATGTTTTAGGATACAAGTACTTTAACTTTGAATTTCACCTTTAATGTATTAACTTTTAAGGCGGCGACTTATTGTAATGAAACTTTTTCTTATTGATTTAATATATATGTACCCGTACCCGCAAATACTGTAGAAGCTTTTCATAAGTTAGGAAAAACGGAAAAATCTAATTTAAATATTAAAGTAATTATTATCTGTTCATCAGGACTAGTTGTTTCGTTCCCTTAAATTTTAAACTAAACACTAAAGAACAAAATTCATCCTGTTCCGGTATTTGGAATCTTGGTAAAGTAATAGTGACTACATTTTTTGAATTGGAGCATAGTTTCGAAAAGATCTGTCTTTCATTACCAACGATTCGTCCTGTCATTAGCAACAAGTTGAGACTTGTAACATTTTTTATGAGTCAGCCAATAAAAACATTTTAATTAGCGCACAGAAATGTCAAAATTGGAGTTGGCACAAATTAAGTTTATTAAATTTTCTTAAAGCTCATGTAAATAAATGTAATTCCATTTGAAAAAGTTTAACAGATATTTAAAAATTTTAATAATGCCCATTGGAAAATACTTTTAAAAAATGGTGTATTTATATAAAGGATTTAACTTATATACAAATTGAAATTATTTGTCACAAACTCATTGATTCGATAATAAATAATAATTTGTTTGTGTATGACAAAATAAATTTAAAAGAAGGAAATATGAAAACTGAAAAGTTTTGAAAATATATAAAAGAAAATTAGATGAAAAAATTAAATTTTGATAAAAATAAAGTTTTTTCTTTGAAAAATGATGAGGTAAGAAATTCTATGGATAAGATCACATACACGATTCTCATCCCTTAAGATTTTTATATATACTTTGAACTTTTTGGTTGGCTTTGAAGGAACGTGTAATTTAAAAACCAAAAAGTTTCCCCAAAAAAAAATTTAAAAAAAAGTTACTTAGAAGGTAAATTAATTGAGGGAGAATAAGGGTACTTTCGTAAGCATTAATTCTAAATTTGTGTTTTTTTTTTTTTTGAAGGGTCAAATTATAAAGTATAATATACAAGGACTGCCATCATCTAAAATTCAAAAAGTTTGTTGAAGTAATATCATCAGCGATTTATTCTGTCGTTATTTTTATGTAAGTGATGTAATTTTTGTTATTGGATTGTGAAAAAGTGAAAAGTTTAAGAAACAAAAGTTCACAAAGAATTTTAGATTAGCGAATAAGGGTAGGAAGAAATATAATTATTACAAGGTGTAAGCTGTAAGCAAGGAAAATGTAAAAAAACGATGCTGGTGCTTGATACTGTCTTTATAACCTCCCAATTTTTAATTAATTCTTTTGTGGTTTTGTGTAGTAATATTAAGAAATTATACTTGTTTCAACAACTGAGTTGAAAAATATTGATATTCTTAAAAAAAACAGTGTTTTAGATAAAGATATTTGTAGGACTTATTCTGTGGTTCATTATAAGCAAGGAATTGTACTGGAAGGGGAGAGTATTCAAAAACTCCGTTTATTTAATGTTTAAGCTATATGAGCTGTTCAAAGTCTTCTTCATCCGCCTGAATACAATCTAATACTCGCTTCTGAATAGTTGTTGTAAAATTGTTGGAAAAATCTCTCTGATGAATTGCCCTGCTGACTATATACATACGTTCCTTCAATTCATCCAACGTTGTTATTTCGGTCGAATACGTACACATCTATAATTGTAATATCTGGTGATCATGTAACGTTGTTATTTCTTCAGTCCAACGATTCGGATATTACCATTCTTTAATAGTGCGGACATACGACATAGTGACATAGTGCGGACAATATGAATCACATAATAAGCCCTGAAAATATCTATAACTAAAAATCGACCACCCCTCCAACACAGTTGACGTTTTCAATTTTGAATAAACAATGAAGAACCGTGGTTCGAAAATGCACGGTATGACGAAAATTAAAAATAAAAGTAATACAATTTTCATGGCATAGTGTGCATTTTCGAAATTGACGCACAAACATTAATAATTATTCCATAATCCTCCTTAAACCATTGTCCTTCTGTTAAATGATTTTAATATAAATATTTTATGGCATTTAGTTCAAAGTTCAAAATAATAATTGTTATAATTATATCTCATTTATATATTTTTTCTTTACAATACACATATTTAAAATAATTGACAGCTCTTATTGTCACACATAGTATATAATACAAACATTTTAATGGTTATGTTCGCTTATTGTAAATATTTTTACCAGGATGACATATTTTATTAATATTAATATTTATTTTATGATCTCATTATAAATACTTAATAATAAACTATAATAATATTGTTTATAATCATGCAAAACTTATTAAATAAAAATTAAACCCCATATCATTTAATCCGAAATTAAAATGTCAAAATTTATTATATGAAATAATGTTAAATCAAAAATAACGTCAGTAAAACGCTATTATGCCATTAAATAATTGGATTCGTTAAACTGGTATAATTTTTTAAGTATTTTTCACCAATAATAACGTTTTTGTTTAGAATATTTTACTTTTACATATATATATATACCAGAGATGCAAATCAGTTCTTGAACTTTTCTTATTTTGGCGAACCAAAACCAAACCAAATTTTTGTAGTTGGACAGTATAATGAAAACTTTTGAAATGAATTGGGCGAACCAAAATATTTCCAATAAAAACGTTATAACCGAACAATGGATTGTTGTTCGGTTCATGTTTAAATTTTTATTTCATTTTAATACTGATAGTCGAACCTCGAACCCGAATGTTTTGGAAAGAAAAATCATCAGTGGTCACAAGTTTTCATCACTGTCACAAATAACTATTCTTTAAATTTTTATATTTCTATTTTTAAGAACTTTAAATTGAAAATTCAATTTCCACATCTTTAAAATTTACAAATTGAATGTGGAATTCAAATTTATATACTCATGTAAAATTATAATTTGACTCGATTTATCCAATATTAATACAAACACCTAACCTCTAATTTACAGCCTTTGTATAATAGCCTAGTCGAACCAAAAAACCATAAATAAAAAAAGTTCTTGAACCAAAACCGAATCAAAAACAAATTTAACAAAATTTTGAAACCAAAACCTAAACTAAATTTATGAAAATTATCATGAACCAAACCCGAACCATTCCGAAAGTTCTTTTGGTTTGCATCACTATTATATACAATAATAATTTAACCATATTATGAAAATATGGATAGGGTGAATGTTTCAATTTTATATAAGTAGCGACAAAATGTCTGCATGCAAACTAATTTTATTTAATTTTTTTTCTGAATTATTTATTATGAAAGTATTATTGATTTTTTTTAAATCATTTAGAAAATATTGTTAAAATACAAAATTTATTAATATTTTAAATAAAACAACAACAAAAAATGTTAGCTAATAGAGCAAATCGATAACAAGAATTCGTTGATATGAATCATTCGAACGTATTAAATTTTTGGATTAACATTTTAACTACAAAAATGTTTTTTTTAATTGGAAATTTAACAATCTAATTTTTATATTAATTTCGTAAAGATTATATAAATAAATTTTAACGTAGAGATTTAGTTCAATTTATTTGCGAAAATTGTTATAGTTTTGATAATTAAATTTTACGATTTAAACAGTATTTAGGTGAAAAGAAATAGTAACAAAATCAATATTTGAAGACATATTGGTAATTTTTTTCTATCAAAGGTAAGAGCTTTGACAATATTAGGCTACCAACAGAGTATGATCCGTGCTGGAAGCTGAGCTGTGGTGGATTTTCAGTATCGTAATTACTATCTAACCAATATTATTATAATTTATACTATAGCAATATTTATAGCATTATAATTTTTAGGTTGCACTAGGATAGAGTAGGGTGTGGAGCAACCCAATGAGCCTCCAAATATCAAGATACATCTTAGTGGATCCATTGTGGTAGTGGTAGTGGTACCTATTTAGTATGTAGAATGTAGAAAGATGTTCTCATCCATTCACAAAACGCAAAATTATATATTATATAAACGACATCACTTTTGAAAGGAAATGTCAGAGCAAAGAAAATTAAATATTTGTTTTTGGTGTAAGAGTGATCTCTGATTTAACATATAATAGTACAGATAATGAACCGACATTACAAATGCAGCGCAAATTTTCTATAATCCGAAACGACCAATCAAAAAGTATGTGTTCAATGATAATGATTGATCGTTGTTGCCCAGGCTAAAAGTTTAGATAGCATTATGTTTAATTATGTTAATTATATTTTAAAAAAAACTTAATTTTTGTTATTATATCTTAAATTTCCCAATTTTATGTCTTAACAATTACCCATTTTAAAAGCAGTAAAACAAGTCGCTAGTTAAATTACAATATATTTAGTTATGTGATTTAATTAAATGTTGGATAAACGAAAACCATAAATTCTGAATTTTAAAAAAGCTTAAATTATTAAGGGTAAAATATGAAATCAATTAAATCAAAATTATTGCCAAATTAAATTTTATAAATAATATAAATAAATTATTATACAGGATGGACCATAACTCGTCATGAAGTATATAAAATTTTATTAAGTTTTTTTTTTTTAATTTAATTTATTTGTTTTATAAAATATAAAAAATTCAATTTTTTTTACACTACCTATGTATGAAAAACAATTCTCATGCTTATTAATTTTTAAATAAATAAGAACTGACATAAACTTTTACAATATACCTGAGTTTCTAATAACAACATTTTACAGATCTGTATTATATAATTCAAAAAGTTTTAGCAATTTATTTGTATATGAAATTGAATTCCCTAACCAAATACGAATATATTCCAGTTTTGTTTGTAACCTACATTTTTACTTTGGTAATTTATAACTAAAATTAAAAACTCAAATGTTTAATAATAAATATATTACAGACGATCTATTTGGTATCACTCTCCGAATCCGCAACATTACAATTTATGCTCGTTTTGTGCAACAGATGGATTGTATATAATACAAGCAGTTCCATTTTTAAATAAACTTTGTCCATTGTTATAGTATTTAGGGTATTTAGTATTTAGGTTGTAATGGTTCAAGAAGTATTGAATTTTTCTCATTTTTCTAGGGTGAGCCCACCTAGCCCATTTGGACGAGCCGCCTCTGAATAATAACAATGAACAAAGTTTATTTTAAAATGGAAAACGTTTATTTTAACCAGGAAATGCTATATAATCAAATTTAATCGTAGATGATTTAAAAATACTTAAATGAAATGTAAACCTGAAATTTGTTAACAACCAATATTAATTAGTCTCTCAGAATATTAATTTATATCTAAACCTTGTGCCACCTAGACGTGTCAAAAAAAAAAGAAAAAAATATCGGAATCTGATAACAATTAATTACTATATGAAATATTGCTGTGCACTAGGTATTTTTGTAATTTCCATGCGCGAAAACGTAAAGAATTCAGAAATTTCATTTTTTTTCACTAGCCAATATTTCGTTTGAAAGGTCATTAGTCCTTTTAATCCTATATGCAGAAACAGATAGCATGAAAAAGTTATTAAAGAGAGACTGACATAAAATTTGTAAATTTTTTGGCATGCCGAGTTATTACTTTTACAATAACAAGTTTACGGTCATTTATCAAGTAATATTTAGTAGTTTCTACCACTTTATAAAAAAAAAAAACAAAGCTGCCCGCACTAATACACAAATTTAATCAAACTTCTAAATAACGCTTTCTGAACATTTAACCATATAGCTAGCTGCCAATATGAAATTTAATGTTTGTTGTCTAATTCCTTTTCAAATTTAGTGGACAAAAGATAGATCTTGTAGCGCTTAATTTTGTAATATAATATAAATTAATAATTAGATTCAATTGCGTCTTATAAAATATACATTTTAATGAAACCAAAGCCAAAAACAAAAAATTACTTTGAAAGTCACAAAACTTGTATAATTTATAATAATGTATTTTGACCTTTTCAATTTTCATATATATATATATAGGATCAGAAAATATATAATAAAAGAACAAGAAACACTTATAAAATTTCATAAATTATACAAAAGGCAAAATAAAAAGAAAATCCGAATTTTCCCTATATCTAATAACATGGAAAATTGCGTAGTAAAATTTATTTTCAAAACGAAAATTTCCCTCATCATTAAATTACTATCGTTAGTCACGCAACATTTTCTTTATTAAGCATTTTCCATTTTAAGAAATTCAAAAAAAAAAAAAAAAAAATAGAACATTTTCATAAAAATTAAAAAGAAATGGAAAAATCTGGCTGGTAATCATAAAAACTAAAAACGTTTACGCGTCAAAACTAATACACAAATATAAATATGACGGTATCGTTTCTAACACAATTAAATTTCCATTTTGAATTTAATTAAATTTTGTGGGCTTTTCTAAATCATCTTTTTTTTGTAGCTTACCCATAAATATATCATCATCGTCAATATTCTGTGAGCTGGCAAGAGTGGCAATTGCCGCCATTGCTTTACAAAGTTCAATCAATGAGGGTGGCGGTAATATTGCCACGCTCAATGGTGTACGACTTAAAATTTCACCTGACAACATTCAAAAAAGAGACCACCGCTTACCTGAAAATAATTAAATTAAGAAAATTATTTATTATTATTAAATTAATTAAAATAAAATATTATTTTTAATTGAATTTTCATTTTTTTTTTTTTTTTGGAAAATTTTATTAATATTAATTGATAATTAATTTTTTTTTCAATGAATATATAAGTGCACGCGACAATAATAAAATTTTAGTTACGTAATGGATAATGGTTCAGATGTAATACAATAAAATGGTAAAATTTTAGAAGAGTGGTGATGTAACAGGGCTTCGAATTTAATTAAATTAGTAAAATAAATAAAAATTAAAATAATTTATATCAATATATTTATATTATTCATTGGTTCTCCGTAAATAAATACGGTATCTCATTTAAATATTATCCTGTCTAGAGAGATAGTCTGATGCCAATGTCAGTGTGACATTAATGATGTAATGATGGTAGTCAGTCAAGCTTTTGTTGCAAAAAATGGTTCAATTGTAACATTTGGACTGCGTTTTATATAAAATAAAAACTGCCACATTGAATGTACAATACCGAGTATACGACATCTAACAGTAACGTAACCAGAGCACCATTTGATATTTCAAAGTGACTATGCTGTACACACGTTAGCTATATGTACTTTGATTATACTTTGATAGCAAGTAAAATAATATAAATTTAATTTTGTATAGCAGAGCAGACCTGAGAGTCCAAGTAGTAATAACAGGAATGTAAAAGCGTAAAAGCAAGTTTTTTTTATTTAAATCATAAAAAGATAATTCTTGTGGCGTGAAAAAGTCTTAAACTTGAAATCGAATGAACCTTTCCGCAGAACAAAGCTGCACCACTACTCATATATTTCAACTTTTAAAACGTTTTCCCGACACATCGGCACGATGAAATCGAATGAACCTGAATTCGATGAAATCGAATGAACCTTTCCGCAGAACAAAGCTGCACCACTACTCATATATTTCAACTTTTAAAACGTTTTCCCGACACATCGGCACGATGAGAATACGTTCAAGCATTCAAGGTAAGAAGTACGAGCAACAGTCAAGTTTTTCCACATTCCATTAAATTATATTTCCAACCTTCTACGAATTCAATAAAATTTCTTTACTTGCAAGTAAAGGAAATTATCGTTTTAGTTGTCAGAATTGAAATATAAATTATTTTTTCATCGTAAGAAAATATTTAGAACATGTCAAAATAAAAACCATTTAAAATCAAGTTAAAATTGTCCACAAAATATTTAAATGTTAAACTTTTATTCAAACTTCAAATAATAAAAATGTCATTTGCCATTATTTTGATTTGTGAAACTTCTAAACACTGTAAATTTAATAGAAAATACGAGATAATATAATTATAGCATAATTGCGAAATTCAATTAATTCCAAATTAAATCCTTTTAATTTAAATTTAATTATAAATAAACAACGACGAAGAAAGGAATAATAAATTAATTTGTTAACTTTCAGACAGCATATAAAATTTTATTTAAATTATATTTTCCATCACGAAGGATACACAACATTTAGTGATGATTTAATGTAATTAAATTCAGATGCCTTTAAGGAAAAATCGATTAATTATAATTAGGTTTAAATGGTTTCTAAATATTAACATAAAAAAAAATTTGATTAATTATTATTATAATAAAAAATAAAAATCCTTTTAAACAAGAACACAAGAATATATTTAAATAATTATTTGATCATTATTTTTGAATAATTAATTTTAAATATATTTTCACAGTACATATAATTATTATTGACCATAACTAACAAAAATGTAATGGGGTTAAAATAATAATTCTTGCAAGGTGACAAAGGGGTTAAAATAACAACACATTATAAACATAATTTTAAAAAATTGTAAAAAAGATTAAATTTAAAATGTTTTTTTAAAAAATCTTAGCTATGTAGCTTTGATAGTTTAGCCAAACTGTCTACCCCAAGATAATTCCATATTTTATGGCAAATTTTTTTTAACATTTTTTGCTTTTATAAATGTTAACGTAATTAACTATGAATCGCGGATTTCAGTAGAGTATTATCAGCCACGGCTGCGCGGTTCTTATGTTTGTTTTTATTTAGCTCTTACCCGATACGATGAGCTCATTAGTGGAGTTTGTTATATATTTAATTTACGAAAAATAAGTATATTTCAATTTGAAGTTACATTTGTCCATTTTTTCATTGCAAATAAAACAAATGTCAAATGTGTCCAGCATTAACAGTCACATACAGTCACAACTTACTTTTTTTTCCTGGCTTCTGATTAGTTAAAAAAATTTAAGATATAAGACTTTTTAGTTGGATTTGATATTGTCCATTTCCGTACAAGATAATGAAGCATTATTAAAGTGTCCACTCACAAACTAAACAATGAAAATTATGAATCTAAATTTTTTTAAATCTAATTCTAATACACGGTATTTCTTAAAATTATGATAACTTTAAAAATAACGATATATTTTTTGAATTAATTAAAAACCCATTATTGATAAATTTTAAAGCGATGTCAAATTTAAGAATTTTCTGTCTAGATTTTAAAACGTTCTAAAGTTACGACATTTCAAATTTCAACATTTTGGAACTATAGACTTATCAGTATAATGATTTTTAAATAAATTTTTTACGAATTATGCGAATTATGTTGAGTTGGTAACTCATTTTTAAATATGAATTTCATCGGTGAGGTGTAACCTCGTAACTAGCAATATTATAGACTTTTCATTAAGTAATATAATTTGAAGCCTAATCTCTTGAAACATTTTTCATATTTAGGTTTCACATCTGTACGGACGAGATGTAATTATTGATTGTCCTAACAAATTAATTTAAAAATTATTAAAATCAATTTTGTTTAATCAAAAAGAAAATATTATTTACATGAAATATTTCAATAAATTTCCTTATTATTTTCTGTCAAAAATTCGTATTTCTTTTATTGATTTATTATAATATTTTCGTAAATTTATTTGTAATAGAAAGAAATTTACGTAACTTAATGCGTAATAATGTATTGACATTGAAATTTGAAATTCTTGATCAAGGATTTTTTTTTAACTTTATATAATATGTTTCTTTAGTATCCATTGATATTATTATGGATTTGACAAATTGATATGCTTTTGTTTACAGACATTTTACAATCAATTTCTCTTTTTGTCATCCTCTTTATTCTTGGCTGAATAGACAAATTATATTTATACGAAAACAAGCAATTGAATGAAGTATGGTAAAAGCCAATATAAATATGTACAAACAAACAAAATATCGTATGTATATAATTTTTATGGCTTCATAAATAACTTGACTTATTGCTTTTAGTTTTGTTTATTCAATATTCAGTAAAACCGTGTAATGGAAATTTAAATATGAACAAAAAAAAATATATATACGTATTTTTAAATAGGATTTTCCTTAATATATTTATTTATTGTGAGTATAATTGGAAAATGACAAATTGTTATTTTATGATTTATGGATTTTTCCTGTTAAAACAATTATTATTTATCCATCCCAGTCATTAACAAAAAAATAATAATGAATCAGTAATTAAATTCATATATAAATGATTTTAAAATATTGTAAAAAAAAAAATATTAATTAACAAAATTTAAAAGGGTAACTTTTATTCGACAGATAAAGATGAAATGACCTGCTGACGACAATACTACCGGAAATTAATTTCCTGAGTGTAAATTGTGTAATATCCTGTTTTAATAGTTGTTTTAAATATAATATTTACAGCGTTGTTTATGAGTAATGGAATTTCAGTATAAAACAAAATATTAATTTCCTGCGATGTTTTTAATAAATCAATATTTAAATTTTAAAAATGAAGTTTAACTTTATTTTATTTAAAATGAATTTAGTTGAAATTGATAAAGTTTTGGCTATTCGTATATGATTGTAAATATTTACAATCAAATACGAATATTATTTAGTAATGAAAAGTATTGCAATCGTACAGAACAAAAAATCAAATTTTAATGGATTCATTCGTTTTAAAATCATCTAATCATCTATGTCTGTGAGCGGGTCTTTGGTAACTAAAAACCAATAACTAAAAACCAATAAGAATTTCGTATTTAGTAATTTTACATTACGATCTTAAGATCTAATTATATTTTACTAGAAATTCATGTATGCAAAATTTAGATTTAATTGTAACATTATTCTAAACAGAACTTCTAACCTAAGGATAGCTCAAAACTTAGATATTGTTAAAACAGGGTTTTTTAAATCAATGTATATTGAATAAATATAATTTGAAGTCTTTTATACGAACCCAGCGAATTAGAAATAAAGGTGTAAAATAATTCAGGAATTTCGATAGGAACGCAGTTTGATTGAGCTTAAATTTTTACGAACAACAACTAAATTACAAAAAAAAAAAATCATTTAAATCTGATAGCATTAGATATTTCTGCGCATATACATCGTATACACGGTTTTCTTTAAGCAATTTTAGTACTTTCCACCCTCGGTAACGTAAAAAAAAAAATTTTTTTTGTAGTATTTTCATAATTCCTCGTAAAATTACTAATAAAATTTTCTAAGGAGATCGAACTAATTTTCATATTCCGAAATAAATATTGTTTGTGTAATTAGAAAAAGTATAGAAGAATAGGACTAAAACCGAAACGGAATTATATCTGATTCATAACAAATAACATGAGATTCATTGGTTGATGATACAAGTTAGAGTAATTTTTAAAAAACCAATAAATAAAATTGCTACAAATGTTTTTATGATAATCGAAATCCTATACTTTTAATAATTTAATTAGCAACTATTTTTACTAATTACATGGTTGATAGGTGCGAATGGTGAGCTCCAGACAGATTGTCGAGGACTCCAAGTAGCACTTTAGCAAATTCTCGTGAACCATCGTATGGATGAAGTTATTTTAGATCCATCTCATAGCGTTAAGAAAATGTACGGTTGCCGTAAGCAATTTACTGGCTAGATCGTTTAATTCGTTAAGGTGATAGTTACCAAGAGAACTATACCCATAAATTGATAGTGCTGTACACTTGCGAATCAAGAGTTCAATAGTTTCTTTTTCGTTGAGTTGCGAACCATACAGCTATTATTTGTTACGATTGTTTGTATCGGATGCCAATTCGTTCGACGTGGTCGACGATCGTACAGTTCCTCTAATACACAGTTGTGCGTAGCCTTAGCTATGTACCGCGATTACGTTTTATAATTACATGACATGTGAAATGTTGGAATTTTTTAAAGTATTTTTAAATTATAGTTAGTTAGTTTACCTAATAAATAGTGTGCCCTTTTTAATCCCATTGCTGCAAAACTATCTGTAGCTAATTTAATTGTTATTAATATACCAGTTGTTAGTATATTTATTTGTATTAGTGCATCCAATAATGCTGAATTTATTGAATTCACAATTATACACAATGATATAAGAACCGTAGAGCTCTTAGCACTATTATAATGATTATATACCGCCACTTTGAATTAATTTTAATCACTAATTTTTTTTTTATACTATATATATTGAAAATTTTCACATTAAAATCAATGAAAATTAATCACTAATATATACGATTACTAAATTAGATATTCACTTATTAAAAAAAAGGCCATTTTCTATAAACTTTTCAAATAACTATGCAACATTAAAAAATAAAATTATTTTTAAATTGATTTAATAAATTTTCTTTAACAAAAAAATTCTTTTGAAAATTTCATTATCCTTGAAATTACTATTTTTATTTTTGTGTACAAAAAAAATAATGAAAAATATTTTCCATTTTCCTTTTCCAAAGACAAAACAAACTCTGATGCACACAACACACAACAAAACGTAAAAATTTTCTAACGAAATTTGTTTAATATTCTTTGTTAAGTTTTTCACAAGTTTATTCCTTTCGCCACTGTAAAATTTTACATTTTTTTGGTATTATTATGGCGTGGTGGTGGTAAGAGGAATTAGGATTTTTTAACGTATCGTTATTTTGGTAAGAGACTTTATAGTTTTGAATTAGGAGGGTTGTATTTGTATACTCGCCGGGAGGTTAAATGAATCAATAATAAATTTTTCCACTGTTGTTCATTTCTGATTAAGGTTTGTTTTTTTTCTTAGTTTTTGAGTGGGTGTGATTCACTCAATTGCAATTGCACCCCTTTATTTAAAGAAAATTCCTTTAGGGGTTGTTTTTTTTTTATAATATTCGTTCAATATCAAACACAATATTTTCAAAATATATTTAAAATTATTATTTTCTCAATCATATTTTTGATTATTTATTTATTCAATTATTTTTAGTTTTGTTCAAATCCATAATAGAGAAAAATAAAATTAAATTTTATCATATAATACGAAGACGAAATGTACAAAAGTTTCTCGTGAATGAATTGTCACGTACGGAAAATGTGAAAGAAAGAGACAGAAAAATAGTTTTGTAAAACGAAATAATAGTATTTGAAAAAAAATAAAATTGACAGAAAATTTTAACAAAATTTTTATTTATAATAAATAAATTTATATTTTATTGTACGAAATGCAATTTTAAATAAATTATTGAAATTGAAAAATACCGAATTATACTTAAGAGCAGAAACACGTCTAAATATTAGAACCGTCTTAATGTAACTGTTGTTATAGAATATAGAATATCAAAATAAGGACGATATTCACTATATTAAATTTATATGTGTGAATCATGAATGACAAACCCAATTTTTTCTATGTATGTGTATTGTGTGGCGTAGTTTGAATTTGCAAGTAGTATAAGTAAAAAATTTGTTGTTTTGTTATTGTATCATTTGGCCTTTTCAAGGATTTTTTGATACAAACATTTTTATGGAGGTTTTGTGATGCGGTGTTTTTTCCAGCTCAAAAACGTACATTTTTGACTCATACAATTTTGAATCATAATAAATATGGTGGGTTGGTGGGCATTTGTATACAAAGCATTTAGTCATTCATTCTCAGAAAATGTATAAATTCCATGCAAACTATAAACTTTTTCTTATTTAGTTTCTGAATGGTAATTTTTGTTTGTATAATTATGATATCATTTTGACATAAAGGATTACAAAATTGTGATTTTGAAGTTACTATTTGTAATGTTAAAAGTCGTTCTATATAAAAATCTGTAGAGCTCGGTTACAGCAGATACTATCAGATTTGATTATTTTATTTACTAAGAAGTCGTTTTCTGTCGTGTACCAAAAAATCCTTAAATGCGGCATTACCTCGTTTTATTTACAATTCTTAATTTTGGATTACAGAGTCTTATATAGGGTTTATCAATAGGGTGTGATACATTTGTCAATACAGATTGGATCTGATAATTTAATTTACAGACATACAAATCATCATGGATCGCTGTACAAATAAACAACGTTTACAAATCTCTTCAATTATTTTATCAAAATTCGCGTTCAATATCATATTTTGGATGAAGCATAAAAATAATAGGCATATGCATTTGAAGAAATTAGATTAGGTCCAGAAAAATGAACTGATTGGTGTACATTTCATGCTGGTGGTGTCATCGGATTATATTTTTTTCAAAAATGATGTTGTTTTGGTAACAACGTTACTGTCAATAGAGTTTGATATAGAATGGTTTGAATGACAGGTGGTTTCCACAAGACTTCTCATACTGCTCGTGTAGCAATGCAATTATTTTGTGGTAAATTTAATAATTAGTTTATTTCACGTTTTGGACATATCAATTGGCCATCGTAAACACCTTAAGACTATTTTTTGTGAGGGTATGCAAAGTCATTGGTTTATACAGATAAACCACGAACAATTGATGAACTCGAAGTCAATATCGAACGAGTAATTAATGATATTTGTCCAGCTTTATGTAAAAAAGTATGCAATTGGTTAATCGAATTGGCTTTCTCAGGCGTACCCGTTGTGGTCATATGAATGAACAATTGTTAAATAAGTAATGTACAGGAAACTGTTTTTACCATTCATAATTTTTGTTTTATTTCATAGTTAACATTGTAAAGACCCTTTTTAGATCATGCCAACGAAAATGTTAACAGTAGAGGCGTAAAGTGTAATTATAGGATATATATTATTAATATTCCAAAAAATGGATGAAAACAATAATAACATAGGTAATACCACTTAACTATATTTTTGTTATTTAAATTCCAATAATAAGAAATCTAACTTAATTTATAATCATTTTAAACTAAGTAAATGGTTAATTAAAATGTAAACCACATAAATATTACCCTATAATTCTCTTATTCGACATCTGGTTTTAAATAGCTTGGCGGCATGATCTATTATTAAAAATCTCAAACTTAAGAATTATGTATTGTCAAATATTATTTATTACTTTCATATTTTACCAACTTCTTTACCATAGAATAACCCACAATTTTGTGTTTCTATATAGATTTAATCTATGATATTGTGTCTAGCTAAGCACTACATCTAACCAAAAAAAAAACAAATATTTTTTATAGTTTTATCCCCATAGTTATAACCACATAATGTTAAAAAAAAAAACCTTGAAAGATATAAAACTAAATCGAAAAATACGAGTCATCAGACATATTAGTTCATTAGTGGAGGTTATAGATATAAAATATGATTTATCATATTTTCCAAAGCTTTACAAATGATTTTTACTAAAATTTAAATCAAAATTATTCAAAATTATGTTTTAATGTTAATGGTAAATTAATTTTTTTAAAAAAAGAAAAATGAACAATAAAAAACTTAATAATTACAATAATAAAATTTATTCTTTGTCCTTAAACTTTTCCCAAAATTTCATTGGTCGTTACCAAATTATTGATTGGGATGGGATTTTTGTGGTATCCTGATCCTGGTTAGAATGAACCATCCCAAAAAATTTAATAGATGATGATGCTCTTTTCGATAAGTTAATTTGTATTAGTGTGAAAAACAATGAAAAAAATGCCGGTCTACTTAAATGTTATTTGTATATGTGCATTACGAATTACGACATTGACGCTGTACTGTGTAGACTATACGAACTACTAAATTTGGTGTAGTTTAATTTTATTGTTCTGGTGTGTGTGGTGTAATTCATTGTTTTATGTTGTTGGTGTGAAGGTGAAGGACGAGAAGAACATTTTCCAATTAACAAAGTTATGTGAAAAACTTGAAAATTACTTTGGTTTTTAATATATGGTCGTATTTACGAATTCTGCCGTCCGATCAAAACCCGACAACAAATTCTGTTGCATGAAAATTAATAAATTTTATTTATGTGTTTACAAGTGCGACACAAAAAAGAAAATTTTACATTCCTTTACACACACACACACACAAATACACAAATATGTTTTTCTGAGGGGTGCCAAAAATATAGTCAAGTATATAATAAAAAATATCCTTAAAGGATGACTCATAACATCAGAAATATTGTATGTACAAAATAAAATGATGAATCATCATACACAAAAAGGAAAAAGAAATGATTTTTATTTTCTTTCACTTTCATATAATTTGTTGGGTTGTAAATATATACAAAGGAGAGCTTGTACACACACTGTGTATACATACATACAATGGTAAAGTTAAGGACAAAAATGTGATGGAATTATTTATATATTTTGGTTGAGTAGAAAATAGAAAATTTCATTTTAAGGATAAATGTAATTTTTATTTTTTAAGGATTATTATAAATAAACAAAATTTTATTACATAAGAAAACTTTAAATCGACAGGTTGTAGAAATATAATTTTTATTATTATTTGTTTTTTGGTTTAAATATATGAATGACGACGATATAGTGAACGAAATTATATTTTGACGGTGACAGTTGTATTGATAATGTTTGGTTGGATAAATATTTCGAAAATATAAATATTTATAATTCAATGTTTTTGATTAAAATCATTTATTATATAAAGAAAAAGTGTAATGTAAAATTGATGTATAGTTGTTAGTACATGATACATAAGAGAAAATGACAAAAACAATTACGAATTATGGGAATTTCTAGCAATATGTTTCATATCATTCATGTCTAAATTTATATTAAAAAAGAAATGTATTCTGGTTATAGAATATGTTCAATGTCGCTATAGTTTGTTAAAGGCAAGTATTAGATTTTAATTTATTGAAAACCTAAATTAGCTATTACAATTATTAGTGTTTTTAGTGGTGCTTTAGAGTAAAATAAACTATCGAAATGCAAAATATCAATTGGCATCCTCATTCGGCACAAAATGCACCAAGGCATGGATTTATCGAGAGTGATCAATGCATAAACTGCAGCGATCCCGGGCAGGCTGAAATCCTGCGACACTTTCTATGCCAATTTCCCCGTACGTATGTAGAGGTCACATTCTAGAAGAATCTTACTATCCAGTTTTGAAAGATGTATCGAATTGCAGTACTAGAAAACCTTTTAAATTATGTTATCATTTGACTTACTATAAATAAAATATATCAATACTTTAGTCATAGTGTATGTGAAGCTTTCCCGCCATTATAACATAACCTAGGCTTGTATATGTATACGAATCGGTCGTTTCAAAAGTGACTTATTAATTTTAATTAAAATAGCAGTAGGTATTTGTACATCATTCGTTCAATTTATTTTGGATTAGTACATTTGTATAAGTTAAAGTATTCGTTCATAGCACAAAGCACTTTTTTTGGTGAAAATTCATTTTTCCGCAATCCAGTTTCTTAACAAATTCCGTTTAGATATTTCGATTTTTTTTAAGGATTTGAATTAATGGAATCATGTCATGGCTTACGTATATGTGTACCATTATTTTTTAGAATAACGTATGGTAAAATAATTTGAAATATTTTTGAATCGAATTAAATTTCAAATTATTTTACTATATTCGAATAAGAACATAATCTTAAAAGAATCAATTTTAATAAATCGAATTTTTAAATGACGTATTGATTACTTTCATTGTCTTGGTTTTATGTATAGATTATAATCAATGGTATACACATCTGGTTAAGGCCATTATATAAATCAATTAATTCCACTATTAAATCCATAAAAAATAACAAATTATTACCAACTAAACGGAGTTTATTAAGAAATTAGATTGAGTAGAAATGAATTTTATAATACAAACAATTAAATTTGCAAACAAATATGTTTGCAAAGAAAAGTGCTTCGTATTCGTATTCGAGAAAATGTGTTTTCGCAAAAAAAAAGGTTTTTTGAAAAAAATATGTTGGAAGAAAATTATGTAAAAGGTAAAAGTAAATCGTTTTTGTGTAAGCAAATATGAAATTGTATACCCTTTTTTTCAAATTAGTACAATTACCTAATTTTATGTAGTCATCGAGTTAACGTAATGTTTTACATGTGAATTTTTATTTCTTCATTCGATATTTGATACTTGTAGAGTTCGCTATATACAAATAAATAAGGTATGAACTCAGACAAATTTTATACGTTAAAAACTGGTGTTAAAGCTGGTTCAACTTCAACTTTTACGACGTACAACAGTGTTCTTATAGTTTCATATATATAAACTTTTTTTGGATAGTTCACAGAATTTGAAAGCGCTGAAGTAGTTAAGTGCTTAATTTTATTAAAAACATGAATTACGAAAAAGTTTTGATTATATTTACAAAACTTTGATTCAATTCCTTAAAAATAGTGAATATTCTGTTTTAATTCTTAATTTTATGGTATAATTTTCTTAAATTATTTATTATTTCACTAATTTTTATTCTATATTTAAACCGATTTTTTTTTTCTAATATTTTATTATTCTTATAATAGATAAAGAACAATTATCATTCTAAAAATATAATCTCATTTCTTACAATTTATTTTTAATTTATTTTAAAAGGTGTAATTTAAAAATAATTTCATTTTATCTATTTGGATATAATATAAGAAAATTACCACCACCAAAAACGATCTATATATAAAATATAATATTTTGACTCGACCATAGAAAACGGAAAAGATAATAATAAAAATGAAAAACCTTTACGATTTACGATACAGTGTGATTAAATGGGACACTAAATCAACTTATATTCAGAAGGAGTACGTACTACACAAACGAAAGATTCATTGTTAATTTGTTTTGACCACCTTTTATGGTGGAATCTTACGCTACGTTTTTCATATTCCTTTATTTTTATATTTTCCTAAATAAGGACAAAAACCTTGTTATCTAGACTGTAATTACCACAGAATTTATTTTAATTGGAAATAATATTTTTTTTTTTCGGATAAATAAATATTTTTATTTTATATAAAATTATATTATATTTTTTAAAGGTACGTTCAACAAAAATAGGGAAAAATCTGAAGAAAAAAAAACAATAGAAATCCCCCAAAATTTCAACCTATTTTAATGCAGTTCCCTTACAAGAATTCAAGAATAGAGACAGACCATTTTCTTGCTGATTGTTAACTATATACAAATATAAAATCTGCTCCAGAATAAAATATGATGATAACATTTTGTAGTAATCCTTGGTATAATGGAATAGTTCAGGTGCTGATGTAATCTTTATGTAATTAAACAAAGATGAAAAATATTTTTGAAAAATAAATTTTGTATTTTTTTCAACTTTTAAAAATATTTTGATCATATAATAAATGGGTTTTTTGTTATATATGTGGAAAACTGGATTCGAAGATTTTACATGGCAGAATGTAAAAATTATAGGGTAATAAATTATTGAACAGAGAGATTAGAAGAAAATTTAAGTAGATTCAATAGTGTTCAAGATGTAAATAAACAAAATCTGTTTCAATTAATAAAACTGTGAACATTTAAGGACACCATTTAAAAACTATTTCATAACTCTCTTTTAAATGTGACATCTATCTAGTGAATTAGTTATTTAAGAAAAGGGTTATCACCTGTTTAGGATTCGGTCAACTGACACCAAAAACTAAGCAAATATTTGGCCCAAAGTTACGTTCCTTTAATTGCTCACAAATCTATGTATTTCTACGATTCGGAACTTCGCCTCTTATTTCAGTGTTACCAAATCTATAACCCAGTATGCTCCCTGTATGGCCCATTTGTATAGGATTCAAAACTATAATGACAATAAATTTTCTATGAATTTAATAATAAACTCCAAAATATAAATTATTACTGTATAATCTCAAAGGGAAAAACTAACATTACACAATTTTTTTAAGGTCAAAAAATTATAATCCTTTCTAGAAATACAAAATCTTAAAATGTTTGCAAAAGAAAATGTTTATAATTTTCATTTTGAGATTTGAGTGTAAATAGAGAAAAGATAGCAAAACTTTAAATATTTTTTTTTGGGTAAACAATTTTGTCCAAAAACACTGTTGCTATATCAAGTCATGAATTAAATTGCTTAATAAGATTTGTTTTAATAATAACCAAAAAAAAAATTAAAAAAAAAAAAAAGGATTTTCTTTTCAAAGATTTTCAGTTTTCTTTGCTTTGAAGCTAAGTTGGATGGTTAGTTGTCATGTTTATAATAAGATTTTCATTTAATTTAAGAAAAATATCGTAAATATTTATCATTTTATCACCAGTTGGTTTAAATTCAGTTTATTTAATTTGTGTTGACAGAAAGAAAATAGAATAATTTTTATGATAAAAGTTTAAAATAATTTTTTTTATAATTGTACGCTATGGAAAATTCAAAAAATCATCAGAAATTATTTATAATTACATTTATATTTAGGGTACGCGAAAAATAGATAATCATTTTTAGTCTATTATATAAATTATAATATTGATATTTATGGAAGAGGTCTCGAATCGCACAGTACCCAGCTCTGAAAGAGTATACTACAGTAAACTCCTCAAGTTAACTGCAATTACTAAACCTGTTGACTTTCTAGAAACCACCTCAATACCAGTTCAGAATTAGTTATCAATAGTTAACTATGATAGTTGATCTATGTGAGTCACTGCCGCCAATATAACCAGTTCTCTTGTAGGTCTCTTGCTACTTTTTAAGTAACCGGTCGGAGAGTATTAATCATAATCGTATGGACTTTAGCCTCCTCTGTAGAGGTTTCTTGTCATTTATATTTAAATTATTAAAGTCACTAAAACTTCAATTTGTAATGGCTTGAATTATAAGGTGGCTAAGGTGGCGATGTAGTCAGGCAGTTCAGAACTTTGAATATGTTTTTAGTTTAAGTTCTAATATTAATAATTACATATTTATATTTATTTAATATTTTAAGTGCTTGTATTAATGACGATTGATTAGATACTCGATCACTAACTAAAATAATTTAGGATCGAACAATTTTGTGCTACTGCCGAAAATATAATTTAAGAGTCTGAGAAAAGAAAATTTACCTCCTTGAAGCTGCAATTTTTATACTTTCGAAATCTTGCACACTTAGTTAATCTCAAAATATTAAGAATCCAATTATCAATAATATTTAATAGAATTTATACGATACATAAAAACGAAAATTAAAATAATTAATATTAATTTAAAATTTAACTTTTTTATGAATATTATTTCTAGTAATTCATTTAATAAATTAATAATTATATTATTATGTGGCCTTTGTGGGTGATTGATCTGAATCCACAAGATTCTAATTTTTACATACAATTTGTTAATTAGATGAATAAGATCTTGATATTAAAGCATATTTTCTAATATTCCTAAGCAACAAATTCACATAGTGAAATAGTCATAATTTATGCAAATGTATTTGTTTTAAGTTTTAAGCCACAGATTTTTATTAATATAATTTAGATTTCGAAAAATTACAAATTGTTTTTGAATAATGAACGATTTTCTCAAAAATTAGCTCTACTATGGATTAGGGCCACCTACCATACTAAGACGACATTATATAGCTTAAATTATATCATGCCATAACAATTGCTATATTTTTTCAACAAGAAAATAAATGGTTAGAAATTGAAAACGATTTAAATGTAATCCTGAGTTCTGAAGATAATTCTGTATCTGAAGATGTTAATAGAATCAGAAGAGGATATTATGAATTCTTTATTACTCGGTCAGTTTGTCTTTCAATGTTGTAATACCATAATTTATTTGTCAGAAACATTACCAGGTACCAACTGTCTGACAAAATTTATTGAAAAGTATCTGACACATTGAATTCACTCTCAATTACTCGGCCAATTTTTGTTATAATCCCAATATTTTTTTTAGCAACATTCATAAGAACCGACCGCTGCCTGACAAAATGCTCAAAGTTTTATAAAATTTTGTCTGACTCAGTAATTCTTATAAACACTTCTATCACGACAAATGTTTCGGACAAAAACATTTTCATATAAAGTAAATCTTGTCAAACGTTTTCCGATGACGAGTTTAAATTCAAAACTCGGCAGTAAATGTGTTAAGATAACAAGAAATATTTGTTTCAACAAACCTTTTATTTTACAATCTACTAAAACTAAATAATATCCTTTTAAAAAAAAAATTAAAATATGAAATAATTGTAATTTGTAATTGGTATAATAAAATTTACATAAAAAATTATTTTTCTACAAGTGGTTTTACAATTTTCTTATATATTTATACATTATGTATAATTTATAATATGTATTTTTATTGTATATTTAAATGATATTGTCTCAAAGTATATAATAATATTTAAATGTTTCATATAAAAATTATTTTTGTTTGTATATGAAATGGTATGAAATACACTTAAAAATAATATTTCACATAATAAAATTATAATGAGAACCACTTAATTTTAATAGTTTTTCCTTTTTCTATATTGTATATGAAAAAAAAACCGCCCAAAAAAATGGGTATATAAATTTTTGGGTTAAATAACTATACATCCTTTACTATTCACAATTCCCAAGAATATTTTTTTTTTGTTGTTGTTAATATATTTCCCAATGTTAAAATTTTATATTTTTATTCCTTATTCATAATTTTATGTTTAATGGGGAATATTTTTGCCCTAATTCATAAACAATTTCTGTTGAAAGTTATCCCTTTTTTTGGTATTATGTATAAAAGTCATTCTGATATAATTTTGTACTTTTTAGTTTTGGAAAATATTATTCGCTCAGGACAAATGGATCTGAAGGGAACAATTATTATTGTATATTATAATTTTATATATTTTAGTTAGTTTATATATGACTCTTATAAGTTAGAAGAGGATATAACAAGTTTGGAACATATTTTTTATTTCAAATTGCAAGAAAGTTTTAGGTTAGGACCGATTTACCTTAAGTGCATAACAAAAATAGTGAAAAAATAAGAATTTAAATTTTTTTTTTTTTTTTTGTATAAATAGAAAATTACACTTTAAATGTCATCGTTAAAATTATAGTGTTTATAGAATAAATTTATGATATAAGGCGTTACAAAAGGAAAAAAACTGCTCAATCTTAGGAATTACACTGGAACATTGCTGTATGGTTAAGAAATTTGAAGCTATTCATTGCTGAACTATCAAGAAAGAGTCATTCAAAAGTGTAGTGGACCCAGTTTATCCAGAGGCGGATCAAGTTTGCCGAGAACATATACTATGTGGCTGTGAGGCGCTGATGTCTAAACAACTTCGACATATTGCAGGATATGAAACCGCTGCATCGGAAACGTAGTGACTGTCACTAAAGTAGCTATACTGTTTCATCAACAGTATAGGCTTGATCAGTGATGAATAATTCGACGGGATATCACAATGGATAGTCAAATGAAATGAGTGATTAGGAGTGCCTGTAGCCCTAATCTTAACCGAAATTTATACTTCGTTTAATGTATTTTATCATTTCTCAGAAAATAAATTCATTTTATTATCACTTGATTCATTTTCATTCACAATAACGTATTATTTTATATTTACCATTCAAAATAATTAACATTTTTTTTGTTTTAGATCAGCTTAACATAAATTTTGATTGAAAAATTAAATGAGCTGAAGCTGCTGTTCAGTTTAGTTAAACCTTTGGATTAAAAATTCAATTTAAGCTTGAGCTCTCACTTTGAAATTTGTCATTAGATCATTAAAATCTAACATTTTAAAAAAAACATTGCATCACGGTACAAATATTATTGTAATTAACAGTACCACTTATCAAATCGTGACTTATTAAGTTATGACATTAGCAATAATGTTAAAAAGTCTTTAATATACGGAGTTAACATAAGTGATTTTTATCGTGATCATCATCTGTATTTCTTCATCTATAAGGTTTTTTCCAAAATGATTGAAATATTTATTATCACAAAAAAAGAAAGTGAAAATAAATAATTATTAATATAAATATTTTAACTATTTATTTGAACCACAAAAATGACTTTGTAAAATCAAGTTTAAATTTGAAAGATAATTGGTTATTTTCTCCATAAAACCGATTAATGAAAATATAATTATGTAAATCTATTCTGACTGAACACAGTATTCGGATTATGTAAAATAAGATTGAAAAATTGTTTGACATCATTTAACTATAATTCTAAATGTTATAAACAAATTTCATAAAATTATTATTTAAAATTTCATTAAAACTAAATGCATTTATAAAAATATTATTTATTAAATTAAATTGTGCGGGTACGTATAGTTTTTTTCTTGGAAAAATTATCGATAAAATAAAATATTGTGTATCTAATATAATTTAATTTATATATTTTTTTATTTCCTATAATATTAATATAAATTGATTCTCAATGGGACGTACGATAATCAAAGAAAATATTGATTTTATATGATTTTAAAATATTCATCACTACATTAAAAATGAATTACGCTTCTGTGCAGTACAAAATAATAAAAACAAACAATAATATTTAAATAAAAATGAAATTATGTTTGTTTGTGTACAGCAGTGGCTCTTAACCAGTTTTACGTGAACCTACTGAAAGTGTTCCGTCAAAATTTGAAAATCAGTGAAAATTCGAAGTTTACGCAAGTGTTTCTTACTAAAAAACTGTTATTTCTATTTTTCTTCAAGTAATTCGAACTTTTTAGACAAATTGCCAGTGTCTTGTATAAAAATATATAATTTTATAATGGTCGGTAGAAGTTCATTTGCAACAAATTTAAATAGCTCTAACTACCCTCCAAAGAATTAAAAATCATGGCAAAAATTTCATTTACTGATTGTTATTAGCTCTTGACTGATTATATAAACTATATAAAATTTTAAGTGTTCCGTGATTCTAAAAAGGTTAAAAGTGACTGGAGTACACAACACACCTACACAACTACAAATTTCAACAAATTAAATTCAACTCAACTTCAACATTCAACTCAACTTTTATCCTACATTAATGTTTTTTGTATGAATTACTTTAATACTAAAGATTAAATCCTTTTAAATAAATATTATAAATTTTGTTGAATTGCACGTTTCGAAACGAATTATATTATTATAAAGGTTGTTTTTATAATTTCGAGAAAAAAAAATGGTAATTGGGAAATCCGTAAAAGTGCATTTTTTCATTTCCTTTTTCAAATAATTTTTCAAGTATTTTTCATAGCAAAGTTCAAGTGAAAAATAGAGAAATTTTTGATTTGATAGTGTTCAAATTCAAATGATAAAAACAATTCAAAGTTAATAACAAACATAAGAAAAAAAAAAACAATTTGTTAGACAACGAAAAAAAAAATATTTTAAAAAATATTATTTTCGAGTTTGTTGAATTCAATGGCATTTGCATTTAAAACTCATTTCTGTATATATCGGTGACTATACTCATAAAGATTTTAAATAAAGACCAATGCAGAATATACAAAATACGTATAAATGCTGTCAACTTCTGCCGGGTTTGAAATGTTTCAAAATCTATATAGATTTACTGTATCTGCAATCAATGCTATATTCTCACAGCCCACCGCTGTCAAAGTAAGATTGAAATATATTAAATTACAAGCATATTTACAATAAACGCAGCCGTTTCGCAATTAAAAGTTGTTTAACTTTTAACTTTTTTCGCTTCCACAACGAATTCAAATATAGCAAATTCGAAACATAATTGAAATTATAAGAAAGTTTGATGAAAAATTAATTGAATAGGAAGGACAATAGTCCTATTTAGTTTTAAAAATTTAATTTCATGGATCCTGTTTTGTAGTCTGTGCTACCAAAGCATTTGATTGTAAATGCAGCATACCAAATAATTGACAATTCTAATTCAAATCAATTTTCTTAATAAATTTCCCATTCTATTTTCACAAACTGTGCGCAGTATTGCTTTTAATGCTGGATGAAAAAAAAAAGTTAAAAGCTAATAAATATTCTGCTCAAATTCTGTCTTGGCCTTGAAAATTTGAATACAAACTGAAAGATGAAAGTATTGATAATTGATTTCAATTTAAAATTAATATATTTTACGATATTTTGTGCATTTTAATTATTAACCATCTATTGGAAATATGAAAAACTATAATAACAAAACTTCATGTCAATTTGTTTAGAACACGAACTGAAGATTGTCAATTCCTTACAAATTTACTATTTCATTTATGTACACTATTTATATGAAAATAAATTATTAATTAATAAATATTTAATAAGAATTGATGAAGTTAACCGTATTAACCCTTTTAGGCTTAATTGGTGTTACTGTTTCAACCAAAACAGACGGCATGACACACAGTAAAATTAAAAAAAAAAACGGATTTAAATCATTTGCAAACATACTAAAAATTTACATTTTCTTTTTATTGAGAAAAAAATAATATTAAATAAAGAAAAAATCAATTGCAAATAAAGGTAAATGTTCGAATACAAAAATATCTTTTATATTAAGCTTATTGTTTTTAGCTTTTATTTTACTTGTTTTGTCGAGGGGTGTAATCGAAACTATTCTTATTGGTATCATGTTACATAAAAAAACTAAATAATCTTGAACTCCTTCCTAATAATGGTTTTTAAAGCATTTTTTATTTGTTTTGAATTGAAATTTTACCAATTTTAAATAAATGAACTTTTTATATTATTTTAAATATTCTTTCTTACACTGTTAAAATTAAATTATTTATAAGAATCTTATAGTTGATTCCTATAAACCTACAGTTGTAGATAATTCGTAATAGAATATATTTCTCATTAATATTGTTAGTTGAGTTCATCTAGGTTTTAAATAATGGAGATAGTCCTAATCAGCATACATTGTAATATATAAACGCATCAATTACTAAGTTAATGTAAGCTTTATATCGAGAAACTTGAAGCTAAAAATGTATATAACGTTTATAAGACCCATCATTATCTTTCGGCTTGTGAAAACAGCAAAAAATTAAATGACTGTTTGTCAATGAAGAGTGTACATTAAATACCTATTGAATACAACCCATGAACTGGAGGAGTGGAGGATCTTATTTAGCAACAAAACATTATGGAAAGTTTATAAGATGGCACTGCCATGTAATAAGTATGTCTGAAACCGACCCAAAAGAAACATTTATGAAAAGATGAACATCAAAAGAGCTAAGAAAACATTATCGGAATCAGTAAAAAGAAAAAAGCGTGTAACGAATTAGCAAACTTTGGCACAACAAAAGGAGATGATAGGAGGAAAAACACTGAAGAAGCTTTAGCTCACAATGTTTTTATATAGAAAAAGGCACTAACTTCGTATTGCAAATAATGCTGCTAATGTCGAAACATTCAAAGAACTACAGCGTAGTTTTTCAGGTGATCAAGTCGTTTAAACATCAATAATTCACAGTTGCAAAGTATATATTTCACAATTACATTCTCGCAGCATCTAGAATCCAGACGGTTGGTCCGCCGACAGTCCAATTGTTTGTAGATACTTTTTAAATTTACAATATCCTGTAACGATTATATTTGGTATGTTTCATTTCAAGGAACTCATTATTCGGCCCAAAAGTTTATGTATGACTTCGAGTAGCTCAACCCTGTGAAGAGTTGAAATACACGATACATGTTCAGAGTATTCCCTTTCTCTTTTTTACAGAGTGCTTACGTTAGCAATTGCTTTTAAAAACTATAGAATTTTATAGTTTAATAATCTGTACAACTTTTTATTAAATTGTTAAACTTTTGTAAAAGAAAAAATTCTACAAAATGTTCAACAGTGTAAATAATTTTGTTTAAAACTATTTTTTTTTTAGTGAATCTATTTTTTGTTAAAAAAAAATCATCTTAACCTCAATATGCTTATTTTATACATAAAAAACGAATAGAATATTATATTACAATACAATTTATTTTTAAAAAAAAATAAGTTTTAACTATAGAAAATGTTTTTTACGAAAAAAAAAAAACAGAGCAAAAAAAAAATGAAGGCTTCTTATACATTGTCTATTATAGCACCAATTTTCAGCTATTTTGCTTACACAAAAGACCTGAAAATTTTGTCTTATCCAAAGACAATGTATTTATATTCCTCTTAGCAGTACGACGTTTATTCTACGATGATATTTTGTTTAAAAAGTTTTTCATTTTATGAGAAATATGAAGAAAAAAAAAACAATATTTTTTCTTTCCAAGTATCTTCTATATAAACAGATAAAAAATACTTAAATTTAAGCTGGAAGTATTTTTAATGAAAACATGACTTCTTAAATAATTACATTTAAATAGTGAGGTTTGTATTCACAATTCTATCATATATATAGAAATAATTCGACTTCAAAACTTTTATACAAACTAAGAAGTTATACAAACTAAAACTCTCAATAAATATATAGTTTTCCATGTGCAGCGTTAGCGTAATTAGTGTGCTCTACCATAAAGCATTTGCTCTTAGGTTCAATTCTAAAGGTAGATGGTAATACTAATTTTATATATAGATTTTAAAAGAGTGCAGAAAAAATATGATATCGTTTGAAAAAAAATTCTGCTAGGATGCAGGCCATATAAAATAGATTATAAATAGACTGTAGAATATTTCGCAAAACCATATTCGTAAAGATCTAATTTTGATATATTTCTATTATCTTCGCCATTTTGTCATAATATTTCCACCATTTTGTAAAATCAATTAATTTTATCTAATTCTTTTCAACTTTTAAAGAATTCTGAATGCGTAATGCTTTAATAAATATATTAAATTATTAAAAAAAAATTCTTCCAACAAAGTCTAACGTCTCATAAAACTATCCGTTTTTTTCTTACCCTAGATCAAGTGTCAAAGAATACAACAAGGATTTTATTAAGAAAATAATCTTTGTTAATAAATAATAAAAGAAAATTTCATCGTAATTTTATTATTTTGTTGCTAGTAAAATGCAACGAGAAAAAAAAGTTTTTCGTATATAAAAGAATTATCTTTGGAGTGAAAAAGTGTTCTTAAAGATATTTCAACTTTATTTCGAATAATTTATCTTTTAACATTTTATTTATTTTATTTATTTTTTCTGTCCAAAACATAAAAGTTTTATTTTTAAACTTTAAGTGCATTTTATGAAATACTAAAGAGTACATGAAAAATTAATTGAGGTTAAATAAAGTATTTTGTTGTTAAGATTTTTTATAAAACATTTTCATTAAAACTTTAATTAGATAAGAATTTTTATTAAAACTTTAATTAAAATCAAATTTGTTAAATTTCTTTAAGAAAGAATTGCATTAATAAATTAAAAAAAAATGATAGAAATTAGAAATATTTATTATAAATTTAAGAAAATTGAAATGTTTTGCATAAATGCTTTGATATTTTAAATTTTTGATGAAAATAGTTGATAAATCTTTCAGAATACCTTTAAGCTTGATTGTCACTATTAGACGGATGACCATAGAACTAGATACAAATTGAAATTATGGATTCGATAAGCTGATCAATAATTTTTTAAGCTGCAGTTTTTTATGGCAAAACTTTTACATTTTGGAATTTTTATAGTACACAATAAGTTTAACATAGAAATGGGATATCCAATTATGAAAAAACGAAACGACAAAGCTATCAAATAATTTCGTTTTTCGTACTATGTAATTGATTTAACGACATTCCGAATTGTCAATCGAAAATAAATTAAAAAATTATAACTCAGACACATGGCATGGACATTAGTTGTGGAGCTGAATGCGATTCAAACATTTCAAACCAAAGTATTACGTAGTATTGTGAACTCACCGTAGTACATATGAAATACTGATCTACATTGTGACCTTCGCATTACAGGATCAGCGAAGAAATTAAAAGATTTGCAAAGAGTACAGGTACATTATCAACCCAAAAATGAGTGCAATAATATATGTTTCAGCAACATAAGACAAGACACCCTAATGAGAACAAAAATTTACGAGCTAATTGTCGACGAAAATCGTTAAGAAATGATTGAGATGTTTCTAAACCAGCGCACATAATCCATGAGACGAATAAATATTAAAGAGAAGCAAATCGTCGATGAACGCTTCCAATTCTTTAAGTTAAATGGAAATGGTTTTTAAATAAGTAAAAATTCCACATATCTATGTTGTCCATGCGGGTTCCTATAGTGACTTTATGAACTAACCCAAAAATTAAAATTGGTTACTAAATTTAATTTGTAATAAATAAAGTTATATTGCTAATTTTGGACTAATTTTTCACTAATTAATTGAAAAACTTTGAAATATTTTATTCACTATAACATTTTTGAAGCTGTCTTTGGCGCTGCCTGTTTATGTTTTAAATATTTTTATTATAACTTTCTTTGTAGTTTTCTGCAGTATGCAGATTAATTAAATTTACTAAATAGAACAGTGAAAATGCAGCCCCAAATGAAGATATAATATTGTTAATTAACCATATTTTTCAATGAAAACGATTTCAAATATTTCATATTATTTACCATTATTACAATTGTAATTCTAGGTCATAATTTCATAGAAAAGCAGCCCCCAATAAATTTTTATAATAAATTCAACAACTTTAATGCAGATATGAATTTAATTTCAATTATAGTTGAATTTATTGCTATATAAAAAACAATTTAAATTTTGAAAATAATATAAAATGCAATAAAAAATATCCTTTTTGTGTTAACAGGTTGTCTATAATTTTCAGGATGTTACCTAGTTTGTTGTGTTTATGTTTTCGGGTTTTATATTATCGGTTGTTACAATAAAATTCTGTGCCAAATAATTTCGTTCTGCAGTTTGAGATTACTATCTAGAGACGGAAAACAATGTTGTGGGAAGATTGCCAAAGTTTAATTAATTTTCATATTTTTTTTTATATTACATATATTGAAATAATAAAAGTTAATTAAAAACATATTTGAAATTAATTGAAAAATATATTTTAATCTGATTAGACTTAACGAAATCAATTTAAACTTTTGAGTCACAACATTGTCTTTAGTTAAATGAGCATATCGATTAGTTTAATAAAGCACAAATTCGATTCATTTATTAACCTGGTTATATAGCAATAGATCTGTCAAATTTCTGTCAAATATAAATAATAATAATATAAGAGTGGATGAATAAAACTCAATAAGTTTCTTCAATTATTTCTAAATTTTCGGTGGAATTACTATGAATTTTATACAAAATTTGTGTTGTTTTAAACAATTTAATTCAAATTCTCTTTAAAAAATATATTTTACAGTAGTAACTAAGTATAGTTACTGTAAAATTGGTAAGTTAGTTATGATGATATGTAAAAATTAACAGGAATCGAAAACTTTCAATACGTTTTGATTCGCAGGATATATTTAGAAGACAAATGATTCTTCATATTACAAAAAATATGTCAAAATGTCTACTTTACTTAATGATTCTATACAATTAATTAAACGATATATTGTGGTCATCATTTTAGGTAATTTCGTTCAAATCGAATATCTTAGTAAAGAAAAACGTACGCATACCAATTTTGTATTACGTGAAATGAAGGAAAACTAATTCCATATAATATTAAAATAATAGATTTTTACCATTTCATGTCCAGATGATGTCTAAAGGTTCATTATCAATATGTAAGTGAATCAGCAACTACACAAATTTTCTGAATTACTATGGTTTAGTTGTACCCTTGTACGATTGTACCTTTGTGGACAATGAACCCAAAATACTTTTAATGAAAGTCCTTCATTAAAATTAAAATTTTGGTAATATAAAAATATTTATCAAATTATCACAAAATATAATAAAATTTACTGCTTAAACCATCACTATTTATATACTTATTCTAAAATAAATTAATTATATCATGGTCTACACAAATTAAACATTAAATATTAACAAATTAATGATCATAAATTTGTTACTTTGACCCCGAAGTTTTCAACAACAAAAAAAATATGTAAATTACAATAAAGAAGAAACTTTTACCAGAAAAAAAAAAAATAATGGCTAAAATGTTCTCATTATGTTGGTTAATAAGAAATTTTCCAGTATAATATTCATTTTCTTTTTTTTTTTATTTCAAAATTAATGACATCATAAGCAGAAAATTTATTACTATTTAATATTCAATACTCCATACCACCACCACCTACCAAGCCATTAACATATTTCGAATTATAAACGTAATTTATAGCCAATTATACTAAGTACTCAGAAAAACTTTGTAAAAAAAAAAAGAAAGTTAATTTTTTCTTCATATTTTTACTGATTTTCCAACCTGACTAAAATATTCTTGTGTACAATTTGTACATCCTTACCTCAACAACAGCCCAAAAAAAAAATATGATTCTTGTTTTAGAGTAGGTTGCCCCTTAAAATATGATGATTCATGATTGTTATATATTGTTTTCTCTTTTCCACTTATTAAATACAACTTTTATTTATGTAATGTATATAAGTTTATGATTTTGATTGCTTTTTAGCTCACTTAACTGGCGTCTAACTAAAACAGGACAAATTAAAACTAACAAACAAAAAAAAAATGAAAATAATAATACTAAATTTTATGAATAATTTAGTTGTTCGCGATACAAAAATATTATTTGAAGTAAAGTTTTTGTTGTTGTTGTTTGTTTGTTTAGGGGCGTACAATATAGAAAACTGTCCCAATAGAGGAAATTTATCGATCGATTACAGACTTTGTGGCACCACCAGAATTGATTTGTTTTTGTTGTTTAGAAGGCAAATAATATACAAATTATGCCGCAATAAACTTAAAGCTTTTTATGTCAGACAAAGAATTATTTAAATTATTTGATAGTAGAGATACCAAAAATATAAATTAGTCAATTAGTATTATTATGTTAGTGTGTCTAAATTAAATGGCGACTATTCCATTCCGATGAACTAAAATATCAATAAATATCTAACCAATTTAAAATAATTGTTTGGGACTGTCATACTGTCAAGCGGACCATAGTTTTGTTTTTAATTGTTTTGGTTGAGAATAAAAGAAATTAATATTACAATTAATCGATTATTTCAGAGATCGATTTGCTTAAAAAGTCAATTTTTTGAATCGATCTTTACGATAGCAGATTAATCAATGATTCGATATTTTTTTTTACGTCCTGCAGAAGCAGGAATTCAGAAAAAATTTTGTTTTTAGAATCCATAATTATAAATAGAATGAATTCACTAAATGCAAATTCACTTTTAATGTAGATATACCTAACGAGATATCGTTGAGATTTTACGTTCGTATTATTCGTATTCCATGAAAATTAAAGAAAATATCTTTTAGGTACGAAAAATGCTGTACCCATTCAAAAAACTTCAGACCTTTTCATATACCGCCAGCGTTTATTTTAAAAAGAATTATTTTTTAAAAAATCGATCTTTTTGTCGTCAATTAATAAAACCGATTCTCGCACAAATGATTTTACTCGCAAAATCGATCTTTTTTAAACAATCGAACACCTATGTTAAGAGTTAATGAGATGGACTTAATGGTGTGGATTAATATGTGAGATTTACGCTTATTTTGTTTTATTTTTATTTAATTTATGGAATGATTAAATGTCAAAATTAGTGTTGCCAATACATAGAAATTGGTGTTGTTAAAATGTTATTTTAAAAATTATTTGCAATTCAAATATTCTTGATATAAATCTTTATTAACAATATTAATAAAGATTTTTAGGCTTCACGATTATTATTAAAATTAAAATATATTACAAAAAAAATACATAAAAAATTACTAATTCAATTCACATTTCTTTTACATTTTGATACATCAACATAATTTCCGATCTAATAATTTTAATTAAATTCTATATAAGATACAGAAGAAGATATACGATTCCGTAAAAAATAAATAAAGGACGAAACGTATAATAAATTTTGTTTACAATTAAATAAATATATATAAGAAAATTTAATATTAAGAACATATTTCAAGGCACAAATGTTAACTTTTATATATCTCGAAAGTAAAAAAAAGCAGATTTTAATTATTATCACGTGCACCAAAAAAAAACACATGCCAAAAAAAAAAACATTTCTATCTAATTGCCGAAGCCACAAAAAAATAACAGTTCTAATCAATTTTTGTTTTGAAGTAAAATAATTCTTTTGTACAAAATGAGAAATCTTATAAACTTTTAGTAATAATAAATCTCTTAGGTACGCATATCCGTTGTCGTTTCGAATGTAGATAAATATAATCTTTAATTTCGACGGGAAAAAAAATAGTGGAAAATGGAAATGATAAAATTAAGTGAACGTACAGAGTGGCAGTATTAGTAATGCTGGACGCTGTTCTTTAGTGTTTAAGCTTAAGATAATCCTTAAACAATCAAAGACTTAATGCTCATTCAGAGTGACTCTATTAGCAGTGCTGAAGATGCTCAGCATCAGAAATTAGAGTTTAATAGCATTGAGCTTCAAATTCAGCTTTCTGTTAGCAAACAGCATTGCTCCACTCTGCGCACACGCACACTCACTTAATTATATGATTGGAGCAGATTGATAGCATATAAAAAGCATAGCACAGTTTCAGCACAGCTTATAGCTTCACTCAATAGCTTCTTCAATTCTTGAAACAGTTTAATAACTAGTTTTAGAGGGTATGCTTAAAGATATACATTAAAGTACTCGTCTGTAATAAAATACTCGACAATTTTTTACGATTAGTTACGTCGTATGTTTTTGATATAAATTACTTTCTCGTTGATCTAGCGTTTTTGTTTACACTGATTGTTTAAGATTTGATCAGTATTACGTGTTTAACTGCTTAGTGCTTAATGAGTTACAATCAATTATAAACCAAGTAATACTAATGGATGATAAATATCATATCGTACGCAGTGTAAACGCTAGTGTATCAAATATAAACGCTAGTATATAATTGTGAGAAGTATGAAGTAGTTTTTGAATAATATTTTCTGTGATTACTTAATTGTAAAATGTATCGTCATATGGTTTAAAAGTCGTCGAATGCTTAATACGTACTAAACGTAATCTATCTAAATAAGCTTTTTACAAATATTTTCTAGTAGCGTTCATCCGTGGCTACTCTAGAATTATTTCGGTATATTTTAAACTAAAGCTGTCCGACGACAAGTAATTAATTTCCAACGATTAAAACATAATTTTTAGTAAGTAATTCATTTCGTTCTTCAATTATATCGTCACGTAAATAACGTTTTTTATCGCTGAAGAAAAATAATATTAATAATATGATGAGGAGAGTGATCTAAATTTAGCATATTTTTCAGAGAATTTAAGGATAAATCAATAAAAATATTTTTTTTTTTTCTAAAAATATAAAAACAAAACCGTAAAAATATGAAATATTAAAATAAATGTTTTGTATTTAATAACAAATTTAACAAGAACGCAAAACAAAATTTTATGCAAAATATTTACTGAAATACAAAAATGAAAAAATGGAGTCAGTCCTGCATAAAAAATTCACTAATAAATATTTCAAAAAACCTTCTAATTTTCGAGGGTATCGCAAAAGAGTAAAAAAAGAACAAAACTATTAACAAAAATTGGAAAAAAATAACAAAAAAATAAATAAATGAAAAGAATGAAACGAAGAAAGAAACAATTTTAATAAAATATTTCTGTTTTTGGAAATGTAAAAATAAAATAAAGTAAAAATAATGAAAAATAAAAATGAAGAACATAAAAAAATCGCACCGCCGAACGCCTTGTATAATAATTTCTAATGTATAGGCTTTTTAGAGTACGTCATTCTTTAAGAACTTGACGTTCTAAAACTGCTTTAGGATAACAATGCTCTCTAGCTACCGAAATGATAATTATATCTGCCCTAATTCGATTTTATTCTTTATGAGCTTTTCAATGCGACGGCTAACATCAAAAATTTACGATATTAAGTATAGATAGAATGCCAAGTCGAATTCCAAATACGTGACACTTTTTTTAAAGAATTTATACCAGCCTTACAAACAAAAGAAAGAAATGTAATTTTGTATATAATATTCAAGTACCATAAAGTACAAAGGACTAAATAGGAGCATTAAATAGCAGCTTATATTATGTATGTATGAAATGAAGGAGATAGATAAAATGTTCATTATTTTGCATACAAAAATATATAAAAAAAAAAATTTAAGGGTTCAATTATGCATACATAAAAATTACAACCATTTTCACTTTTATGGTGGCCAATTTTATTTTGCAAAAAAGACTCTTTGACAAATTCAAGATTTGTATTGATTGTATTTAAACTCCAAACAAATATCATGGTTAACAATTTCAGAATCTGTGTTAAGATCGACAACTTTTATTTAGTAAATTTTCTCACGTATAAATCACAAGCCATTACCCTTTTGGAAAGGGCCTTTCGCTGCTGTTAGGATAACAGGTTCAAATCAAAACCATTATCTATACTGGCAATGGCAACACTGATATGTCAAAAAAAATAGTGTTTGAATTAGTTACATTACGTGCCGAAACCGAAAGGTTTCATAGTTAAATTACGATCTTAGTTTAGTAAGTCAAGTTTTGAGTAGTAAGTGAAAACTATGTTAAGGTTTCGTGGTCTATTAGTTATGTTATCAGTTTAACTTATAATCTAAAGTAAACTTAATGTGTTCATCGCAGTTTTTTCTTTGTAAAAATATTAAGGTTTCCAATTTTGGCACAACTATAAGTGACAGAATATGTTTTCTTATCGGAAAATTTGAAACTCTGTAGAAAGTATCTCCGCCTGTAATTATAGGTTAAATTCTAGCGATTTAATATTTGTTCCATCCTATTAGTTCACATTTCTATTGATTAATAGACTGAATGTTTATTGGTATCCAGAATTCTGTACTTTCAATTTTTATTATTACGTTATCTGTGGTTAATCTTTAACAAGTTTTTTTCTCGAACCTGTAGATATTCGGTATAATAATATCTCATGTAAATTTATTATCGATATTTTGGATATATTATAAATTGGGTCAAAACGAGGATAATATGATACAGATACACGCTATAGAGCATATTTAATTTTTTTAGTGATGCCATAATTATTTTTATATTAGTATTGTCAGGGTCAAAAGTAACAAAATGTATGTTTAAATTTGTTTTAAATGTAATTTACTTCGATTCAGAAATTACCCAGTATTATTATTTAATAATTTACAATGAGAATCTTAGTAGAAGATTTAATTTTAAGCTTTGATTTAATTTGGTAACAAATTAATGACAGAAAAAATAGCAAATATAGTAATCACCCTGTATTTATTTGTATTAAAAATTTATTATTCATTTGTTTTGGTTGTTTACTTTTCTTATTTTACTATCAAATTTTTTTTTTATTATTATTATATATTTTACCTGATCCAGTGTAGATACAACAAAATCGAAACCACAATGAGGCCAACTGTTACCACTTCAGACAAATTACTTAAAAGAAAATAAGCTAATTTTGTTATTTGATATAAAAAGTACACCAGTACACGACATATCAATTTGTACTATTTTATGGTTTGGGTGGTTTGTTTACAAAAATAATAATAATCATAAAAAAAAAGAACAGAACCTTTTCTATTTTCATTTTCATTTTTTGGTTAACCACAAATACAATGTCACTCCAGCCAAACCTCCATCCAATAAAATTCTATAATAGAATAAAATGCGACAGAAAAGAAAATGAAAAAATACAAATATAAAAAAAAAATTTAGTGAATTTTGAAATAAAAGAACATAAATTTCAAAATGATAAAAAAGAATTGAAGGAGCAAAAAAGGATAAACTATGACAAAGATGATGGATAAAATATCTAACAGAAAATAAAAATTTATGTAAATTTATTTTATATTTTTAAATAAAAAAAAAAAATAACATAAAATATGTACAAATGATAGACATTACCGCAACTGTAAACAAGAAATTGAAATATGTTTTTGTACGTTTGTTTGGAATTAAGGAGTTAATTTAGTGTATAAAGAATTTCAAGGACTCCATTTTTATTGTCAGCTGTTGACTCAAACTCGATGAAGAGTCATTACATAGGACTTAGATATTGTGTATTCATTCATAATTCTATATTAAATGTCAAAAGATTGAAAATAGAAAAAGTTAACCAAGTATGATAACATGAAAAAAATTGTGTTGATGATTCTCAACTCCAATGGTGGCTAACTCAATCTATGTAATTTATTGAACTAAACTAGGCAACAAAACTAACTTGTGGATTAATGGTATATACCTGGCAAACGCGATCTTCATGCGATACTTAATGTTACAGGATCAATCGTTTATAAATAACGCTACCCGAGATACATAGAGATTGTGGTCCCTATCATATACACTCGCACTGTTAATATTTTGATTACTTTTCAATACTATTTAATGAGCGAGATATGTGAGGCAGAAATTCAGTGTTTTCAAACAATCCTAAAATTTGGTTGATAGAGCAAATTAAGAATTAAATTTAATATTACGATCCGCCGCACTAATGATGCGAATCTTAAAAACTTTGAATATTGCTGGCAAAATATTGATAAAAGTAGCTTCGCTCATTTACAAGATTTATGATATTTTTTCCCCAAGTTTTACAAACCCTGCAGCTTCTTTGTAACTAGCTTCTTGTAACTAGCATTCGATACAGAACATGAAGAATATTGTGTATCCTTTGGCAACAATTATTTGCAGACCTTTAGAAGATTTTTACAGTGCAGAATAAAGAAACTTCTAAAATTACGAATTATTTCAATTAAAATGAATACAGTTTTATGAAAACTTTCATGTCCCAGGTATTTATCAACATTACATTAATTGGTGTGGCCTATAGCGAGTTGTTTAACATAAACTTCTCAATCGCAAGAAGTATTCCAGAAAATAATCATTTACATCAAAATCGCTTCTTCTTCTTTTCGGCTACATTCTACTACAAAACCGAAAATCGTAAACCCACTTTAATAACATTAAATTAACTTGTAGTCGTAATTTATTTTAAATCAAAAGTCATAAAATTGAAATAAAAAAAAAACTTTTGAAAGCTATCAAAAATAGCAATAGCTATAATTTCTAATTTGCATAAAATTGTCATTATGTAAATTCCATTTAAAAAAAAAATGCAATTTGTCCTTTTTAGCTTGTCTTCGTGTAAATTTTTCAATTTCTTTTTAGAATATATACATAGTTTTTATGTACAACATGTGGTTGATTTATGTGTATAGAGTTTATAGGGTCTCTAATATTTTCTATGATTTTTTTTTAGTGTGATATTTTGTTCATGTTTTATGAGGTTTTTTTGTTTTTGTAGCATAAATATAAAATTTCTAAAATAAAATAATATTACGATGCAGACAAACGAACATTTAAAGGCTTTTAAATAGCATATAATATTTGCACACATCTGGATACAAAATGTATGTAAAAAGCCATCCAACAGGATATGAACAGAAAATTACATATACATAAAATATAATAATAAATTTTTTCTCCAACATACTTTTTGATGTTGGGTTTTATTTTATATTACACAATTATGTGTGGTATAATAATAATAATAATTTTTTTTTTTTTGACGAGAATGAATAAAAAATTGAAAGTTTTATTGACAGGAAAAAGTTATGGTTTTATATTTGGTTATTACGATTGCTATTAAAAATATATAGAAATAAAAAAAAATATATAAAATATTGTTTTGAGAGAGATAGTCCAATTATGTTACAAAAATTATCCTATTTTTATTAAATTAATAATGCCCGATTTCACACTCATAGCATAAGAATCAAGCTTAACTAAACGGATTGTGTGACTTAAACTTAAGTTTACTTGGTATGATAAATTGAAAATAATGTTATTGTGAATGGAAATGAATCAACTGATAATAAAAATAATTGTGACATTCTTAATTATGTATTGGTGTTGGTGTGCATGGTGTTGGTGTGCCAATTTATAATATGGTGGAGAAGGCTTTTAAAATGTGTATGAATTTAGAATTTATTTGTGTAAAAGTGTCAAAAGTAAAGCATAAGCTTCTAAATTATACATTTTAAGAAAGACTTATTTTTAAGATTGCACTTTAAAACCAGAAAATAAGTTAAACCGAATTGTAAATACATTTGAAAAACATTTTTTTATAGTAATTATAATTCAAATTTTAAAACACTTACCGACTGGAATGCCAGTCCAACTATTTATCATAATCTAGAAAAAAAAAATATTTATTTATTAATAATTTTATTGAAATTTAAGCTGTGATAAAGAAAATTATTAATTTAACATTTCAATTTCTATTTTAAACGAGCTATTAAAATTTATTATTATATGTAGACAATTTGCTATAAATAATTTGATATTGTTAAATGCCTAGTTGTAAATCATCAATATTCAATTAATTTCAAATATTCAATTAATTAATTTTAGTTTCAAATTTTGTTAATTTTATATCAGAGTCTTCAGAAGTTACCAATCTTTATAAGTTTATATATACAAATTGGGATTTTTTTCAAAATATACAAAGGATTAAAATTGACAAGTTGTTATAATAAGTCGATAAATTTACAAATCATATTAAAAAATTAAGTATACACTTATGTAAGTACAAAATAATACAACTAAAAACCATGTTGAATATGAAAATAATTTTTTACAGGGTTTTTGAAATATTGAAAATGCATAAAAATACTTCAAAAATAATCTAGTATAACAGTTACACAGTAATACTAGTATAACAGTTACACAGAAACGTATACTGTAACTGTTATACTAGTATACGATAACCGATCATGGCATATGAATCTAAATTCATATTTTACAAACCAAAAATTAATATTTGCAAGGGTTCACCATTAAAAATGTACACAGCCTAGAGCCTGGACAAAACATGTCGACATGACTCTATTCTTCTGTTGAGAATATTTCACAGATAAAATAATTCTACGTAATTTACAATGTCTGTAATCGGTTATCGGGTTTTTCTCCTGTTCTAGAAGAACCAAACTTCAAACCAAAGTAAGTACAAAGATATAATATGAGCTTTTAATTTTCAGAATAAATGCTTTTATATCGACGTCGGTCTAACTAAGTAAGTTTACACAGGCTTTAAATTAAGACTGGGCAAAATGTTAATGGTCGAAACTATTTCATTACAACAAATACTCACTATTAAAATCCATTAGCTTGTTGCAAATTAAAAAGTTTGTTAAATCATTATAGAGAAACTTAAGGTTTGAAATCTCTTTTCAATAAATTATTGAGGCTTCTTCATAAATTTTTACCATACGAATTAACGAAAATTTAATTAACTTAAAAGTTTATTAAATTATTGCTTACTGACATATTTGAAATATAGTTTAATATGTTAAATGATTTAACAGTGGCGTCAAATTTTTTAGCATATTTATTAAAAGTTTTCTATTTATAAAAGGTCAATTAAATTAAATTTGAAATAAATTTCATAAATATATTTCTTTTACGAATACAATTATTAACATTTTACATAGAAAATAATATAAATTAACAATAATTATAATTAATTGAAATATTATTCCTATAAAATACTAATTTACTTTTGACGGTGTGAAATAATTTTTATATACAAATATTAAACTTTTAATGTATTATAGTCTAGGAAGGTCACCGAATTCATGGCGCCATATAATATCCAAAAAGTTATTCTGAATCATATTCTAAAATACAATATATTTTTTATATATAATCTACAAAAATAATTTTATTTCATAAAATATTTTATGCTTTGATGCCTTGATGGCGGCGGTGAAACTTATATTGATATTCACCGTATACCAAAAAAAAAAAAATTTATATAAATAAACCAAAAAGTAAAAACAAATCAACACAAAATATAATATACTAAAACGTTAAGTTTTTAGTACTTATCCATATTATCCTGACATATATCCTTTTTTTATGTATATACAATTATGTATTTCGAGTGAAATGAAAGCTTCGTTAGTCGTAAAAGTTGATTTGTTTGAGTCATGCAATTCAATCGTTTCAAAATGTTGGGATAGTGAAATAAAACAACAAAAAAAATCGTATAATCGACGACGACTTCAAATAAGACGACAATATTTTTTTTATATATTTTTGTACTGTAGCCTCTTTATGAGAAACTGATGAATTACATATTGGTGGGTGGATGGTGGCAGGCAGTGTTGTGAAAAAAATATAAAGAGGCCATGCTCAGAAATTTTTATTTAGAAAATTATATTGGAAATTATTTAGAATGAATTCGATGTCGATGTATGAAGGAAACTTTTAGTATATTTTATTATTTATATTTTTGGTTTAACAGGAAAAACTTATTTTATTTTCATGATCCTGAGAAAAGTATATTCATATATTTTTTTACATAATAATAATAAACAAGAAAATATGCTGGTATCAAAAGATTTATTTATGTTTTAGCTATAAAGATTTTTTTAAAGTAATTTTTTGCAAATCCAAAAATTCAAGTTTTCGTGAAATTATCGGTGAAATAAGAATAATAAATTTTATGGGATAAATTTATCTGCACGAATATAAAATTTTGAATTTATTAAATTTTTACTTCATTGCTAGCTATAAGGTTATTTGAGCTAAGTTAGTATGGATTTTTGTGAAGTGGAATGATTAGAGGTTTATGCATTATCCAGAGTTTAAATTCCGAGCGTTTAAATTATATTTTGGTTATTCAGTTCAAGCTTTGGTGAAAATAACGTTTGACTTATGCGGATGATGAGAAGTGCTTAAGCTGATTACAAAGCACATAATTCTACATATAACACTCGATTTAATCGGTATATTGGTTCCCCAAAAGTACCATGTAAATTGAATTCGTCCAATACGAATCCACATCTTATATTGACATCGTGCAAATGGAATTTTTCCACATTTCTTCATGTGGAAATTCTTTTATATCTTATATTTACATGAGGAATTTTTCCACATTTCTTCCTGTGGACATCGTGTTAAACCGAAACCGTGCAAACCGAGTACCGTGTAAATCGAGTGCTAGTTGTAGACGTATAAAAATTTAGATAATAAATATTTAAATATTAACAGCAGTGTAAACATAAATTCAAATACTATACAAACAATTTTCGAGTGTAAGTTTATGCTCAATTGTCATACTCGGCATTTGCGTCCAATATCGCAGTCGTAATTAATAAATTTATTAAAATGCTCCCAATTATTTTATATGTAAAACACTGCGTTAAAAGAATATTTAAGAGGTGACATTTTATTGCAATTTTGGACCTACTGCAATTTTGATAGATTTTGAAATATAAATTACTTTATATTGGAGAAACTGTGATTGTCACAGCATAGCACACTACCACACTACGCTATCTGCGAAAAATATATGGACCGACAATATATGAAGATGGCACTTAAGAAACAGATCAAATGGCGAACTTATTCAATTAATGGGCGGTGACGACAAAAGATGTTTTGTAAGAATCCAGCGAATAAAATGAGCTGAACATTTAATTAGAATGCCACAAGAAAGACCCAAAAATATATTTATGATGCTGTACAATAGGCCAGGATACAGCGGACGTTCTAGAGATAGATGGATGAATAATGTTAACAAAACTTTAGAAACTGTTAAATTTGAGAACAGCAGCACGTGATAGACATTGCTGGAAGAAGATAGTAAAGGAGGCCAAGGTTCACCCGGGTTGTAGTACCACATGATGATGATGAAATGATTTTAATTAGAAAAACTTATTAAATAAAAAATTTAAATATCCATAGTCAAATCAAAATTAAAAACCATTAAATAATAAATAATTCAAATTTTCTTACTCAAAATTTAATAACAAAAAATTAAAATCAAAATATCCTTTATTTATTCCAATTCATTATGCTCAATAAACTTTAATTAAAATCTATAAAAAAAAGGAATATTTTTCAGATTTATTCAATAAATATTCATTTTTTTTTAATAACTTATAAACCATAGAAAATATTCTCATAAAATATTAAATATCCTTTTTAACAACCGGCGAAACCACACACCAAAAAACACAAACAATTTATAATTCATCAACAACAAATCAACCACACACAAAGAATACCATTTACACAATCATTCAAATTTTTCTTTACAAACTAAAATATCCTTTTTTTAGCTTTTTAAGACACCCCAACCCCAGCAAAAAAAAAAAACTTATATATTAAATTTTCATTTTAAAAGAAAAATTTCAAAATTCCACCCAATTAATTATATCCGCAGAACGATTAAAATTTACAAGTATACAAGAACATATTTTTTTATGAACCTCTTCACACAGACACAAATTTTATTAGTTTTATGAAGGAGTCCAAAATAAGGACTTAAATGTAGGGATAAGAAGAAAAAAAAATATATGATCCCTAAAAGATTACAAAAAATAAATGGCAATAGCTAAAAAGGCACAACCTCCCAATTTATATATGTAAAGGCTAGTGAATCTGTGTTCTTCAAACCAGAGAATATAAAAGCATATTTAAAATTGAAATTGTAATGGGATACGTTTTTTTTTACTTACGCTCTTTTTATATATTTTTGGATATTTTTATAAGAAAAAGGACTCGCGTTTTTACCCATCCAGGATTACACATAAAAAAAAAAACAAGAAAAGATGAAAATAAAAATTTATGTTTTTAATGCGAGTTTTTTTTTTTTATTTTTTCATTTAACTTGGGAACATTTTGTGTGCGTAAGAGGATCCATTTTTATGAAGAAGTTAAAAATAAATATTTTTTAAGGATTAACTATTTTACCACAAATTCTAATATTCTTCTGAGAGTATATAATATTAAAAGGTTGAAAAATTATATTCATACGCATCAAGTGTATCTACTTCCAAAAAGCACAACAAAAAAAATACGAATAGAAAATAAAATATATACAAACATAATTTTTCCTTTATATCCTTTTGAGTATTTAAAAGAATAGTAAGTATCCTTTTGATATACCCCTAATATAAGAAAAAGAAAAGTAATTGGTAATTTTTGTGGTATAAATTCCTATTTCCCGTCCTTGACTTTCTTTATAGTAAAACCTTTAGTCCGTTTTCATATTAAGGATTTTACTGTGGGATTAGAGAGGTGAAGTAACAAAATAATAATAAAAAAAAAACGAATTGGTTAAAGTGAAAGCAAATGAAATCGATAAGGACGACTTGATATTTCTAATGAAAGTTTCGGTTTATTTTTTTTTTTCTTATGATTGGTATAATAAAGTGTTTGGCAAAAAGGATAAGTTGCAAGGATAAGAGATTATATAGTAATATATATACACATGTAATGTATATGAAATTTGTAAATGGATATATTATGGTGTAAGATATTTTCGGATTTTTGTGGTACAATCATCTAAATTTAATATCATTTTTAATGTTCTTAAATATCATTCTTTGTACAAATAATATTAGAATAAATATAAAATTTTGTGGTTAAATTTAAGAAAGTGAGATGATATTAATTTAGGATATTTCATGACCCATTCGGATATTGACAATCATTAAGTCAAGATTAAAATGTTTATTATTTTTATTTTTATTTAATATTAAAAATATTTTATGATTTTTTCAAAATTAAGGAATAAATTAAATCAAAATTAGATATTTAAATTTTTTTTAAAAAATTACTACATTTTATTACAGATTAAGCCTAAGAAAGAATTGTTAAATGATTGGCCTATTTGGTTAACTACTTTCATACACAAACTATCTAGCATGATATAACTAGATTATGTTAAGTTAGGTTTATAGTAGGGATGGGCCATAGACAACCCTGATCACTGCAGCCATTTAATTGCGATATCCGTTCTAATTATACGGCTTTGACTAAGTCCGTACTACGGATAAAGCAGTACAGTTGCTTCAATGACAGTCATCATGTTTCAGAAGTGGCGATAATCTAGGTTTTCGAGGTGAAATCAACACTTCACAGCCGTATATACTGAATTGTAACATTCCATTAAAAGTGGTATCAATATTTCTTCTGAACAAAGTTATATAACAATGACAAATAACAAAATTCTACTTAGCTCGTCAAATCTAAATTTTATAAAATTTAATTAATTTCATTTCACTTCACTACCACATGAAATATTTTGTAAACCAATCAAATTTCCTTAATATTATGGTTACTTTATTTGAGCGTTTTATTAACTTGTTTTGCAAATTAATTAAGACCACAATTCACTTTTCTTAATAAGTAATCCTTAAACCCTCAAAAAACTAGGTTAATTTGATCTGACTATATATGAAGTGTATATAATAACTTGTGTATTCCAAAAAAAAAAAATCAAAATCCTTTTGGGTTTCGTTTAATTATAATAAATCTACTTTAAAAATATACTTTGTTTTCTCAGATTCATCATATAAGATGTCACCCATTAAAGTCCTTCATTTTGGAAAAAAAAAGGAAAATATATTATTCAAGTACTTATAGTAAGATTTGTATTATATTGAGTCTATATAGTGTCGTCTTTTTATATTGATTTTTTTTATTTACCTTGTAGTATCATTAAATTTTCCTTACTGTAGACAAAATTGCAAATTCTGACACTAATTTTTCTAATATGAAATCTTTACGTTATGTCCTTTTTTCTTATACAGTTTGTAAAAAAGAAAAAAAAAATCGTATTTTGTGTCAAGGAAATTTCGGAAAAAAATATATAAACTATAGCAACAATGATATTACCTTACCTATAATAGATAAATAAAGGATACTTAGAGATTGCTCTCTTTTTTCATTATTCTTTTATTTTGTGGAATAAAGAAAAATGAACTAAAATGTTATTAAGGATCTTTTTTCTATGTTGCCAAAATGTAAATAATATGTTGTACAGAGTGAAGAAAGGAAAATTTGAATTAAATCCAGTCATGAAAATAATATAAAAATGAATCAAGTGTTCTGGCAAAAGATTTTATAATTCCATATATTTAACACATCAGTTCTTCACATGAAAGCACAGCTTAAGAACTTTTTACATTTTTTTGCAGATTAGCACAGAAAAATAATTTCATTTTAATTATCATGAATATTATTAATATTTCTAGGAATATGAATTAGTTAAGTTAGTAACCGACTTATTAATAAGAGAATGACTATTAATTTGACAATTTGCTTGTAATTTAGCAGCTAATCAATTACTTGAAATATAAAAAAAACTCTTTAACAGATAGTTAACCTCATAGTAACTTATTTATATTTTAAAGTATTGTTCAGAAATATCTAGACGTTCTGTACCCTCCCATATCGCACATACAGTTTTTTAGTATTTTGCGTTCATTTTTACAAAAACATAAAGTGTTTACCACATTTTAAAAGACTAACGGAGAGGCGCCTTTATTATTCAGAAAACCAGAATCAAATTGAGACTTTAGATTTACGAATATTTTATTTATAAGTTCGATAAGTTCGCCGATTAATGAATTGTTGCATAACAATATTTATAAATGAATTTTCAATTTGAAATAGAACTTTTAAGGTAATAATTTCATTACATAAATTTAATTATCAAAATAAATCACTCTGTACTCACTCTTTATTAAGTGTCAAAATTACAAAAATTAGTTTTTTTTTGTTTGGTACCATAAAATTTATATTATTTACATTGTATTTAAATGTATAAATATTCTCTGACATTTTCATGAAGTTATATTTTATCTATACGTACAATTTTTCCTAAAAAAGGACCATAACTTAATATATAACAGGATTCACGTGCAACATTTCTTAAAGTTGATTATTTTTTCGCTTCTCCAATATCATCAACACTGTATTGTTGTTATACATTATAGCATAAATAATGTTATATTTTTTTATATTTTGTTAAATATATAAACACCACTGGCAATTTAACAATTTCTATATTTTTCTTTATAAATTTTCTGAAGAAAAAATCAAATTTATGTAGAAAAGTTGAAAACTTAAACCTTTTACAAAAGATTACGTATCAATGTCGTCTATATATACACAAATTCATTTTCATATTCCAGTTAATATGTTGCAAGAAAATATATACATAGGAATATTACTAAATTATCATCACTTTTTTTTCACCAGTTAAATTTGAAAATTTTCTTTTATCATCAGGTTTACATTTTTATATAGTAGAGAGTACAAATACTAAATATCCTTTCCGACCCGCGGCAATTCACTTACAATAAATTCCCTATATATATATAAAGAGTTTCCCAGGATGAGATTACTTTGTGTTGTATTACTTGCTCATTTTACTTATTTTTCTATTTATTTTACCCTTACACATACTTGACACAATCCCCCAACGGAATATTAAAAAGGTGGGGTTATTGAAATAATCAAGAGGAAGGATAAAAAGAACTAAATATAAATATATATATATATATATAAAAAAAAATATTCTCTTCCCTAAATACGTAAAATATATAAATATTTTGTTAGTTTAAGTAATTCACATACGTTTGTGTTGTTATTGTTACTATACAAAGGAAAAAAAACTGTCCAAAATGTCTCGGATATTGATTTTTATGTAGGTCGTTTATCCTTATAAAAATACGTCTATATTTATATATATAGAAAAGATATTGTAGAAACGTACGAGTACATTAGATTTGTACGTATGCGTATTTCTAAATTTTCCATTTTCCTTAAATTTTATTTAGAAAATTGCTTTTTATTTTATGTTTTAAAATATTTATTTGTTGTATTAACGTATTATGTGTCGCTTCCTATTTCTTATCTATATTATACATGAATTAATTTTATTTTAAAACAAGGAAGAAAAAATAGTTACACTAAGAGAAAATTATATGGAAAATTTTATAAATTTGGTGGAATACGATAAAATTGATAATCTTTGTATTATTTCTTTAAAAATGTAACAGATTAGAAAATTTTTATCCATTATCTGAAAGAATTACTTAAAATTTTATGTATTTTAATATATTTTACACTTTCACAAAAAATTTTCGAACATATTTTACAGCCTGGGTTGGCATTACAACCCGGATTGAGATCTTTTCCAATGGTTTTGCAATTTATTGTTACTGGGACATAACCATTTTATAATGACATAATTAAATTATACTGTAATAATACTGTATTATTTAGAATATATTTATTAAAATTTCGCTTCCGCACGAGATCGAGATCACAGACTAACAATAGCATCGATAGCAAAAAACTTTAATTTATGAGTTTACTTAAATTTAAATTGTTTCCAGCTATAATCAGAAAATGTATCAGTTTTTACAATTTAAGCTCAGGATACTTACAAAAGGCTTTGTGAATTACACCCCGCCATATAAATCCGGCGAAATTGAGAATAACGACACCCGACTTGAATTCGAATTAAAAATGCAATTTTCGATTTTTTTAAGTAGATTTCTATCGCAGAATTGTCATCAAGGCCGATATTGTTTCATTATAAAATAAGAATAAATCTCGCGCGACATTAATTCGTTTTTAAAATGATGTTGTGATTCCGAGACGAAATGAATTAAAAAAACCTACATTTTTATATAATATGCAACTACTCGTTACGGCGAATACTATATATAACGAATCACCTGTAGTAAAATTAGTAATACTCCATTTGGTATATACCAATATTAACAACTACTCGCAGATGGATTACATAAGGAGGTTAGGTTATGTTATTGTGGTGACAGAGCCTCGCATATACCACACTGGCTCCATAGCGGTACCACTTTAATCGGTAACTAACCCTGGTTATGTGTTGAGTGATTATCTAGTAAATCGAAGGATTTCGTAAACTTGAGGAGTTTCCTGGTGCTGAAATTCCAAATCTCTTTCAGAGATGGGTATTAGAGTTCTCCTAAACTCACGTTTAGTGAGTATATAATAAGATTTTTTTTTGTATTTAATTTTTTATAGAGTACCACCAGGACTTTTATTATATCAAAAAATATTTTTTTTTTTTTCAGTGTAATCCTCAATATCCAAATAATAGTATACACACACAATTTACTTCAAATTTATTTTAAATATATATTGAAAATCTTAATGAATTTGTGTAAAGTGTCGCAAAGCCTTTTTCGTTAAGGACCCTTGTTAAAACCTTTTCAAAAACAAAAACAAAAAAACACAAATCCTTTTTCTTTATATTTCAATTTAACTTAAATTAAAAGTTAATGCATATGATTTGTAAAATCTCTGATAATTTTCCACATTTTCAACAACAACAACAATAACAAAAACAAGGATAATTTAAATTTAAAAATTAGTTTTTTATTATAATTTTTTTTTTTTTATTATTATTTTCCTTTTTATAAACAGTTATACGAGTATTAAGACAATATCCTTTTTATTGTGTTTGTCATCAATGTCACTTGTATTTGATTGTTGTCATCGTTTGTATTAGATCGAATATAATAATGAAAATATACAATTTTATTAAAAAAAAAAATTGTGAAATTTTAATGAAAACTTATATCCTAGGGCAAAAAATCTTTTTATTTTATTTTTGTTGTTGTGGTGTTAAATTATACTAACCGAGAATTTTGTTACGGAGATGGAGAAAGAACAACAAAAAAAAAAGGTAACAACAAGAATTTTTAATACTTTTCTTAAACTTAAATTTACCATGTCATCATAAAATTATTTATATAACTATAATAAAAAATTTTTATTATATTGAATTTTTTTATAGGATATATTATAATATGTTTATGTAATAATAAGGATAATTGGCCATTTCTTAAGGTTAAACAAAGCAAAAAGATATTTTAATGCAATTATAATATAGGATTATTTAAGAATTATAGATTTATAAATAGATTTTAATTAAAATTAGTTCATTAGAGTTTAGTAAATTTAAACAAAAATGAAATTTGAAATTTTATAATGAAAATAATTAGAGCGAAAATTTTGAATTTTCTTACAATCTTACAGTTTACAGGAAAAGTTATATCAAGATATTCATTGAATAATTTCCAAAATGACTAAAAAAGTAAATTTTAAACAATAAATAGTAATTTATGTAAGCATAACCTCGCTTTATGGATTGAACAAGAGCACAAAAGCAACTGGTACAAACTACAAGGACTCTCTACATCAAAAAAAAATCATCATACCAAACAAAATAAAAGTGGAAGATCTAATAACACTCAGCAAAAGGGATATAAAAACCCTGACAGGCCTCTTAACAGAACATAGTCCTTTGAACTATCATCTCAGTAAATTGGGCCTGGCTGACACTAACATCTGTCAGCAAAAACAAAAACATAAAATATAACACAATTATGTAATTTAATTCAAAAGATAGAGTATCTTAATCATTTTGCGAATGTATTTATATTAAAACGGATTCATACTATTTTTCATTATGTTATTTAATGTGAAAAAAATGTGAGATTCATGTTTAACTCTAAAATTATCATGGTAAAAATCTGTGTAATGTAAACATGTTGATCATACATTACCAGATATTAACTTAGGAATAAACTTTAAATTCCATTTTTGAATCGATCAAAATTAAACAAGTTTAAATGACATTTTGTATAATATGAATAATTTTTTTATTCAGAATCGTTAGTACACTACTAGTAGAAAAACTTACTTCTAAAGGTGTGTTATATATATTTACCGATCTATAATTTTTCAGACCACAGGAGTTCGTGCTCTCAGCATACTTTAGAAGAGTGATCTTTCTAAAGATAATTCCCCTAGAGCTATAGAAATCACGAATCATTGTAGTTCGTAAGCATTTGATTTTCATTTGATATTTGAAAGAAGTACAAAAGTGTTTGAGATTAGAGATTTTCTTTAAAACTCAAACATCCATTATTATAAAAGAAAACTTTTTAAAACTCTTTAAGCGTATAGCGTTAAAAATGTTAAAGAAATTTTCTTATATATAACCAGAAACATTATTATTATACAATTCGTGAAAGTGTTTCTTCTATTTATAAAAAAAACACAAACACCTACAAAATCCTTCTTTCACAATTAATAAAATTTAATTATATTATATATTAAATTAAATAAATTTCACACCAAGGTCCTTAGAATTAATTTGAAAAATAAAAATTTTGATAAAAAAAAAATATATTCGTGTATAAAAAACGTAAAAAAAGCAATACTTTTTTCTCTATATATATTTCTATTTTAGAGATAAATAATATTATATACACAACATCCTCACAAGGATATTTATTTTTATAAAAAAAAAAATATTTTAACGATTTTTTAAAACGCACATAAACATTTTTAGCATGCAAATACAATTATCATTAACAAAAGCAAATAACAACAAAAAAAAAAATGAAGAAAATATAAAATCAGATATTTTCATTTAAAATAATAAAAAAATAACAAATTCATTTCTAGGACAGCATTTTTAATGAGAATAAATATAAATATATCCTTATACAACAAACATATCTTTTAATATGATATTTTATTCGCGATTCTAATACGACATTTCGTAAAAGCCATACCACCAACAAAAAAAAAACAAATGAGAAACTCCTTTTTGTGTATGACAAAAATGTATTTGCCAAAAAGCAAACTCCCTCATGCAAAAAAACTAGGACAATAATAATTCATCAAAATACATGACGACAAATGTTTATTTTACACTGAATATGATATTTTTTCTTACCTAAAAATCTTCCAATTTAATTTCATAGAAACATAAAACCAACATTACCGTCTGTATCCACCCCATACCCCCAAACATAATATTCTTCTCATGTGCACAACATAATTTTTTAGCATAACAAAAAAAAAAAAGAAAGAAAAACTAAATCTAAATAAAAATTTACATAATGCTTTTGACAGCATTTTTACCACCACTATTGCTCTGAATTCATATTATACCAAAACCAAAAACTGTTTAAATGACAAAAATTAAATACATTCTGTATGCGTATTACAACCATTGCCATATAATACCAAGGATAACCATGAATAGATTTCAATTGTTTTTTTCATTCTTGTAGAAATTAACATTTTTTGAAAATTATAGAAGCACTCATGATGAGCTCTGAGTTAGGTAATTTCATTTAATTGCATAATTAAGTGTTAAGTCCTATTTACATAAATATTTTGCTTGATTATTATACAAACTGATAGAATAACTTTTTGAAATTGCGGAATGGAATAATGGCATCTATAGTTTTAGTGTTTATACAACGCTAATTATAGTAGTTGAACTGAATCGCTAATTGAATCAAATGCTATATAGATTATTTTTATGATAGTTCATGTTCATAATGTGATTGATTAATTCTTCAAAATTGATTATAAATTTACTTTAAAATAGAAAGTCTGGGATACAAAATTAAATGAATATGAACCTAAGTAATAATATTTTCAAAATAATAATATTTCAGTATTTAAAAGGATAAGGAACTCTACGTCATCGGAAATGTAGATATACCTGAAAAATTTGAAATGGGTAATTTCAATGAGTTTCTATTCAAATTTCATTTTCTTTTGTTTTACCAAACTGCTAGTATTGTTCTACCCCTAAATTATTAGTTTTTCTACTATTTCATTCAAGCTCTGATGATAAAGTATTCCGTATCGAACTCGGAAATTTATAGAAAGCAGTGTACAAGTGTTTCTTTAGCAAGTTAGTTGGTTAGTCGTTAGTTGTTAAAAAAAAGGTAACGCAAGAGAGCACGACAACCTTATTGTTTATAGTCCCTTTCCCTATACTGCAATCTTATTGACTTAACTGGCCATATTGCTCTGTTGTCTTCCCCTTGCAGAGAATATGTTGTGTCGTTTCTTTGCCATTAGACAGAGGCGGCAATTGTCGGTTGTAGTTAGACGCAAGACGCGTTTTGGATGGTAGTTAAAAGTCTTGTCATTACAGGGGCTTGTCAGGGTTCTAATGTCACTTATAAATATGACTACAATTCACAAACATAATATAAATATATCCATTCACGATTCATAATGCAAAGTTATGAAAATTTATGAATACACTTAAAATGAAAATAATTTGTCAATTTTTGCATTGCTTTCAATTCCCGCTTAAAATATCTCAATAAACTCAGCGAAGAAAAAGAACTGCAAGCGCACCAATATTCTATATCAGGCGAAGCGGCAATAAAAGCCAAGTTTCTGCCGCTCTGACTAAATCAAATTGGCCATTTATTTTGACAAAATTCATCAAAGAAAAGGAAATGAATGAAAATCTCGAATAATTTAATTGACAGAACTACCACAAAACTTGTGACGTGTCATTAGATATGATGACAGCAGTAAATTCAGAAAGATAAATCGTAATTCAGAACGTTTTCCAGCGCATTTACATTTAAAACTTCAGGGGGTGGAATGAAATTTAATAAACATATAAATTTATATTAAAATATTTTATATATTTTTTAATCATTTTTAAAAAAGCAATTAAATTTCCATTAAAAAAACATAAAGAAAATTTAGTAACAAAAAAAAACTTACCACAAGAATAATTATAAAAATTATATTTTTTTGTAATATTAAAGTTTAATTATGTTTTTAATTTTTTTGTAGTTTTCTTTTTATAAATTTCTTAATTTATAATTATGGTTTTTTTGCACATTTAAAATTATTTTTATATATTTTTTTCACACAATTTATTATGTAAAATTATATTAAATTATTACTTATTTTTTTTTTTCACTAAATTCACTAAAATAAACTAATTTTCATCTAAATATAAAGGCGGTAATGGTGACAACACACTAAGGAGCGATGCGGTGGGCAGGATAACATTAGTAATATAAGTTAAGTTAAGAAATTTGAATATTTTTTTGTTGTTGTTGTATGTATGTGTGTGACAAAATCAACAAAACAAAAACAATTCTAATTAAAAATATTAAAAGGATTTTTTTTTGTTTCGTTTAACTGCTGGGGAGCACCAACTTACACTAATACTATTATAATTATATTAATGATTATATATATAATTAAATATAAATTACACACATATACACATTTAAATACAATTAAAGCTCTATTAAATACGCGCGTTAAATATATTTTTTTTTTTTTGTAAATTGTGATTTTTATATGGTGGATAATCTTATTTTAAGCAATTATTATTTTATTTTTTGCAATTATAATTTTTTATATTGTTTTAATTATACACGTAATTCTAACGATTATAATATTCTTAATAATAATTATATTATTTTTAGTTATTGTATTTTGTTTATTAAATTCAAGCTTTTTTTTGCACTAGAATTAAATAAAAGAAATGTCCTTGCTAATTAAGAAATAAAAATGATCAGTAAATAATTAATTAAGTGTAATTTTACAAATTATGTTTAAAATATTATTGATTTTTTTATGTAAATTTAATTATTTCTAATGTCCGTAATATTGACACAGCGTTTCGTTTAAGTTTTACAGGGTGAAATAACAACGTATTTTGTTTGTTAATTTTAGAAGTTATTAGTATGCATAAACTGGAAATTAAAGGTCTGGTAATTCATCGGTGCTCAACATTCCATATAATGAAGTCCCTTGCACCCACGAGTCTATATACATTCGATATTCCTCCTCGCACTTACTAGGAATTATATTTATTGATCTGACAGTGTTTTAGTTACTATTTTTATATGGTTTTTAAAATAATTCATCTTTTACATACATTTAACAACTGAATCTGTAAAAATCAGGAATTTGTTGTTTCAATTCGGCGTAGGATTGCCAATAATAAATTTTAGATTTATGCCATGTGCAAAGCATTCAAATGAACTTCTAAATTTTATTACAACTGTCGCTGGTTTTCTTATGGAATATAACAACGAACTATACTATCTTTATGAAGGACATAGTCATAATTATTATCAAAATTCTGCGAATGCGCTGACTTGAACATGTTGTCAAAGATGCTGCATCATTTTGACGCGCAATCAGAGAAAATACATAGAAGCTGACGACCAAATCTTAGATGGATGAATGTAGTGGAATCAAATGTACGATAGTTCCATAGCTGACGCACGAAGTTTGACAGTAACTGCTTAATAATCAAAATAATGAAAATTAACTCTATAATCAAGGGGTCACGTTATAACGATATGTAAATACGTTAAGAAAAAGTTAATTATAATTGGAAAAACTAAAAATTATTCTGCACATATTTGAAAATTTAATGAAACGACTAATACCATTTTTCATAGTCTATTCAACTCTGACAACGATACCTAACTCAACAGAACAAATACTCATAATATTTAAGTTACTTTTACAATTAGAGCTTAATAAATTTATTTATAATTTTATTTATATTTATTTCAATTTAGGTTATATAAAATTATTTCCTTGTTGGATTTAGTTAGAAAGGTAAAAAAAAAACATAGATAAATTTATACATTAAATCTAATTAATTTAATCTTTTTTAATATGTTGCACAAATAAAACTATACAAACTAAAAGTAAATTTATTATTTTCGTATTTTTTTGTTTTTGTTTGTCTCTTGTTGTTGTTATTACCGAAACCATAAAGAATGACAGTATCAAAAGAAAAAATAAACTTTTCTTTTATGATCACATTTAACATAGATACTCGTATATATTTAATTTGATGTCCTTTTATATTCTGTTGTTGTTTTGATACTCTTCCTTAAATAAAGACATTTAATATTATAAAAAAATAAATCTACCTTTTTGGTGTAGTAAAATTATAAGACAATATAATTGGATAACATCGTCGGTTTTAGTATTAGGGGATGCAAAGGGAAAGATTTTATGAACGTATAAAAAAAGATATGACATAATGTATGTGTGAATGTGTATATATACGAGATGCTTCAGTGGTCAACAAATAATAATAAGGAATAATAAAAGTTAACACATATTAATGGCGGAAAATTCCACAGTTTAGTCAATTCTTCGGGTTATTCTATGGTATATAGCAAATATTTGATATTGATTTATCCATCAGAGTAGAAATGAAAATATCAGATTTTTCAGTCTTAAATGACAGATTATTTACATTGAGATTACATTGAGATTGGCAAATAATAGCTCAAAACAATTGCAATTTATTGTTAATCGACTTTTGTAAAAAAAATTAAATTAGAATTGCTGATAGTTTTAGAAATAATTGCATTCTAGCAAAATGTTAAATCAATTCCAGCTCAAAAATTGATCAAATATTAAAATATTGAATTGGATAACTATTCAATAAAAACAGCAGTTGGTCGATTTAGTCCGTATCTTAATGTACCTAGTATTAATGGACCACATTCAAGGGGAGATCAACTAGAGAATTTTAAATGATGTTGGTTTGAAGTTTTTAGTCCTTCTGAATTCGGAGAGTTTTTAACAAATGGACATATACAAACGAACGAATTAAAACCTTAACCTATTGTGTGCTAGTAAAGCAAAACTATTCGTTAACTGGAATTATTATAGAATTTAAAATGAAATAAACTTGGATAATCTTAACTTTAAAATATTATTTACTCGTAACTAGTACGTGATTACAAAATGAAATCATCACTTTACCAAAAATTAAATGGATTTTTATATATTTCCTAAGAATTTCCAAAAAATTCTTAATTGCTCAATAAAATAAAATTAGATCATTTTTCCAAATAAATATCCTTGAATTGATTTAAATACAGAATTCTTTTATTATGAAAATTAATTGAAAATTTATTACAAAGTTTTATAATTATAATTAAAATTTAATTATATAGTTGTAAAATGTTTAAGATTAATTTTTGTGAAATTAAAATCGTATTGAGTTTCAAAGGACGAAATTTGGACAGGATTATTTCTATAAATGTATAAACTTATCAACAAATTGTATTAAACAAATTTTTAATTAACAGATAATGAAAAATTTTGAATACAATTTTTTTTTAACTAATTTGTCAATTATTGTTAAATTATATTTTAGTTTTTAGGACTTTACAATGAAGTACAAAAAATACTTAAATTAAGTTCAGTATGAGTCAATTCAATTTAATTTTCTATTTCATGGAAATTTCGAAAGTTAATGCTATCAATTTTTTCCCTATTATGTAAGAAATCAAATATTGAAAAAAAAAAATTTAATAATATATACTTAAATAAAATTCCACTTTATAAACATCCTGGACATAAGATTTTTTTTTTTTTTGATTTTAAGGATCAAATTAAGTGTAAAAAGTATTAATTCAAAAAATCCTAGTAAAAAAAATAACAAAAAATAAAACTTTTGACTTTTCACTATAATCTTTTAGCCTTAAAAATTTTCTTACAATTTCTTTACCTTCTTACATCACATAACAAAACTGACAGAGCACAGGACATTTTTATATATATAAAAAAAGGAATAGTGAAAAGTCGAACACGAAAAAAATGAATTTAAATAAAACTATTGTTATAATAATATAGATTTTATTCTGCCCTTGTCATTCATATACTAACGAAAAAATTTGTATTATTATTCTCAACCAAAAAAAAAAAAAAAAATACCCATGAAAGGATATTTTCTTTTAACATGAAAGGATATTATTTATATTGCCACCAAGTCAACAACGAAAAAATTTTGTTACTCGAAAAATATTCAGCCGCTAAATACAAATACAATTTCACCCAATTCCTTTACATTTTACTGTTATGACAAAAAGGACTTTCAATGGAATGAGATGGTGGACAGATAAATGAAAAAATGAAATAAAAGAAGAAAAAAAAGTTTTGAAATCGAAAAGCTTGTTTTGCCTTCTCATACATTTTTTTTTGTTTTTGTTTCTTGTGGTGTTGTCTATTGTTCGTCCTTATTTTTATTTATATATTTGTCATGTATATAAAAAATTCTTTTAACAAATACACACAAATAGAAAAAAAACATATATATATATATATATATATTACGAGAAAATGTCAGTTCATAAAATTGTAAAAAATTCATAGAAAAATAAAAAAAAAATACAAAACCATTTTCCCCATATAAAAAGTGAGGTTAAATTTGAATATAAAATAAAAACGAATAAAATATTTTTTAGAATATTTGAATATAAAATAAAAACGAATAAAATCCTTTCATAATATTTAAAAAAAAAAAAAAGATTGAAATATATTTAAATTAATTGCAGTAAATCCTTTTGATAAATCCTTTAAAATTTATATTTGTAAACAAAAACTTCATTTATATAAAAGTCACTTTAATTTCACAAAGGATTTTCTTTTTATTTAAATATTTAAAATTTAATTTAGATTTTCTTTCTTTTTATAAAAAAAAAAAACACAAAAACAACAAGGATATAATTAAAGAAATATCCTTGAATTAATATTAAATATTTGATTTTCCTTTTGAGAGGATAATTTTACAAAAAAAAAAAACTCACTTTAAAATTGAAAACAAGTTTAGAACAAATTTTCACACTTATATAAGCACGAATAATATTACTATATATGTGTTTGTTATATCCTTTTTAACTGATAAATTTTTTTATATTAATTTTTGTTTTTCTTAATAAGTTTATAAATTTTTTTTTTTATAATTATTTTTATTTTAATGTATCCGCAATAACATATCCTCTTGTCGAATAACTCCACCCGATTGTTAGGATAGGATAGAAATATTTCAATGTAAACCGAGAAAATGAGAGAAAATAATATCCTTTTTTTTAAGTTTAGTTTAGTGTATAGTTTACTTTCACGAGAGTAAAGTTTACTCTCTTGGAAAATTGTGAAAAATTTTGCTCTGTCAATAGTAACAACAAAAACTTCTATAATAAAAACCTTCATTTAAATTTACAAGAGTAAAATTCTTTAAATGTCATTTACTGAGAAAATAAAGTAAGGATTTTTTCTCTGTAAGAATGAAAATTGAAAATTCGATTTTTATATTTTCCTGTTGTGTATTGAAATTTAATTGTGTAGTAACACAAAAAAATTTATTATGTTGAATAAGTGGGGATTAATAAATACTTATGACGTCAATAATTGGAGAAATTCGGATAAATTTTGACAGCGCATGATCATCTCTTTGACAATTTAAAAGTCAATTTTTGTTGTTATTTATAATATATGTATTAGAATTTATGTTAATATTATATAGATTTATGACATACAATTTCGGTAAAATATTTCGTGTTTGTATATTTATTTTTCATTGTTGGTGAATAAATTGGTGTTAAAATTAAAATCAAGCAAAATTCCAGTGGTGTAGATTGAAGAAATCGATTTAGAAGTATTACTGATATTATTTAAGGATGTAAAATTAATCAGAATATATCAGGACGTATAAATTGATCAAGTGTGAGCTTCTGAATGAGAACTTGTTATATTTTTTCTGAATTTTTTATATTATCTTTCATAACTCAGCATCAAGTACAGCATTGACCACCCTCTTAAGAATCTTGCAATAATAATTCTAAAAATCATATTCATCACTCTATATTCATTTCTGTCCAGCACGTCTATTGTAATGCATGTAAAGCAACAGCTTCTATTATAATATTCTGAACTTACGTTTATAGAACTTACGTGTCCATCAATCTATTTAATGCTTTTTTTATTTAACCACTAATGTCTCTGCACCAAATAGCTCTTGGTATTTGACCTTATATTGAAGTTAACAACTGCTTTCAATTTGATTTAATTATTTTTAAAATTAATAAATTTAAAAGTTTTTATTTTTATTTTGTTTTTTATAAAGTTATCGTTCAGAAATTTAGTTTTATGAAGGTCAAAAAATAATGATTCAATATAAATACAGACCATCTGTTAATTTCATAATTTATTATTACCGCTCGTTTTATAATATACATTAAAGTAAATTATATAAATTTATTTTAAAATTTAGTGTACACCTAACGAACACTTTATAAATGACTAGGTAGCATGTAGTTTTCAAAGTTATTTGCGGTTTAATAATCCACATTTGCGGTTTAATAATCCGTCCATTGTAAACTTGTTGAAGTCGTTATTTAGCATAGCAAATTAAATGTCCCTTAACTTATCGATTGAAGGATTCATTACGAAACAATATTGAATTATAAAAATTTAAAACTACTGTACAAGTAGTGTTGGTGGTAAGCCTAGAACAGTTTGGCCTTATAATTATATTTTTCTGAAGCTAATAAATGTTTTGGTCTAAGATCGAATTCATTACCTAATCTATCATAATATACTATCTGCTGGACATCATAATGAAACTTTGATTATAATATTCTTATTAAGTAAGCACTTTACAAATGAATTACCCTAAATAATTAAGTAACAAAATGATTAGTTATAAGACCATAAGACGTCACGTTTATACTTATATGACCTAGAACTGTGGGACCTCCTACTATTAAAATATCTACAATTTCTCAAATTTAAATGTATATATTATTTCAGTAAAAAAAAATAATATTAATTCCATTTCCATTGAAAGTAGAACCAATTATTTTTAGACAAACAATATTCGTTATATAATGACACAAACTTTTATACAAATTAAGTAGAAAATGTCGATTATTTAATCGAAAATTATTTTCTATTACGGTATCACTAAAAATGTATGTGTGCCCACGTAATATTTTCATTTTGTATGTCAGTAAATTAGACAAGAATTTATTATTTATTTATTTTTTATTTTATTTATTTTCATGAAAATCAATAAAAATAAATTATTTACATCAATAATATTCTTGTAACTTTTATAATATAACTTAAAAACAAAAAACAAAAATTATTGAAATATTTTCATAAGTTTTCTTTATTAAATTGTGAACAAATATTTATTTGGTAAAAATCAAATCTTTAATGTTAATTATTTATCGATAAATATTTAATTGTCTGTGAATTGATTACGACTTTCTTCATAATGTTAAATGAATTAAATGGTAAATAAATTTCGTATAAAACTTAATTAACAAAACTATAAAGTTACCATCAGTTTTAATAGTAAAAATCGTTAAATTAGTGATTTCGGATTTACTAATTTCACGGAATTTTTTTCTATATATCTGGTTACTACTACTCAAATTCCTACCAACGATAATTCGGTGGATACTATTGCCACCAAAGGCTAAGAAAACATCCTTAAATTTTGCAAATGTAAAAAATTAATTTATATTTCACATAGCAAACATCTGCAACAAATTAATTGACTAAAATGTTTTATATTCCATTTTGGTGTCTCTTACCAAGGATTACCAATACATTTTAGTTTTAATAAAAAAATGAAATATTTAACAATATTTTTATAGGAATATTTTTCCGGTATAGTTACACGCTTTAAAAGGAATAGAACAGAACTTTGTATGTACAAATTACGCTACCTAACGTCCAAATCGCAGGATGCTATCACAAATATATTCGAATTGATTGGTAAAATTTTAAAAATTACAATTTTCTTTTCTTACCCACGTCAAGTTGAAGGGGTTTTTATATATAAATTAATAGTATTCTGGAAAATGTAATTTATGATTTTTTTAACGCGACAGAGCGAGAGCAGACCCCCACACACACTTCTAGGACACACCAAATTATTGTAATTCAATTTTTACTATAGAAACTAGAAAAAATCTCTCCAAATTATCATCAAAGTTGGAAAAGTCTACTAAACGCTTACGAAACCAGACACGAAACAGATCACTTTTTATCATACTTTCATGCTCTGATTTCTGATAAAGATAAAACCCCAAAATTAAACTTTCATATGAATCAATATTTATCTAAAAAAAAGGATATTATTTCATATAGCTTTCAGGCGAAAATATTCAGATTTCTGTTCCGATATTACTTTCTTTCTTGTTGTTTGTGCTTCAAGTACATATTTGAAATCCTCTTACACATTTCTTTCAATCCTCTCTTTTCAAAATTATATAATACCAAACTATAAACCGATATTGCCTGATTTCCAGAAAGAAATTTTGCATAAAATCACTCTAAAGTTTAAGTTTATAAAAAAAATTTGGTCCCCAAATTTTCATAAAATAAACTTTATAATTAAACAAATATTAAGAATGAAAAGAAAAAAGTTCTTGACAAAATAATTCCTTATTTTGAATTATTTATAATATTTAGGGGTAGTATTATTTAAGGTTATGTCATCCTTATTAACAATATCAACAAAATGTTCATTTTTTTCGCGAAAAAGGTTTTTAAACTGTCAGTACTTTTCAAAATAACTTTTTTTTTTAAATGAAACTCAAAAAAAAAAAACTTTATTTTCCTTGCGGTTAAAATTATAATCCTTTTTTTTTTTTGAAATAAAAATAAAATTCTTAAACTTCATAAATTTTGATCCTTTTTATTCCTTAAATTAAATAAAAATAAAACAAAACTTTTTTCATTTTTTTTTTTTTGTGGTTATCTGATTAGTTAACAATAATGTTTTTTAACCCAACCAAAGAGAGTGGCCAACTTCTTAATCCTTAATAATCCTTGATAATATTACAGTTTCATCGATATTGATTTGAATGAAATAATATAGTATATTTTGATGTTTATTTATTTTTTTGTATTGTATATTAAATGAAAATGGTTTTTGTTTTATAATATTTGTGTTGTTGTTGTTGTTGTTGTGTTAATGTCCTTTTTGTTTATTGGAAAATTTTGAACATTTGTTTGTTTTTTTCTTTCGTTGTTGACTACGTGCAGGTAGTTAGAATGTGAAAATATGTATAAATTATATAGTAGTAGTACTAAATGTTAAATAAAATGACTATGTTTCTCTATATGACAGGATAATACAAAAGGATATGTGACAAACATTTATAGTTTTTTTTTTGTGTATTCTGTTCTATATTCTATGCGTAGAAAAAAGGCTTTTTTGATGATGGTCATCATCATGTTAAATTTGTATATATGAATGTTAATGTAAAAAGGATACACAATAGGAAAATTAATGGAAACTCGTTTATTATTGAATAAATAATTTATACATTTACTTTTTTTTTTCTTTTTAATAATATTGAAAATATGTATAGCAACAAAAATTGGTGGTCTGATATTAAGTTACCAGATGTTTACAAGTCAGAATTGCAAAATATCATCAGGTTATTATTAAATTTACGACTTTGTAATTAATAATTGTATCAAATTAATTGAAATTTTGTTGAGATAGCTTTATTTTTTTGATCCAAAGATTTCATCTCTTTGATGGTGTCATAGGTGGCTTATATATACCGATATATACGGTTAGACTGACAGCGAAATGGCACGAAAATCTTGATTTTCAAAATTCCAATTTTTTATTAGAAGAGAAATTGAAAATTATAAGTATTTTTAAATCGATACAAAATCTGATATAGTTTTTAAAAAATATTGCCTTAATTTATAAAAATTTATTAAAAATAAATTTAAATTCACAAAAATGTATCTATACATTAAGTTAAGTAGAATTGAAAGATAAATTTGGGAAGGAGTTGAAAAAACTATGGTAGCACTACAGAAGAGCCTGAAGAAATTTCTATGGGAGCTCATTATTCTGAGATGAGAAATGTGCGAGTGTGGTGCTAAAAAAAACTTGAATAAGTATGAAAAAAAATTACTAATTTCTATTACTAGATTGTGACAAAATCGTGGATATTACAAAACTATTTGTACAGAACTATTAAGAAACCTTAAGATAATCATAAAATTTTAATAAAACTTTTAAAAATAATAATAAAAAAATTTAACAAATTAATGTAATTTACCTGATATAACAAAAAATTTGATTTAAAATGGCGCATAAAAAATCTTGCAAAAAGAATTCACAACCGCACTAAAAAACCACTTGTAAATATTCAATTAAATGCCCGAAAAATTCTTAAAATTAAATATATTTTTTATTAAAAATAATTAATAAACTTGATATAACAAAAAAAAAAGTTTAAAATGGCGGAATATATATAAAAAAATTTTGCAAAAAAAAAAATCACGATCGCACCAAAAAACCACTTTAAATATTAAATTAAATGCCCGAAAAACTTTAAAAATTAAATATTTATTATTGAAAATTATTGATAAACATTTATTTTATAATATTATTAAAGTTTAAGGTGGTAAACACAGTTAATTTTTAACATTTTAATTATTTTTTTCACTACAACGTACCGACGAAATGTCTTCACCGGCAATTAAACTAAAACTAAGAAAAAAGGCGTGACTAATTAAATGGATACAAAAAATTTGTGCGCAAATTGACATATTGAATTAGCGCGCGAAATTTAAATTTGAAAATACTCGTTTTAGATTTAATTGGGTAAAATATTAATTAAAATAAATAAGTGTTGATTATTAGTATGATGTATGTGAGTTTTATGGCAATTATGTAATAAAATTGTGCAATTAAACAATTTTCAAAAAATGTGTTCAGATTACTTTTTATATTGTGTAATTAATTGAAGTTTTAATAACTAGTTTACTTAAATATTTTGTGTTGCTTTAGAAATCTATAGTCAGATTAATTTATTTTTAAAAAATTTCAGTCTTTCATAGTGCCTCAAAATTCATGACGATAAACTTGGTAAGTTCCCTTCACCTACCTATGTGATGGTATATGATAAGAAATGAAGTTATTAATTAAAGATTTTTACTAAAATATTTGGAAGATTTCAAATACTCTTCAGAACTCGTGGAAAAAATTTTCATTAACAATAGAAATTGTTAGCATTTTTTAATGGTTAAGTTCTCAAGAATATTATTAAATTTAAGTTTAAAAATTAGACAATTAAAAAACAAAATTTACTGATTAAATTATTCCATTTTTTTTTATGTATATTATTTTAAAAAAATCTTTTATATTTCGATACGTAATTTATAATTTATCTTTAAAGTTAAATTGGTTAATTCATCTTTAAAGTTTGTCATAATATTAATAAATATGTTTTACACATGAATATTTAAAAATATTCAAATATTTAGTAAAACCAGTAACTAAAAAATTGCATATTCGTAAATAGAAAACATACTATGAAAATTCTACTTTATATATATCCAAATATTCCAAATTCTCGTTTATAAATATATCAACATGTCATTCGTTTAAATGAAAACAAAAAAAAATGGATTGTACTTATTGCTGTTATATATATTTTTACATCCAACAAATTCGTACCAATGCAAAATAAAAATACCTTCCTCCCCAAAAGAAAATCTATTTTCATTCAAATATCAGATAATTCAAAAAATCAAATTTTCCAAAAAAAAAAAAATATTTTCCAAAATTCTTTATTTTTTTATTATATAACGGTATATTTTTCACAGAAAATTTTCCTGTAAAATATAAATTACATATATATAAAGAAAATTATTATATTGTAAACATGCGCAAAACTGAATTTGGCCATCATCAACAACCAACAAGAGAAATTTTATGTACACAAATGAAGTATAAAAATTAAACAAAACCGTATAGAGAAGTACAAAAGGACTTCTCAAATTTCATCACAAGAATTTATATTTAAATTTTGAAAAAGGACTCTTCATATATATTTGTATCCATATAAAATCTTGTTTTTAAGTCCTACCACCAGAAGAATATCCAAAAATCTTCAAAAAAATAAAAGTACATACTTCAACAATATGTTTAAAAACAAGCTGAATATTATATAGATCCATTCGTGTATAAAAATTTGAATGTTCCATGACATATAAAACGCCCAGTGAATTAAGGCCTGAACTTCATTTCTAGTTTTCCAGATAACTTAGTGGTCTGACACGGTACTGTCTATTGAGAAACACTCTTCACTTAATTCCGAAATATATTTACATTTTCTAAAAGTCATATTTACAAAACTTCTTTATTGTATTTCAATATTTTATTTCATTGAATTTAGTCACCGGGCGTTATATAACTGCACCGATTTTTAATAGAATAAAGAAGCTGAGGGGGAACAATTCTTATAGATTTGTATGTTTAATTTTTTAGCAAAAAGAACTTATCGAAATGTATTTATTTTATATGTAGACGTATATATATAAATTTTATTTTTTTGGTATTTTCGTTTGTTCATTGTCCTTATATGACTTAAAAAGACGACATTCGTTGCATACAAAAAAGATATGATTTTTATATGTTAATATATATTTACATATATATACGTATATATATATATACATATAAATTTTCGAGATATGATGATACCAGAAACTTTAACCATCTTCACCAGCAGTGAACAGTATAGAATAGATAACAGAAAATATACAGAAGTGTATAGCTAACATAAAGAATAATATTTAAAGATGACACGTATAGTATTGCATATAACATCGTCGCAATGATGGTACAAATGAGGATGTCCTTTTTTATATATTGTACATATATATATTTGTTCGCATCAAAACTTTTTGGTTCTATAAGGGAACTCTCAAGTAATATTATGTTTATGCTAGGAATTTTAGTTATTTAAATTTTCAATTTATATTGGGATTGTTAAAACATTTAAAATTATATAGGATTATTAATTAAATTAAGGATAACCAATAATATTATTATCTTTTAATATTAATAATTATATAGTGTTGTTTTAGATGTTTTAGTTTAATTGGGAAAATTGACTGGGTCTCAGTGGATCATTTTTGAAATTGCCAAAATATTTTAGTTATTGTGTGTCGTCTTATAGGCAACAAGTTAAGATTGTTAAATATATAATTAAGAATAAAAAGAGAATTTATTGATTCTTTTATTGGTTCTTTTTATTGCCTATAGAACCAGTAGTGACCTTGCCTCAATTAATTATTATTGTTACTGACAAAATTAGTGTTACTGTTTCTGTTAGTAATGTTTAACACTTTGTTACACGATATCCCACGATTCCTGAAGTTAATGCAATGCAAATATTACAATAAACATTTAAATAAATTAGCCTAATTAAAAATTACAATAAACATTTAAATAAATTAGCCTAATTAATAATTGGCTTGACAGCTGATGCATCAACAAACTAAGAACATTAAGAACATTTAAATTGCAAAAGGCAATTTCAATTTCGATGTGATTAATTAGTGTGATTGGCAGTATTATTAATCACTTTTGGCTAATTATAATATCTCTTAATGAGCTAATAAGATGACAATAATGTACTATAAAGCTGTTTCAGTGCCATATTCCATATGATATGGTCCATATCCATAAATGTTATCTTAAATCGTTTAAATATCAGCAACTCACAGTTGACTAACTTCCATCCAAAAGTATAAAAACTGCTATAATAGTGAACTGAAGAAATGCTTAACAAAATTACTACATTTCTTATATTAAAAGATTGTTTTTGTTCTTTGCAAATCCTTGAAATATATTTTATGTAAAAATTTATATATACATATTTTAAATGGAATTCATGTATTTTGTGGTTTGAGATGGAAAATGCGACAAGTATAAAATAAGAAAATTATAATGATAAAAAACGAATAATATTACTTCAGAAATATTTTTTTAGATATACACTACGATGGGAATTTGTTTAACAAACAAGTGAAAATTTCTTTTAAAAGAAAAACTTTTATATTTTCTTTTTTTTTTTTTTTTTGCTGAATGACTTCAAAATATATGAAGGAAGATTGAAGGAAGATTTTAATCTAGAGAGCTTAATTTTAACCAAGATATTACAATTATATAAAAATATGATTATTGAGATGGAAATGACTCAGAACAAAATGAATGTATGAATATCAAATTTATAAGTTATGATGGTATAAAAACTAAAGATTCGTTCCAATTGTTTAAATAAAATTTATAATTATAAGATTTTATAATTCATTGAGCCGAAAAGTAATTATAAAAATATTAAAACCTAATAAATAATTTGAAATATTATAGTTTCGTAGCATAAAGTATAATTTGAAAACTTAATAAAATAATATTTAATGAATTACTGATAAACAAATGTGAAATATTCAAATTAAATATTTAATAAATTGAAAAGTTGACAACATATTTTTGATATTTGGAATAAATATAACCACTCATTCTTAAAACAATTAACTTTTTTAACAAAAAGAAACATAAAAACATAAAATATTATGATTCACAAACAGAATTTTTTTAATTTATTTTAATTTATTCATAGACTCTGGCATAAAATTTGACCTAACGAAAATAAATAGAAAAAAATAAATTTACTCCTTTTTTTCTAAGCATATATCAAATTAAATTTAAAAGAAATGTGCATAAAAAATTTAATTTCATCGTCGGTCTGTCGTTATAATAATTATATCAAAAAATAAAAATAAACCAATTTAAATTGAAATTTGGAATTTTTAAATTAATGAAATACGAAACTTTATCAGTTAAAAATTGGAAATTATCAGCTATTAATTTAAAGAGTTTAGATTGACAGATTAATCTCTGATTTGGACAATTTTGTAAATACATACTTTTAATTATCTTTTTAGTAAAAGAATTTATTCTAAAAATGAAAACCTTAAGTTTAATGTAGAAAATATTCGTAACACGTAACCTGAAATCACCAAGGATTCGTGGACCAAAATCAGATAGGATCAATAACAGATTTTTCGTTTTCGAATGTCGTAGTTTCGAAACATGGAATAACAGACGTACAAAATGAAACATTTAAGCATATTTTATAATATTAAAATCGTTGCTGATCTCATTCAGCTAATTTGTATATTTCATCCGTTTTCTATCAAGTTTTAAAAAATAAAATTTTAGTTTGTTAGTTCTAACAAACTAACATATTTCAATAATAAATTTTGTATAAAAGAAACTAAATTATTTTTTTTTAGAAATATTTTTTCTTATATATTTTTTTTTATGGTCGTTTCATGACTTAAAGATATTTTTTAGTTTATTCAGAAAGTGACCTATAAATAATCTTGTATAATATTTATTTATCATTATTTTCTTAAGATGACTTTAAAGAATAATATTTTTCTTTAGAATTTTTAAATAAAAGTCATCATCGGAGATTTTGATGCACTATAAAAGATTGAAAAGTTTTAAAAAAAAAAAAAATCTGACTGTAGATTTTTAAAGCAACACGAAATATTAAAGTAAATTAGTTATTCAAATTTCATTAATTAATATAAAGATTAATTTAAATATACATTTTCTGAACGATAAAATAGACATTTAAATTTGGAAATTTTTATTTTATATGAAAGTTTGATTTATGGCATCATATGACCACTACAAAATGGTCTTTATGATGCTGAAGTTGTTATGTTATACACTTTACATTTTAAATAACCTAAAGAAAGTAATCCAAAAGGAATTAAATTTAAAACTATAAACTATAGCCAAAGTTTGGAAAATTGTAAAATTGCAATAGTTTCTACTCTTGACATAAATGTCAAAATATATTTCAATGGTAATTGCTTTATTTCTGAGAAACTTCCAAATTATATATATTACAAAATATATTAATATAAATTTTACATAATTTTATACACTAAATATATTTTTTGGAGTACTTACTTGTCATGAATCATACATAGAACGTAGTTAACTCATCCTACTGTGCTATTTGTAGTTTAAAATATCTGTGAAAATGAAAACAAAATGTATTTTATAGCCGAAAGCAGTCAGAAATGTCAAAATCCAATATTTAAAATATTTTTAATGCTAGATAATATTATTATAAAGCTATAGCAATTTTTTAATAAAATCTCAAAAATTAAAATAATTATAAAAGGATTAATAATAAAATGATATTTTAAATTGCACCCAGATTGTTTGGTCAATAATTATCATTTTTTTTATAAATGTCCTGTTGTCCTGGGAATATTTAATGATATATAAAAATAAATATCAAATTATAATTCATTTTCGATGTTCTGCATCATTTTAATAAATTTATCATTTATTTTAAATAATTTACACAAAATTAAACAAAAGATATTTTTCATAGTTTTAAAATTCGGAACATTTACGACAATAATTAATCAGAAAATAAAGGAAATCGATATTCAACTTGTAGTACAATCATGTATGAAAGCTGCAGTAAAATTATAAGCACTTAAATTTCTGCAATGTCCATCTAACAAGTATAAAACTTGTATGAACTTTAAGTAAACCTGTCGACAATTAAACTGAAAAACAAAATCTATTGCTTGTTTTAATTCTGTAGTTGTTTCAAATTCAGTACTGAAGTCATTGTTCTTTTGACATAGATTATTGCTATCATAAGCTTTATTTACTCTTTAATTCAAAATATTACAATTTAAATTAAAATTCATAATTTTACTCTATTTGGTAAAGTAAACATTTGATTTTGTAAACATTTGATCTGATTTATATCGATCTAGTTAGTGATTATTTGGTGGATGTAATCTTAATATTTAGTGGATGCAATCGTACTAAATTGGATGAATATTTTTAATATAGTTAAATATCCAGATAAAAATTACAACTTTAGTGAATATTTCTATGATATATATTAAATTGACAAGTAAAATCTTATTCAACCAATCAAAAAAACTGCTGGTCGCTATCTATGCTATCTAACGATTAAATTTAACATTTACATTGAATCCTTCGTTAAAAAGGATTGTTTATTTTGTATTGGCAGTCATTGAATTTAAATTGAAACCGACATAAACTTATTTATTTGTTATTTATTATTTACGATTAAATAATATAGGAAATTTCTATAAAATTCAATTGAGAATTGGAAACAATGTTAAATTTTCAAATTTCTTTACTTTCACTTCAGGGAAAAACTCTTTTATTTTGAAAAAGAAATTCCCATTTAATGGACCTGAAAAAATGTTTAAATACTTAACAACTTTTTCTTTTTTTTAAAAAAAAAAAGTTTTGTTTTTTATATACAAACTTTGTTGTTATATTTATGACTTTATTTATGGAACTTTTTCAATATTTTACCATTCTATCAGAACCAAAAAATTAAAACATACTTTTTAAGATTAAATGTACCATAAAAACATATACAAATTAAAATTTACTCACATCTACAAGAAAAAAAAATATGTTATTTTATTTTCGCATTAATTACAGTCAAATGAAAAAACTCTGTTATAACATAAGGGTAACCCAAAACTCGGAGTTTGTTAAAACCAATTCCGCAGTTTGTTAAAAAGATACAAGACTATGTATCAAAAATGTAATTTATATAATTATAAAATCCATCCACTGAACTGACCAACATCAAATTTCACGATCACCTACTTAAAATTATTGATAACAATTAACAAATACGATGACATAGTGCATACTTGTCGGGCATAGTAAATTTTTAAGAACTTTTGTACGGTACAAAATAAGCTAACATATAATTTTGTCAGTCCATCAATTATTCGCTAGATCTAGAAGTATTAAAAAACTGAAAATATCTAGTTAATCTCCCAGAATTATTGATATTTAGAGAATGATTAAATAATTTTACTAAATAATCTTTTGGTCAAATAATCATTTTTGTGATTGGGATTACCCAGTTCATCGACCGACATTAACTGAAATATAAGACCCTCAGAGGTCAACCAGAAGTCTTCATTTCCGAATTTAAATATGTGAAAGAATTATAAAAGTTCCCATATTACAGAAGACTGACACCTACCAAATCACTTTATTTTTGCATTTTTTCAATCTCTTTGGAATTGTCTCAGGAATTTCTATTTTTCAATCGACTTATCCATAACTATAGTATAGGCTCCTCGTAAAAAAATGAAAATTAATAGTCAAATATAATGAAATTTTAAAGGTTCATAAATTTAATTCGCGACTTGTTGGTGATGTTCGAAATATTCTATTAATTTTTTTTTTTTTGGTTGAATATTTCAATATAAATATTTACACTTTAAGGAAAATTTTAAATCCTTGTTTTAGAGAGAGTGTTATTTTCATAGTATACTTTTAAATATAATTATTATTATTATTATTATTTGGTATTTTGTTATGGGTTTAAACATCGCACTCCCTTTTTTTGAGTTCATTTTATACATTATTTTTTTTGGAAATAATAATTATATAGAATAATTTGTGCCGATGTTAATTCAGGACGATAACATAAACTTTATGTATACGAAATCAAGGAAAAAAAACAACCATCAAAATAAACACTGGACTAAAAAGGAGAACAAAAATTTATAATAAATAAGATGAAGTAAAAAATTAAAAGATTTTGAAGCATTTAACTGACATTAAAGTATTTTGTTGTGGTTTCCATTTCATTGATGATGTTTTTGTCAAATGGGGTCTCTTTTTTTTTTGTTTAAAATGATATTATTACCACCAAGGGTGCTGCTTAATGGAATCATCATATTTTTTTTATAAAAAGAAATATAGTTAAAGTAAATTTATGATAATTTGATGAAAGAAATTTTGAAATTTGTTATTTGTGTGACAAGTTACAATAATTGAAGATTTGTAATTAACTAGAATATGTGAATCACAATAGAAGAGCATTAGGTTTTAATAGATTTAATTAAATTCTTTAAGAATTAGTTCCAAAGTTAACATAACATTATTTCCATAATCTTTCATATTTATTTGTTAATGGTGAATTAAAATATACTTAAATAAACTCCATAATTCTTAGGTAATTTAACATAACATTTATATCAAATAAATTTTACAAATTGGTAAGTTCTGTTTGCCTTAAAGCGTACTAAGAAAAGTTAAAGAAAACACATTTTCTTCATTTACAATTATTATTAATATAAATTAGTTTATGTACACAAGAACGATTGTGCCAGTAGTCAAAGTTTTGTTAAGTTTCATTAAGTATATTACAATTTTACAATTTAGTATTAATTATTAATTTAGTATAAAAAAGATGAAGTCATACATATAGAACTGTCAGTTCCAGCCAAATTATCATACATACCGATTTACATATAAGCTTAAATAATATTGATTTACATATGCCTTTTTTAATTTAATTATCAAATTATGAACAATATTCTAATTGTGAAAATAATATACAATATGTTTGTTAAAGCGTATCCAACGCGAAGAAAACAGTTCAAGTTGATTTCATATCTGTGCTGACTCGTGACTGACGATAAATTATTGGTTGAATAAAAAAAAATCTATGGAAAATATTACGCAAATGTATAGCAAGCCGAAGAACATCACATTTAATTAGCTATCATCATACAGATCCATTGAGCCATTCCGAAATTATAAACTTAAATAACATTGAATTGATGTTTCAATAGGTATGATGGGCTGTATAGGAACGGTTCATATAATTTATATTAATTATATATTATTTAAGCTTATAATAGAATAATATTTTAGATTTAAACAATTAAAATTATAATTAATTTCTATTTTAAATATGAAAATCCATTAATCAATAATTATTTCTCCACAAATAAAATAATTAACGATATTTGTGTAATTTATTTCCATTCTCAGGTTCAGAAGAATAATAAATTAAACACAAATTTAATATAGTCTAAGACATAAAATTGCTAAGATAGCCTAAGACTTAAAATTGAAATCAGGCAGGATACACTGGAATATAACGCTATACCAATTGCTCTATATTCAAGCTTTGTATAGAAGTCATATTTTTTCCAATATGTACTATTAGAATAAGTAATAAAAGCTGACAATATTAAAGTATTTTTTATATAATGGAAGTCGTACGTGGTTTTAATATTTGACATAACGTCAGTCCAAAAGTACATGGTCGTTAATGATAGCAATTGGTAAGTACAGCGAATATGCATATATTCTACGATCAAGCTGGTGAAGTACTAACAGAAATGTTAACATACGACTTGGTAAGTCCAATTATTGTGAAATATATAATTACACTTTTGTATGTGTACCTTAACATACAACCATGTAAAATTCGTTATTATTAAATATTCATATAAAGTTTTGATTTATGTAATGAAGAAAATCGAATGTTTTACATACGGCCACATAATTATAATATTCTGCAAATGTTGTAACTAACATAGTCGTAAGAAAAATAAAGATTTCATTATTTTAAATATTTTTCTTTTAGTTTTTGAATAAGGCAAACTGAAAAATAATATTAGAATTGAGCATACCAAGGACGCAGAACTCAAACTACTGTAAACCAAGATGTGACCAAGATAAGCAAATAAATATTCCATATTCCAAAAAATCAAACTTAATTTTTATAAATACTCTTTTAACACGACTTAGTTTAATCAAAAAAAAAAATTTAAAAAAATGAACCCTTTTTTTATATATGTAAATATTGACTAAAATGAGAAAATAAATAACTGAATGACTTTTTCATTTTTCAGCTATAAACTTTACACCAATTCCTTTCAAAATTACATTCTTTGTTATTTAAAATATCCTTTTCAAAAGGACTACACTCAATTTTTAATTGTAATCATTTCATTATAATTATTTTTCTGTTTTTTTTTTATACTGTAGAACATTTAACTCCTTATTTAAAATAAACGTTTATAATTAAACTGAAAATGTATTAATTATGCTTAAGTCTACTTTGAACAAACCCTAAAGCAAAACAATCCCAATTAATAAAATGAAAGAAAATAAAAGTTTCTTTTTTTATGGAATGGTCAATTTTATTCTTTTATGTTCTCAGGAAAATTTTCTGCATGCCGCCACCAAAAACAAAAATGCAAAGTAATCGCACTTTTAAATTGAATTTTTAATGAGGTTTTCTTTTTTTATTCTTATTTATATTATTTAATGACAATATTTAGGTCATTAAATATATAATGCAATTCTATTTAGCTTAATTAATAACCAAAAAATAATACAATCGAAAGGTTGATTATTGTCATATAATTACCATATAAAAGGGTGTCATTTCATCTAGTACTGTTAAAGTAATGGTAACAACATTCAATAAATGTTAAAAATTTAATGATAATAGAACAGAAACAAAACAAAATATTAAGTAAAAATGTTAGTCCCATTCTTAAACAGCCCAGCCAATGATTAAACTATAACTGGCATAAGTTTCCTTTCTTACTCTACCATTTTTTACAATATTCTTCAATAATAAATAAATTAAATACATACTTCAAATTGATAAAAAATTATCCTTTAAATTTAAATAATTGAAAATTTATACCGAAATTACGTATTTTTTCAAATAATCTACCTTAACTATTTCAGATTAAATAACTTCAAATTCAGTATTTTAAGTCTACCATGTCAAATTACCGACCCGTGAATAAATTTGTATAACATTTCATTTCGGTTTCATTTAATTTAAATATAAATTTAATTGATTAAAAATTATACTAAATAATTGAGATATTTTTATTTAATCCATTAAACATAAAAAAACACTCTTTATTTTTCATATAAACCTTCTAACATATATAAAATTTTAGAATGATTTGTTTCGATTTCTTTATCGGTTGTAGAACGAGCTGCCAAAAACGAAAACTACAAAAAATATTTAGAATTCATCAAAATCTGAACGTATGCCAAAACAATGACCTGGTAAATATATATAAAATTCAAGTAGAAAATTTTTGATCAATAAATGTTAAAAAAAAAACTGTCCATTAATATTCTTTTAAAAATAATCTCCACATTTCTGATCCTTAATATCATGACATTATAATTTTTCTTTATTTTTTAAAACAAATTAACTGAAAATCATATTTCCTTTTACCTTTAACAGCAGAAAAAAAAACACACAATATTTAGATAAAAAAAAATTTTATTTACAATTTTACAATCCAAAAAAAAAAAAAATCATATCCTTAAAAAAAATTAAACTGATAAATTCCTTCAACAAAAATTGGTAAACAAAAATCTATCAATACAAATATGTTCTGCATTTTTTTCCAAATCATTAGATTTCATGTATTTCTATAGAAACGAACATGAAATATAATATTCACAAAATAAAATATAATCAAAAAAAAAAATATCCTTTTTATAGATTTTTTTTTTTTACCTTTTATATTGATACATAATAAAAGCGCAAAGGTGACCAAAAATATAATAGATTCTCGCTTATGAATATGATAACATTACAATTTTAGGATACTAAAAAAAAAAATACAAAAAATTATTTATTTTTAAAATATTTGTTAAAATATTTGTTCAAAAACTAAGAGATCACAAATTTAGGTTGATTGGAAAGGACTTTTTTTTTAATACATATATCCTTTTAATATCATATCCTTTAAAAGTTTTTTCTACTATCTTATATAGACTATCAAGAAAACTTTTCATGATACAAAAAAAAAATAGAATCAGTTTTTGTCCTAAGTTATCATCAATATGAGCACAGACACAATTTTTTTTTATTTTGTATAGAAATATGTAATCCCATTTGGGACTTTAATGTTATTTAGAATATAGATATCTATATAAATATACAAACAGGATGTTTTTTTTTTTGTATTGAAAATCTATAAAATGTATTTAATATTATGTAGAAAGGAAGAAGAAAAAAAAACTAATATTGCCACGTAGGAAAATTTATTTTGGTGTATTATTTACAAATTTACCAAAAAAAAATTATCAAGTCTAATATAGAAAAATTGATGCAACAATATTATGTTAAAAATTTTATAGATACAAGAAATTTTGATAAGAAATATTTATGAACTACCCACCAGATTTATTATTTTTTGCATGGAGTTAATATTTTCAATTTTCTGACAAAATGTGACGTTTCTATTCTTAAAAATATCCAAAATTTATAAGGTTTCTAGCAACTAAACTAAATGTTAACTAAATTTTGATAATTTAAAAGCAAATTACCAAAAAAAAATTAAAATTTTTAATATTAGATACAATAAGATATGTCTCAAACATTTTGGTAGGTTAGGTTTAAAAGGGATTTGAACAACGTAAGTTCTTATTAAATATATTTTAATCTATTCGTAAGATTTCCATCTTTTATAAAGGTAATACATAGAGTTGCAATAAATCTAATAGTAGAACGCTACTTAGGTATTTGGCAAGTACATCAGATGTGAATTCCTGTAATGGACTGGCACCGTGACAAACCCATAATGAGATATATATCTTGTTTACAAGTCATTCTATTGATGGACAGGAACGACTCCGTCTGTTATATAATCGTTGCCAAAATATATTAGTACCACTGAGTGTAATGTTCCCAGATTTCGTAAACTATTTTTATTGCTTCATCAATTATTCTATAGAGCTACAGATGTTCTAACCCGTGTTAGAAGGAGGCCTGGGGTAGCGTCTGGCTACAATTCGTCGGAAGTGTAAGTAATACTCAAAAGTAATGATTTTTAAAAATATAAGTATTTTTTTTCCATTTTTCCCTGAATCCTGATTTACTTGAGAAGGGCAACAAGATGAACGTTGTTATCGCAGTTATTTCTTTAAGTATTACTTAACATTATTTGTCGACCTACATCAATAGTTACGTCGAAAAGAATAGTTCAATAATCAGAAAAGGATTCTAAGTCCGGACTAACAAATTTCTACTTTAAATTTCGCAGAAATAATATTAAGAAAATATCAAAATCGAATGAGATAAGTTGGATCGTAATCTTTGTTACATATTAATTGGTTAGTATTACATACAACTCACCATTTGCATTTATGTTAGTTCTGTACCACTGCGAGTGATTGGCAATGGCATCACATCTAACAGCGATATCCAGTGTCTTCTTTTTACCATCCGAATTAAGTTATATAACCCAATTGATGATGGTGGTTCTTCTAAGTTTGATGCAAAATAGACGGACGTGAAGATAAGGTTGCTACCTCCAAGTCCTTCGCACCTTATACTGGTTTAGTTAAAAAAAAAAAATTAATATTTTCATATCTAAAAAACAAGTAAGGATTATTACCTGGGATCGATTAAAAAATCTGTCGTTTGGTGTTTTCAAACCTTGGATTGGGATTTTGTAAATTCAAAGTTCTATAGCAGGGCCACATCAATCTACTTATCCACCAACAAAGTAGATTCGTCAATGCAGCCTTGCAATGATGTAGGTTAATATACAACCTTCATCATTTCGTACTCTTGGTAGATTATTCTGCTTCCAGCTGTGGCATTCTGATAGTGATACTACCAAAGCCAAAGGATAGCTTCCAATTTCTTTGCCTCAGTATTGGAACTGCTTCTGGATCCCATAACAAAAGAAAGCGCTGCCCTCCTGTATGCGGGGGATCTTTCTTCACTATTTCTAATCCCTTCATAGGAATACCCAAATTTTGCTTCCTCAGCAACTCGAGGATCTTTTGGTCGTCGTATATAGGGCTGGGTATCGTCACCCAGGATTGCGGCTTAATTAGGGTGACACGTGGTACCACATCAAATTTAGCTCCTTGCCATAGATTACCCAACCGGGAGATGTATTTCTGCAGATTACTTAAAGTGGATTTATTCTTGCAGATCATAGTCCGAACCCCCTTATACCATCCTCTATCGACGATAGTAAACGAATCCACTTCAGTTATTTGATCCGCAATAAGCTGGTCTGTTATTGCAGCTTCTACCAACTGCCACCGTTCAGGCGAGATCTTGTAATCTTCGTCACTAAGATCTCTAATTGCCACGTGTAAACTTTCAAACATATCTATTGGTATCGAAACTGGTCTTTTCGACTTGTAATTCTGGTCCTCGTTTGGGCGAATGCTTTTGTTCCGATTCCAATCCATATTGTTTTTTATTAATTTTGAATTGGATTTGCTGCCAGAACTTGGTCCGACAGTGTCTTCAGCAAGAAAAAATTTCGCCCATTCGAGCCTCTTCTTTTCTCTTGGATCGAGCTCAGCTGAATTCTTGGATCCATATGATTTAATCGCTCTTCTCGCAAGTTTTCGATTGTTACGTATACGCATCGCTTTAGTGCGTTTGCTAACTAATTCATTGGAGGATGCATCAGTTGCTGACGCACCATCTTTGAAAGTAGTTGATTCACACGCATAACCGCGAGTTGTGTACCCCTCATATGTGTTTGAGGATGCATCAGTTGCTGACGCACCATCTTTGAAAGTAGTTGATTCACACGCATAACCGCGAGTTGTGTACCCCTCATATGTGTTTCCAGCAGTGTTCCTTGAAAGTGCAAACGTTGTTTCTGTTGTTTTATTTAGCACCACTGGAAACACGGTGTTATTTAATTCATTATAATATCGGGACATACTTTCTGGTAAATAAAATCAAATAGAAAATTTAAGAAAATCAATAAAATATTTTGTCAGTAACATTTTTTTTAATGATTTTTAAATTATTTTGTACATAATAACGACCTAAAATTAAAAATAAAATTTAATTTTATGATAAATAAAACTTTTTACAACATTTTGCTTATATATGATATATTTGTAAATTTCACGACATAAAAATATGTTGATAAATTAGCTATTTATATAACATATAATATAAATTACTACATAGTACATATATTATTACCAAATTCATAAGAAATCATATAAACGTGTTTTGATTTTAGAGAACTTTATAACAAAATATTAAATATATACACAAATTTAAGAGAATGTTCAAAGATTATTATTTAAATTTTAAATTAGAATATTCCATTTTTATTTTAACTATAAATGAAATTTAAAATAAATTCCAATACATTATTTTTGCAGGGCATATGTAGATCTCCATCTAAATCCTATAAATTATAAAAAATTACTAGAGACACAGACAAGTCAAATAGTGAACCAAAGATAGTGAAATTTAAGTAAGTAAAAAGTGAAATTTGTAGGTTATATAATTTAAAAATATTTCACACAAATCGTATTTGAATATGTAGTCATAAAATGTCATACAATCTGAATTTTTATCAGTAATGGAATTAGATTTGATGATTATATTCCGATGAGTAAAATATTTTGGCTGATTTAAAAACTGATTTGGAGTAATATTCACTTGGATTCCATTATATTTTAAATATGTTTACAAAATTTAATAACTTGTAATAATCTATCTCCAATCTGACAGCATAAACACAAACATAAACTTTATTTTTCAAAATTAAATTTACTAGACTATAATGTACTAAAAAATTGGTTATATTATTTTTATTTTGATAACATACCAAATATTCGCCAACAGTGACGACATTTTATAATACGAGGGGTGTTTTTTTTTATTTCAATATTTTATAAAAATTAGATTTTTATGCTTTCATTATTTTTATCAATTTTTCATAAGAAAAATTGCATTATGATGAATCTTTTCTTCAGTTTCGAAAAAAACATTTTACATTTCAGTGTAATTCGTTGTATATAAATAAAAATATTATCCGTAAAGGGTAAAAAATTAAATACTTATAAATAATTTTTACAAAATATTCATATAAAGACTTTCTGCCAATGGCACCAATTTATAAATTTTTTATTAGCAGATTTTAAGACTGTTACAACCCTTGATTTTAGAATAAATATAATCCTTTATATTTAAAGGAAAATGTTTCAGTTTCAATATTTAACAATAGTATTTTTTTTTTATATAATTTCCCTTTAAAATCATATTTTTCCATATGCTTCTTCAAAAAAATGGGAAGTAACAACAAAAATATAAATTTATCTAAAAGAAAAACTGAATTGTTTTAAGTAATGTGATATGTGACAGAGGGAAAAAGTTCATATGTAGACATGTTAAAACTTGAAAAAAAGTATGTTTATTTTGGTACATATTTTCTTTTTTTTATATATACAAATATCATCTCCTTAAATCCAAGGATTTTTTAAGAGGATATCTTATATTAAAGAGACTTAAAAGCTTCTGTCAAATATAGTCTTTAAAAATATAAAAACAAAAATTTATATTATTACATAATAAATTATTTGGGAAATAAATTAATGTTATATTAAAAAAATATTTAAAATTTACAGTCAATAAAATCAAATTGTATTATTAATAATAAAAAAGAATAATAATAAAATAAATGTTACATTTAAATTATTTGACTAAGCAATTCTTATTACACAATTAAATTATTTTTATTAAAAATGAAAATAATAGTAAAAAATTAATTTACTTTATTCCGATTATTTTCTTATTTGAGTTGTTCTTCTAGTATAATGAAAACATCGAGAAAAAGTGTCAAAGATTTCGATGCATATTTTAAGATAAATAATATATCAGGACTAAGGACTAAAGAAATATTTATAATTTTGCAGTTTACAGATATTTGCATCGAGGGCATCAGAGATAAACTATAAATTTTATAATATGGAAAAAAAATATCAAAATTCACGAAAAAAATAAAAAAATCTCTCAAGTAATTTTTTTAAATATTCATTTAAACATTATTACATTGAAAATTATTCTTATATATTGTGACATGATGTTGAAAATTCCCATTGCATTAACAATCTTACAACACAAAACACTAAAGTTTTCCCAATTGAAAACAAATACAAATGAAAATTGTAAAAAATAATCTAATAGAATTTTTAAAGAAAAAATAAAAGTATGTAGTCAAAATAAAAGATAAGAATAAATTGAATTTAAATTAGAAAAAATTTAAAGAAAATTCTCAAATGAATTTAGCAAATATACATTATTCAATATTTATAAAATGACTTCAAAAGGATTTTCAAATTCAAGTCAATATATAAATAATAAATGATTTAAATAATATCAATAATAAATCAATATTTTTAGTTACAAAATTATAAATATAATCTTAAATATTAGTTGATTAATAGTAATTTGAAAGTTATTGATTTGAGTTTGGGAAATTGTTACAAACCTATTATTTTTCCTAATACAGTAAATTTTCGATATAAGGTACCTACGATATAAGGAATATTTTATATAAGGAACCATCGATATAAGGTTCAAAAATTAATTTCAATATTTTCGCTATAAGGTTTTATTTTTCAATTTGAATAGCCGTTCGAAAAATGAAAACTAAAAGGAGTTCACTTACAAATAAAAATGAAGAAATACTTAGGTCTACTGATATTGACCAGTTATTAATTCATTTAATATGACTTTATGGAGTGGGCCGAAAAGAGCAATTTAGAATACCATGAGGTTTTGTTACTCAGAAGACTTTGTGAAAATGTTGTCTATCAAAAATATAAATAATTAAATTAAGAGTTATGATTTATAATTGTTTTTTTGGCCTAATAATTTTATTTTGAATAAAATTGAATTTTATATTGACTTAATATCAACAATTTTACGATTTACCATTTCATTTTCACCAATCTTTTTTAAAATTAAATTGACAAACGATGGATTTTTTTGAATTAATTCTTTTTCTTCATATAAGGAACTTTCTCCACATAGGGAAAATTATATCAGAAAAGTTTCTTATATCGAAAATTTACTGCATATATACGAAATCGAAAATGTTTATTTAAATTGAAATTAAAAATGATTAAAAATTAATTTTTAGAAAACATTCGTAGAAAATTAACAAAAAATATTATTGGAAAAATGTTAAAATTATGAGAGATTAGAGAAAAATTTTAATTTAAAAAAAATTAATAATAATTATTGTAAAAAAAGTTGTGAATAAATTTTTTAATTATGTTTTTTTACAATTTTGACGTCTTTATTAAAATTAAAAATTTGTTAGAATTAATTGAATTGGTCTATCTATAATATATCGCCAAAAAGAAGTATTTCTGAATATTTTAAATTATTGTTAATCATTTTCATTAATAAACTGTTAAATTCAAAGCGATTAGAATTAAAATTGAAAACCATTGTCTGACTAATATTTATATTAATTTTGAAATGGGTGAAGGTACAATAAATTTATCCTCGACGAAATGAATCACACATCGTCATTGATATCACATATTTTATTGATCTTCTAATACAATATTTATTTTTTTAAATGGTGAAAAACAAAATTTTCAGTTTAATATTATTAAAAATGTTATTCTTATCCAATTACATAATATTCCATTAAATATTGATCAATTTTCTATACATAATTTATCTTTTTAGTTATTCTGAATTCGTCTGCCCAATTTATTTCTCGAATAATATATATACACACACGTTTTTAAAACGAACAAAATGAAAATATTATTTAACAATTAATATTATGTACAACTTTTTAACAAAAATCTTTAGGCAAACAAAAAAAAAAACCTCAAGGGAATCATCGAAATGGTTGTGTATTAATATTTCTTGGCTTTCATTTTTCTTTAAGAAAATTGTTTTCTGGTGTTCAATTTCATTATGAAGAACAGAAAATATGTATACATAATTAATAGTTTCTTAAAGAAGTTTTTAATTAAATCTAAATGGGATTTTTTTTTTCGTTATATAGAACATTTTCCTAGTAACAAAATAATAGAAAGTTTTCTCTTTAAATTCTTAAAAAAGTTAAAAAAAAATTGTTTTAAATATCTTTCACTTATTTTGTTTTTTATCTAATTATAGTATAATTAAAAAATTAAAAAAATAAATATTTAAAATAATAGTTTTATATTAGGAATTTAAATTTATGGGTGAAAGAAATTTTAATTAAATCTGGTTAATATTACTTTTATTAACATTTACGAACATTTATTGGAAGTAGTTTTAAAGTTAAAACCCCTTAAAAGTTTTATTGTAAGTAATTACTAATAAGAGGAACTATCACAGTAAAAATCATAGTGGATGGTTTTTTTATAAACTACTCTTCTTCCCAAACCAATATATTTAGTTCAAAATTGTTAATTATAGCTAAATTTTTAACATACATAACATTATATAAAATTATTTTTAAAAAATTTCAAAATGTTCAAATATTTGTTTAATCCGCTTAAAATTTGTTTTGTTTTACAACAAAATTATTTATCAATTTAACACTGAAACATTGAAAAATTATCATAAAAATTTATTTACTGAAGAAATTATCAAGTAAATGATTTTTAACTAAATATTTATCGTTGTAAATTTAGTTTATAAAACTTAATTTTAACTTAAACTATATTATGATAACTTAACATTTTTATTGTATATTAAAAAATGATACAATTTTTTTAATCTATAACAAAATTCCTTCAGAATAAAGGATCTCTCTATATCTAGTTAGGATATAAAGGAGGTAAGCCGGAAAATAATTTGTAATAAATAGTTTTACATATTAAATTTGTCGAAGCTGTTGTTCTAGTCTACTTAACATTACACAATATAGAGTATAAAATAATTTAAATATAATTTTTTTTTTATATTGACAATGTTACAATTCAATGAACAAACAAATATTTTATTGTACTTACCAATTTCACGTGTCACCGACCTTTTTTTTTGTTTGGATTAATCGATATCTGAAAAATTCAATAGAAAATTTTATTTTATTTATAAAAAAAAAATACTATAGTTAAAATATTTCTGATTCAGTTGAAAAATTAAATAAAGCCATTAAAATTTATATCACAAAATTTACGATCAATATTTTATTTTTAAGTAATTATATACTTCAAATTTATCAAAAAAAATTGACTCCTCTATTTCATATTTCCTTACTTAAAATAAATTTAGAATTTGATTGTAAATTGTAAGCCATAGGAAATTGTTAATATCTCTTCAATAAATAAATCATTTTTTATTCACTTACTGAAACTAGAAAAACTTTTTTCAAAATTAAGTTATCACAGTTTTTATTAATTATATTTTTTTTTAATTAGTTTAAATTTTAATGTTTTGCTTTTTTGAAGTTTTTAAATAAAACACAGATGATTTCTGACAATTAAATTAATCAGGTTGTGTTCAGAAAATGTTATTATTTTTTCTTTACAGAGTAAACTACTGACGGTTGAAGGAATAGTAAGTACATAAACCAAATATTTACTATAAAATTAATTAAGTACGTATTCGACCCTAATTTATAATGTTATAGCCATATCAAATATTTGGTTTGTGTACTTGTACTTATACTTACCATTCTTATATTTTTGGAATACGGATACGAATTAGATTTTAAAAAATCTGCCAAAAAATTCTATAAAAGGCGATAAAAATATCGAAGGTATTGACATGGCATGGCAATTGTATCTGTTTTTCTTATAGATTTGTAAGCTCTCAAAATAAAAATAAAATAATAGACTAAATTTTAATGACACTACCAAATGAAAATACCAATTACAAAGATTGACCTAGAAAAGTCTTAAATTTACATTATAGTACAATTACGCAGAAGTTTTAGCTGATCATGGTTCATGGAGTTTAGCATCAGGAACAAAATCTCATATTTGATTGACTGAACGTGTGATTGATACTGTTATGCTTGTTAGGTTCTTCTAAAGGTGAAAAATTTATAAATCAAAAAAAATTTCTAATCACTATTATAATATCACAACTGCAAATAAAATCCCCAATGTTTAAATGTATTGAATAAAAATTAAAGGAAAACATTTTATTTTGAAATTTTAATTTTAACTAATTAACCATTTTTGGAATTGTACCGAATTCGGAAATTAGTATCATAAAAACATAAATATGTATAATAAATATTATTATTATTAGTGGATTTGGATTGTGTGACTCTGTGACAAATTGCGGTAGCTAGTATTAATGTCAACCGTTTAATTTAGTCGAAGATAAATCTTAACCTAAATTAAAAGTTTGACATGAATATTGGCTACCGCAATTTGTCTCACACTCCCACAATTCATCGCTCGGCTGACGTTTTTCACAACTCTTTATTTAAATATACATAATTTAGTTACTATCATTCTTTCCGTTCTTGAAACTACTATATTTAGAGATAATTATAAACATAAAATATAAGCAAAAAATCGTATGGAAGGGGGGATGCATTTTCAACACCCACTGGGCTACAGGGTGTTTTAAAAAAGTCCTTCGGAGAAGTAGGTACAAGCACTTATTCAATTATAAGTTCTAGCGTATTGAACCTAGAATATCCAAACCAGGCACGTTTGATAGATAATTAATTTACCTTTATTTTGATGTTACCGTTATTTTCACCGGTTGCTAGGTCTGCGTTAAATTGCGTTAAAGTTATGATTTTTTCAAAAAAAAAATAATCAGATTTTGGAAAAATGCCAGTTTTCTCAAAATTTTGCCGGGTGTACATTTTTTTTAATTTGATTTGGATGCGTCATAGTGTTTTCTACGAAAACGTCATAAAAATCTTTTACCTGTGATTTCTGGTGTGTGTAGCATTACAGGCCATGTACTATGACTGTAGGACAAGATAATGCCTAAAAATAAATGTTGTTATAAAATAACGATAGCTAGAAAAGAATTGACAAGGTTCGCAATCGCACAGGACTGTAATGTAAAGCTAATCATGCTGGTGATGGAAATCCCTAAAATGAATGTATTAAAACTTCCAATAAATTTAATACAATTTTTTCTATAGATTTTCGTACAATTATGAATCATTATTATTGTCTAATTTGAGTGTATTCAGGCTATATGGGAATTTACAAAAAATTTCGACATAGTATACAACATTTTTTATAATCTATCAAAAAGCTTATCCAATTCCCAATTCCCAGATAACCAGAATATGGCCACAAATATTGTGGAGACAAATTTATACATTGTAGTGAGCAATACAGAAACATAGTTTTCTATCAGATAACTAAACATTAATGTAATTTACGTTTTTAATTAGTCATATTATTTTCAATCCTTTAATTATTAATACTAATTAATTTATTAACACCAATTACTAATATTAATACTTAATTTTATAGTAACATTATCAAATATCTATAGAAAACTTGTAGATCATTAATGAAAAATTATTATAAAAGTATATATAAATTATTTGAAAATTATAAAAAATATTTATTTTAGTTTTACTTTATTCAATTATTTACTAAATAATTGATAAATGAATAATAAAATACAAAATAATATTATAAAAAATATTCCATGATCAGAACCCGAATTTAATATTTAAAAATTCGTTAAGTTCTAAAAGCATTTTTGATTTTAATAGGGATATGCAAATGGCTAGTCTTTTAAGTCTATAAACAAAATTGGAATCAATTTAAGGGATGTGGCGATCTAAAGAATTTAGAAATTGTATGATAAACTGGTAATTTAATCTTACAAATTGTCAGATCGTAGATTTCGATTCTAATATAATTTTGCGCCTAATTGGCTTAATATAATCAATATTTAACGAATTAATTTTCTTCAAAAATAATTAATAATTTGCAATAAAACAATTAACAAACGTTAGAAATAAAACAATTAATCATAATTTAAATTTATTTAATAAAACACAGTTAAACAATAAAATTATGTTAATCTTTTTTTTTATGTTTATAAATGTTAATTTATTTATTATCAAATTCATGTTAGATAAATATAAAAAAATTGCAAAATTTTTAAAACATACTGAAATTTATAATATAATAATAATTAATATTAATTTTTATATGAATTTAAATATGAAATAAAACAAATTAATATTAGTTAAAGCCTTAATAGAAATCAAATTTAATAATTACAAATATTTGTATGTTTTCAATCCTACGTTAACGTTTAAGCGGTCGCGAAAACTCAATATTGAATATAATAATAATTACAATAAATCCAAATTTAGTTATAGAAAATGAATACGAGGGCTGTTTTGAAAACGTTTGAAAGCAACACTGAAAATACAAAAAATTCTGCATCAGTGTTTTTAGCATTCACATAAAATTTTGTTTATCGATTATCTTCAAATATAACAATTAGTTCAAATCGAATTGATTCATCAGGATTTGATTTTATACTAGTCTGTTGGATCGATTGATGTGAATTACAAAAGAAAGATGTGAGTTACAACAGAAGAAAATTCTGATCAAGACAAATGCACCAGCTCACAAAAGTGTTTTAACAATGACAAAAATCAATAAATTAAAGTACGAATTACTTGACTATCAACTGTATTGGCTTCCTCAGATTCCCAAATCTGAAAAAAATTCAAGAGTAATTAATGACGAACTGTTGGTAGATGGTTTTTTTACAAGCCTTGACATAAATAGTTATAAATATGATATTTGGAGAATTATTTAAAACACTTTGAGATTGAAGGAAAAGGAAACTATAATATTGAAAAATAAAGTGATTTTATTTTTCGCTTTCATAAGTTTTCAATCACTCCTCGTATGTATATATTTTTATGATCCGTGAGAAATGGTCAATTTTTTTCATATTTCTTTCTAAACATAACCAAAAAGTATGTTAAAAATTTGATAGATACAAAGATACAAGGCAATCAAGTCGATTTAATAAATTTGTTTTTGGCTAATATTGTGGGTGAATCTCAAAATGTATATAAAATTAACATATTTAGTTTAAATCTATTAATAAATCAGGTATTTAACAACACTTAAAATATTATATCACAAATAAATGTCCCAGAATTCTGACATATTGCAATATTTTATTTAACTATACTATAAAAATTGATTTTCATTTTATTATTTTAATTTATTCTGTTTAAAAAATTACATATTTATTAAATAATTTCCGGAATTCCGCAGTTGCCATTAATTTTAGTTAATAAAATCACTAAACTTTTATGTTTTTTTTATATTTATGTTTTTAGATTTGTGGTTTTTTTTTTAGGTTTATGATTTATTTTTGACAATTTAATCTTGTCCTACATTTAATAAATGATTTATTTATTATGATCCAGTTTTATTTTGTGTTTTTGATGTAAGACTACCTGTAAAATCATATTTTTTATCTAATACATAATTTAATGAAAATTTAATGCATAAATTTAATGGATAATTTTTATTATGAATTATGGTGAATCAATTATGTTTTGTTTTGGTATAAAATAATTATAAATTCAAATTTATTCTGAAATTTCACGACATTAAAATTTTTTTTTTCCTTTGAAGACATTGGATTTTTGCTAAAGGTTGAGGTCGTTTATTGGACTGGAAAAAAAAATTAGTTTGGGATTTGAATTATTGCAAAATTTAATTAATGAATATATAATGAATATTATTAATTAATTTAGTTAATGATACCGCATTGCATCTTTAATAGACATGTTAGAATTACAGTAATTTTACCAAATAACGAAAATTTTTAATGATGCAATTATGAAATATGAATAAATAACAGTTCTGGTACAAATAACTTTCGAAGTTTTTGGAGAATATTTATGCAAAGCCATGGGTTTGTCTTTAAATACATTAGACACATGGAATATAGGCGATAATTGCAAATTTTGTTTAAACCTAAAACTAATTGATATTATTAAAATAGTAAAAAAAGAGCTACTGATCTATAGGGAGAGTAAATAACTTGTACTTATATCCGAAAGTAATTTACATATAATAAACTAATTCTTTTAATGAATTTTATATGATCTTACAGTCTACTCAACCTACACATAATAAATGTTGCACAAATATATTGCCAAAACAATTTGCAGCAACATATATTTAAGGTGCCATATAAACATGTTGAGTACCACCAATATAATCACTAATTTTCATTAAAAACAGATAATTATTACTTTATGCTCTCTAGAACAGCCAAGATCTCTATTTGGTCCACCAACCAAATTGGTTGACTACTAGTTTTTTAGTGAATGCAAGGGCTTGTTTGAATTATTTATAATTTTATTTTAAATTTTTGTTTTATTTCTTGGTAACCAACTGTCATATTTTTATAAATTTTTATGAAATCTGGAGTAATTATAGAAATAATTTATATCCTCTGCTGAACCCAATACTGAATTAGCGAAAAATTCTATTATGTGAAGTGGCTCGCGGCTCTAGAATATGAAATATAACTCGGATATTTAGAGAAATGGACCAACAGTAGCTACCAAACCCAAATTTAAAAATAGTTATTTATAAAAACTTATGGTATGAATTTTTTGGATACTAAACAACCTGGAGTTGTTTTCTAATTTTTTACTTTCTTTTGATAACCACTAATTGATTGTTATCATTCTTAGCAGAGGTTCTTTCGAAAGAACTCCGATACAAAATTAACTGAAAATTGTAACCATTCAACCTTTTTCTAGGCTCCCTTTAAGGGCGTTTAAATATTTTTTATATTCCATAAATTTTCCCCTAAACAGTATCAATTTATATCGAATAAATGTATCGATTTTAACAGTTTTCCGGTTGTTTTTTTTTTTTGCAATAGTATCGGAAATTCGTGGGGCTAAAAAAAATCGAAAATGATATATTCAAGAAACTAATTTCATTCAAATTTGATATAAGAATTATTAACAATGCCATTAAAAACACCATACATTATTATTTTTTTTATGTAAATATCTTATAGGTCAAAAGTGAAATTTCCGCTAATTATTTATAATTATTCTATTTTTTTTAACATACAATTGCATATATTTTTCATATTGTTCTAACAACTTCATAAATATTCGTAATTAAAAAAAAAAGTTACCAAACATTTATATATCATTTTCCTGATCTACTTTCAAAACAAAATATTAAATATAAATTTTATGAAATTTTATGCAAATTATTATTAATAAAACTGAAACAATAAATTATTAGATAAAATCATAAAATATAAATGCATATTAGGAAAACAAAGAAAAAAATTATTCAACATAATTCAAGGTTAAAATGGAATAACTTCTTTGGTGGCTGGCAGCAGCATAAAAAAAAATGTTATATTTTAATTGTTTTAAAACCCAAATTGATGCACTACCACTCCCAAATACATCAACAAATTTGGATTATTAAATAAACAAAAAAAATCAAAAAGAAAATAAACAAATTGTTAAATAAATCATCTTAATAACTCCTAGAGGTAGAGGTCTAATAGGTATTACAAAAAATTAATTATTAATCACAGCAGGTGTAGTCATGTTAACAATTTTCTACAATAAAAACTTTTACTATATATATAAATAAAAACTTTTGGGAACTATTAATGCAAATTTGCCAAAAATTTCTTCATATTTTTTCTAAATCTCATGAACTCTAATAACAATATGGAAATTGCTGCATGATGTAAATTTAAATAGAGTGTAAATTAAGACTAGATCGAATAATATTGAATTTACTTACACCCAGTTTTTGGCTGAAATCTTCTTAAATTATGATGTAATAAATTAATTGAGAAAGATTTATACGATAACAGAAGACTTCATGACAAAAATACCATGAACTTTTGAATAACGAATAACCATTCATTTTTTTTTTGTATTCAAATTTTGGGGTTTGTTTAAAGAATTTTAGTATTCTAACACTAAACCTAACACTAAAAATATTGTATTTATATATAAAAATTTATTTATAGCTACATAAAGCTTACAATTACGATTTTGATATTTAAATTTAGGCTATTAACATATTTCTCCGAATTATCCAATTATATCTGATTTCAGGAAACCTTTTACTAATTTAGTATTATTTATGAATTTTTCATTTACTACTATAGAAATGAAAAATTAGTTTTTAAGTGGCATCTATTGATATATCTTGCTCACGTGGTGCGTAGTGTTTTAGTGTAGCATATTTCCAAATAAGCCAGATGAACACTGGAAAACCTACAACGTAACGTATGTATTATGCACTCAACACAAAATATGTGAAAATTTCGAACAACAATCCACATGAACACTTTCGTATCGTAGTATAACAAATTTTGACAGATAATTAAAAGATTGACAGATAATGTGATCTTTTTTATACTACTACTACTACCCACTAATATTGAATATATTTTTGTCATCTTAACACGTAAGAGAATTCTCTGTATATAAAGTAACTTTATTTTAATAAATTAGGGTCACTATAGCTTATGATAATTATACAACAACTGCAAGTTGTAGAGTTTTAAAATTTATTCAAAAGAGGCGCTATGGTCGAATTATACAATGTTATATGTATCAGATGAAGACTCATACCCGAATTTACAAAACCCACTATAGTCTAGACTAGACTCTAATCTAAAGTCTATACTACACTAAGCAAACGCACAATTTTAAAATCAAATTCCGGTAATTGATTAACTAATATCTGTATGACTAACTGCGCAGTCCTTAAATTTAACGATTCAAATATGTATTTAAGATACGTATTATCCCAAAATTAGAAATAAAAAACTGGAAAAAAGTTATTCACCTTATAATTAGTATGTGCACCGCAACAGTTCAGCCTCCACAACAACTTTTTTTATACTATTATTTTTTAATTTTATACATCATAAAGTTCAAAATTCAAATTTTTCAAAAATCTTTTTAGTTATATAATTTACAACTTTTGTTTTCTGGGCAATGAAGAGAGCAACTTCGAAGTTGATTAATGGCCATAAACCACAAAATATAACTTTATTTATTGTACGATTAAAAGATGCTTTTTCTCAAACTATAAAATATATTTTTTTTAAATTATACAAAACTTGTATAATTTTTTAGGTAGGTAAGTAACGCCCCAGAGATAATACAAGCTATACACTATAACTCGGAAAATTCTGAAACAAGTGATTGTACGACAAGTTTAGATATATTCAAATTAAAAAAAAAAAATTATATAAATAATATTATTTTTATGTTGCTTATAATTTATGTTGCCTAAATTTTTCTAATATTTATTTTTAGTTTTTTTTTTTTTTTTTTTGCTACACATTCCGACACGAAAAAAATTATTCGAAAAAGTCGCGATTATATAAAAGCTAAGAAAATTTGATGATTTAAAACAGTATCATCAGTTCGGTGTACCTAAGCGTTAGCAAACATAAGAGAAAAAAAAAATATATAAAAACTTTCAACTATGAAAACTTTTGTAAGGATTAATATAAACAGAATGTGGATTATCAGTGTGACACTAATTTTAAATATATAAAATTTATTTTTAATTTATCTATATAGATTATTTTATCGGTATTATTAGCTGTTGTTTATGCTAGACAACAACAGAATTCATTTAATACATATCGTGCCCCAAGAGCTCAATATTCATCACCTGGTGGTTCTGGTAATGAAATACCAATATTAAGATCTGAATCAAATATTGAACCTGATGGTCATTATTCATATAATTATGAAACTGGTAATGGTATTCAAGCACAAGAAAGTGGTATAGGTGGTGTTAGTGCTAGTGGTAGTGCATCATGGACAGCACCAGATGGTACACCAGTACAATTTTCATATATTGCTGATGAAAATGGTTATCAACCAAATAGTGCATTTTTACCAACACCACCACCAATACCAGAAGCAATTTTACGATCATTAGAATATATTAGAACACATCCATATAAAGAAGTTGAACATCCAACATATAAATTAAAAGCAGCAGCAGCAGCAGCACAACAACAATCTTATAGAGCACCAGTTCAACAAGCATATAGACCAAAACCAGCAGCATTTAATAGAAATCAAAGGAAATATTAAATTAAAAAAAAAAAATATTATATTTTAAGGCAAAAAAAAATTGTTTTCTATTGAAATAATGAAAATGACAACTTTTTTATGGTAATTTTTTAAACATTTAAAGTTGGTCATTTTAGTATTGTGATGTCCATATAAATATTTTTACAAAAAAAAAAAAAGAAAAATAATTAAATAAAGATTTTTATTTTATATAACAAAAATATAAAGAAATTTTTAACTTATAGTTGCTAAAATTTACCACCTACAAATTTCAATTTTTAAAAGACCTTCATGGATAACCATCATCATCATCATCATCATCATCACTTTTTGTGGTAATTTTGAATATTACACTAAATACATATTTTATCTAATATATTTAATCAACATAAAATTTATGATTTATAATCAATCTTTGTATAAGATTATGATTTTTGGCATTGAAACTTTTGAAATTTGGGAAATTATTTCGTAACAATCATTTTTTAAATGATTTTTAGATAATATTTACAATATATTATTATGAAATTTTATTAATTTCGAAAGATTTATTTTTTGATATTTCGAAAAATTACATCTAAATTGGCAAGGTAAAATAAAGATGTTTTTTATAATGAATATTTTCTTATTTGCATATATTAAATATCTTATGTGCAGGTATCTAATTCTTTTACATCTTACTACAGGACGGTGACAGAGAAAGTGTTCTAGTGTTTCCTCATCTGTCATATTCCTCAATCCTCACATCCTCTACATATCGAGGTTTCCGCTAAACATAATCTTCCTGAGTAAATTATGATCAATGGCTATCTTTGTATATAATTGGGCTATTGGTTTACTAATCCTAATTATGCTTGTCCAAATGTCGAAAAGTTTTCCTTTTCCACCCACTTTGTAAAAGTTTTCTTCAAATGTAATACACGATTAAAATGTTCTTTGCGATTACCAGATAGATTATGATTACTGATGATAGTTTTTCCGTATATTATCAGATCTCAATAATATTTCTAAATTTTCCAGATTTGTTTTGTGAATTCTGCATTTTTAAACTACCAGAATTGAAAAACCTTGGTCTTTTAATGTACACTAAAAACTTATATTCTATCATTTTATGACAGATGTGCTCTAACTACCAAAGTTTTTCTTTAAGTAGTATAGTAACTGTTTGTATCTACTATAAATTAATTACAGTATGTATAATTGGATAATGTTTTATTTATTTACAGTATAATTTAAAAAATACATAGATCCAAAAATATATTGTTTTCTAATTAGTATCTTACAATTCAGTATTTTAAGACCAATATACAAAAAAGTTAGACTAATTAATTTTCTCATCATAAGATATTATTATATTATGTAACTATCTAAAACAATATACGATATACCTAATAAAGAATTGACTTTGTATATATTTTGAATCGTAAAAAAAAAACCGTATCATTAACTGTAATTAAATCAATAAATTTCCTTCTTAAGTAAAATATGTTGCAATAAATTTAAACAAATCAAAAAGTCGCCGAAAATGTAATAATATTTAAATTACCATACATTTCCGTACACAATATTTAAAATTCGTTTTATATCGCGCATAATATTTAAAAAAAAAAAAAACTATTTGATTTTGATTCTTAAAATTAAAAAGATTTTAATTACTTTTCTTCATATAATACATAAATTATAGCCGGAGAGCTAGCAATGAATTTACAATGGATTTATCTTGCCCATAGTCATTTATAAACTTTATAAACTTGCCATGCACTGTTGGGTATTAAAATAGAAAACCTTAAATTTCAGTGATGTATTTTAAATAATTGGTAAAATCAGTAAATATAGTGACCAATATTTCACATAATATGATTCGTTCTCTCACAATCCCGCGTATAAACAAACATCCACTTAGGAATCCTATTCGTAATCTGGATATTAAAATCATTCATCTTTGTATTGTATTTAAGAGGGGACCCGCTAGGGATTCATGCACGTAGGTAATTCGTTTCCAACCCAGAATACCCGTTTCACGCAGTTCGAACATGTAGGAAGAACCAAAGCATTTCCATCATTGGTGCATAAAATAGGAACAATCGTGCATAAAACAGGAACAATGATACAGAAAATGTTCAGTTGCCTCACGTTCATCTCCGCATCATCTACAGATGTTAATCTTGAACCGCCGTATTTTAAAAGCATGATATCTCAGCATTTAGTGTCCTGTTAAGAGCGGGGTCACTAAGTATACTAAGCTTTTTGTATGTTGTAAGTATTTCTTGGTGACTACTTTCTTCGGGACTCCCCATAATTTAAATTCATTTAATATAGGACTACAATTTCAGGTCTTTTAATGCAACTTGCCATGGTTACCAGTTCTTCAATTTCTATATTTAGTTTGATAAGAGGAAGTAGGTTCATAAGAGCCTACTTATTTCAATGATTGCTAAAAGTACCAAAGTAAAGTCGTTGTTAGCTCTTAGTTGATTTATTTTTTATTATTTATTATTTCAACAATTTTCTAAATTATGTGGTTTTATTTTTATAGACTGATTTTAATTTAATACAAATTAGAAATACAAAAATCTTGTTGTGGAATTTCGATATTTTTATTATGACAAGTCAAAGATTCTAGTTGGAATTTAGAAGTTTTATTAATAATAATAATTCTTAAAACTCTTATTTAAATATATATTTATATTCGTCTTCATCCACTAAACATTATTTCAAATTTAATTTAATTCTAAAATGGTAAAATATAAATAATTTTGCTCCACATTTTTACAATTGTCAAGACAATAACCAGAATTTATCATTATTATTTAAAATTTATTATAAAACTTTCAATTTCTATTTCTGGTTTATATAAAATATTCAATTTAGAGTCAAGATCAACATGAACATGATTAATGAATAAGACATATTAAATTTATTAGATTTATGATTATACACGTCAAAAGTGGAAATTAATTTATGAAAATGGTTTAAGACAAATATATAAAATAAAGTTAAAAGTTAAAATATTGGTTATTTTGTGTTGAAAGAACGGACGGGGCCTAAATTATTGTAACCGATCACAATTAACAAAATTGCTTATATTTCTTAATTAATCTTAAACCCGTAGAAGTTTAAATGTTACAAATAGAAAATAAAAAGATTAATAGCTATATAGCTCAATTATCACTGTTTTAAAACAGTGTAAAAACATTAATGGACTACCATCGTCATAATAATATTGTAGCTAAATTAAATAATTATACTATATTTATTCAGACTAGATCAACTAAATTTTAATTTATAATCAATCTTATGGCATTAAAACAAATTTAATCTGAGGCTAGAAGCCACTGAATCTCCAAACTTCAGAAAAGAAATAGTAGTATAATACCAATAACGATAATATTTTAAGCTTCTTGAAAATGTTGGTTTTGGTTGGTTGGTTTGAAAGGGGGAGGATAGAATAATTTTACGTAAAACCACGCACCGAGGCCAAAAGAAGTTCGTTGTACACCACCATCGGCGACTGAACATGATTTCAACCTAAATCGCGGCGGTCCACTCTATTTCTTTCATGAAAGAGATAACCCTTGCCGGATTAAAGTTACTAACCTTCAGTCTTCTAATTCTGACTGCCGAACACCTGCATAGCAGATGCTCCACCGTTTCCTCCTCGTCACGCTCTTGAAAATGTTAGTATATTTTTTCTCAACAATATCTTATAATCATAAATCTTAAATGTACGCTTTATGAACGGATCACGTGCCAAGACATTACCTGGAAGTTGAAACTATAATAAATTTTACTAAATATCTCATTCAGAGGTGTTACAATCATAAGTTATCTTTATATTGAGCAGTTAATTTCTCTTAATTTTCTATTTAAAATATTGTAAAGACTTTAAAATATATTTTAATATTTAATTAAATTATCAATATCAAAATTATAATATTTAAAATTTAATGGTAATAATAAATTTATGTAAAAAATATTAATAATAAACTCATAAATATTTTTATTATTATTTTAATCTTAATATATTAATATAGCAGATATTATTGAATTAAAATGTATTTATTTTATGGTGTAACCTGAATATGTCATTAGTCATTAACTTAAATGGTTATAATATTATTACATAATGATCATTGAGATTCATCAAAAACAACGATATTCTGCTGACCTTTATAATTTTTTTTTTTTAATGCTGATGAATTCATTATTTTGCTATGCTCTTTATTAATTAATTATTTATATATTTTTAATATTTGATTTTAGAAAATGATATTAAAGAAAATAGAGAAATGACGAGTGTGAGAAACGCAATAATATTTGTTAAATTTTGTCATATAAATCACATTAGAAATGTCCAAAATGTTCCAAATAATTTTCATATTTCTAAAATTTATCACATTTTTAAATCTGAAATTATCTTTTGTTTTGTTATTGCTCGTGTTTAATGATTATAAAGTAAAATATATGAATTTTAATTATCAATTTTACTATAATTAAATAAAATATAAATATTCTTTTTTTTTTCATATATAAATGTATTTGATTTAGTAAATTATTACTCTAGATTTAAATACGGGGATCCGAAATGAACATGAGACAACTGAACACTTTTTGTGTCATTATGCACTGGCGAATAAAATTCTTTGGATCGTACTACATGGAGCGAACTGCATGACGCAGGAGTTCTGGGTTGGAAACCAATTCTAAAATTAGATCGAATGACTTGCTGGCTCAGCCAGTCAACACGGCGTATGTAACGTGAAGGATATGAGGAATAAAATGACTCTAATTACGGTCTTCTAAAGTTAGTTTTCTTAATTATATTTAATACCCAAAATATGAATTTGAAACCTTGTCACTTACTTAATAGCTTCAAACTTTATTTACTAATATTATAATTTCATAATTTACCAGTTTTTAAATAAATTGTAATTAAATAATTAAAAACATTTATGGAAATTTATTATTTAATTGAATTATTCATCATGTATACTTTCTATTAATTATATTAAATACTTCAACTTAATTGCACAAAAATAGCTAAACAATCCATTAACGAAATGTTTACAATATTTCTTCAATCAACTAAAACGATTTTAAAATCAGTTAAAAATAATTAATAATAATAATAATATCAAATTACAATCTAAAATATTTTTTTTAATTATAAGTTAATATTAATAAAATTTGAAGACCTTAACCTTCAAAAAAAAAATATCCCATACCGAAACTTTTATCAACATAAATTTAATTTATAAATGATTTTTATATGTTTATGGTATCAGATTTATTAAAACATTTTATGGTTTTTAAAGATTTAATAATGTTAAAGGTGTGTCTACACAACAGAAATAATTGTAAAACATTTGTTTTTCAAAATATATTTTATATTTATGTATATCGTTAAAATTCTTGCTTTCTAATTGAAAATGGGTTTGCATTTTATAATTAGTAATGACCTGAATAAATTATGTTAATACTTTTTAGAATAGTTATGTCCTTGAAAGTGAAAAACAGAGATCAGTGTTGCAAATACTGGAATCACCAGGAAATTTCAATATTTAATGTATAAGAAAAATAAATTAATTTTTATGATAATAGATACTGTAAAAGTATGCTACTATGGCTTATGTGAAGGAATAAATTATTATTTACTAATTTTTATATGGATTTCGACCATAAATTTCATTATATATGTAGTAAACAAACAAGCTAATGGCTTTCAATAATGACACATTGGTCTCAGCTTTTTGTATTTTTCCCAGTCTTAAATATTGTATATTTTTATTACCGTTTCTTGATTCTTGTTTAAAGCTGAGTCAACTTAGAGCGACATCGATTCCTCGTTGAGAAGTTGAACCCGGGACCGAATTCATAACAGCATAAGCACACTAAAATCTAAAACTATGTCACCGTTGCTTTCTGCCGCCACTCTATAACGTACTGTAAAAGGATCTTATCTTGTAAGTAAATTATATTGCAAGATTTCATTAACTGATTAAAAATAAAGTTTACTATGCGAGTTTTATAGTAAGCTCATCAAAAGTATCGAAGAAAGACGTCGTCTAAGTTGGTAAATAATACTAAATAAGTATTATTATAAGTAAATAAGTATTATTGGTAAATAATACTTTCCTAAACGTTTATTTATATTCACATCATACTTCAAATTTTAGTCAAACACTTCTTATAATCTCTACAATTAGATCCGTATAATTTCTATTTCTTTTATGAACTACTTTTTTTAATAATGTTTAACGAAATTATATTGCAATTTGCAGCTACTAGTATCATATTCCGAACCATTTATAAAGTTTTCTTTATTGTGTTATTAGTCAATCTTTTGACTGACAACAAATTTTGATCTTAAATAATCGAGCCCGTAACTAAATGTATAACAGCATAGCACCAATGTACCACCCAGCTAAGTGTATACACCACTTTAAAAACAATTTAAATTTGTTTATTAGATTTAATTTTTCGTGATATTTTGTATTATCACCACAACAACAAACTTTTTTATGTAATTTTAATAACATGGTGTGAAATCTTAATAAAATTTGTATAATTTTTATTTAAATATAGTTTGCACATAAAAATAATTAGGGGGGGTTCAAATAAAATTGTGTAATATAATAATTTACTTAAATGTTACTTTTTATTTTTAGGAGACTATTAAGTTTACAAAGCGCCTACAGTAAATTTCTGTCTATGCATAAACTTTATCAGATTGTATATTATTAATATGATATTGTGAGTAACATCGTCTTTATGTCGATGCTTTGAGAAGATAAAAGTATTTTTTTTAATAAAATCGAAAAGTTTTGGTATTTAATAATTTTTCTTTAAATTGAAATATTGAAATACTAACAGAAAATATTTCTAGATTTTAGAGTCGTTCATAGTGCGTCAATGACTAATATGTTATGGTATTCAACTTATATATTTATTTTTGAAAATTTATTGATTATCTTAAATTATGATCGAATCTTGATTTTAGATTTATTATATTATGGTTATGTTCTTAAGAAAAATATTATTTCCCAATACAATATTTCTACTATATAATCAAATATTTCATAAAAACCTGATTTTTTTCATAAAGTTATGTAGCCAAAAGTGACCACATTTTTAATAAAAGTAAAAGTCTAGTAATTTTTTTAAAATATATTGTTGTATTTTATATAATGTTAAATTTACCCTAATAAATAAATAAATCTAAACTAAATTCTAGTCTAATTTTAAAATTCTTATTTAAATTTTTTTATAAAACTTGGTATTTCCTAAAACAAAAATGTTTATAGAAAATGGTATGCAATAACACACCTTAATAAAAAATCAAAGTTTATTGATTTATTTATGTTAAAATTTAAATTAACTCTATAATGATTAAATATTAATGCTTATGAATTTAAATAATTTTAAATATATAAAGAAAGAAAATGTTATAACACTATTATAAAATTAACACCTCCATTTAATTGACTAATTTTGGTTTAATGCAATAAAAGATTTAAGATTTTGATTTGACATTGAATTCTTTTTTTTTTTTAAAGAAATTAAATTTGATGACACAAAATATTTTAATGCAAAAAGATTTAACAATTCGTATTTTTTTGGAAAAGGTGTGAACATTTAAAATTAATGACCGTTGTATTAACTTTTATTATTATTTATATTTTTATTACCAGGACTTGTGGAGAGGTGTGACACATAAGGGTATATTTATCCAAAACTGTGAACTCAGGGGTCTTCCCTAGTCTATCTCGCAACTTGCTAAGCTAAACAAATTCAAACTTAACAAAACGATTAACTATAACTCTGTACATATTTAGATGATTTAGATATGTATTGAAGGTAGCTTGGTTTCATTCATGATAGAGTTCTAATAGTAATTTAATAATAAAAATTACATCTCTCGTTTTCGTTTCATGTAGTACTGCGAATAAATATTAAATATTTTTACAACTATACGAGGCGTTATAAAACGTAGTGAAACTACGACGAATGCTTATCTGCTTGAGCACTAAAGCTTGTTTTATTAATCTGTCTTTGTAAACTTTTTTAATCTGCCTTTGTTATTTTAGTTAACTGTTTAACTAAAATTAAAATATAGTCGAAGTTTGCCACACTTCCTCACAATATCTCTAGCTCTAACCTCTAACTATTAGCTATTCACGGAGTGCGGTTGCTCTGTGTTTTGCTCTTCACATTAACAATGTCTCTGAGCACTCCAAGATCATACGGCCTTGTATGTATATTCTTATAAATACATATAATTTGTATTTATGAATTAATTAGTATTGATGAATTAATAGGTGAAATAATTTTGGATTTGTAATTAAATCTCCCATGTAAAACATGAAAAGATTTAAAATTCCCAACATATTAGGTAACATGGCATATTCTATTTGTCGATATGTTACATATTATTTTTTTATATCGGCATCATTTGACAGTTACACCATGCTTATCGGAAATATGAACTAAGTTCTCGATTTAGTATTAAGTAAAAGTATTTTTATCCGTATGATTAAGCGGTTTAAGCTTTAAGGTAAAGGTAATACTATGCGCATCCTATCGAACTCTCATTTGAATTTTCAATTTTTCATTACCAAGTTTTTCTTCTTTACAGTAACTCTAATCGGGGAAAAAGTTCAGCGTATTAATTAGCATAATCTTTCCAGACCGAAATTTCCTTTGAAAATAACATAATTTATTTTCTAATTTTTTTCTGGATACTGTTGTAAGTATAATTCTTTTTTGTAGTCCGTGGAATTTCGAAAACATTATTTTATAAATTGTTTTTTTTTTTTATTATTATAATAAAAACAATCCTAATTTAAATCCATATGTAAAAAGTTTACTTGCCATATTATTTTTAACAGAAATTTATGCTCATTTTTCGTACACAACAATTAAATCTATATATGAATTATTATAAATTGTTATTTAAAAAATAAAATAAAAAAACAAAATCAATATTTATAATAAATTGATTTTTTTTATTTTTATTTCTTTTTTAAGTGAATAATTTGTGTAATCTTAACAAAAAGAATAATTAAATAATAAATGTTTAAGAAGTAAAATAATATTTTAGTATTAAATATTTTACAAATAAACGAAATTTGTATTTTATTTTTGTTTCTAAATATTACGTGATAATGACTATATTAATTTTAATAGTATTTTATCATATATTTTTTTAATTTAATAATTTTTTTTTTCATTTTTAATTAAATTTTATTTTTTTATTATTCCAAATTCTTTTTACATTGTAAGTTTCATACTTAAAATTACATCTCACTTTTTTGTTGAATTTTAAAAACAATGGAGAATTTAAAAAAATCATACCAAAGAAAAATATGTGATATGAAGAAAAATAAAATTTATTTTTTGTATTTATTTAAATTTTAACCAAGCATAGATTTTTTTTTTTTTTAGAAAGAAAAAATTGATATTTTTATAAAATTTAAGTTGTTATCGTTACGGTATAAAAAAAAAATGAACAAATAATAAAAAAAAATCGTGTAGTATATTTTTAATAAAAAAAAAAACTATGAAAAAATATTTAAATAAACAATTAAATAACAGAGAAAACGTATTTAAGATATTTCATATTCATAATTCTTTTAATTTGTTTTTAAAAAATATATTTAATATTTTATATAATATTTTACATTATATATCATTTATATTTGGGCTGGCAACTGGCATTGATTCTAATTGTTTACATAATTTTCTTTGTTCCTGTGTTAATCGAAAAATTTCTTCTTGTTCTTCAGTTGTTAATGGTCTTCTATTTTGTTTAGCAATTACAACCTTTTTATACATTTCAATAATCTAGAAAGAAAAAAAATATGTTTATAAATAAAAATTATAATTAAATAATTTAGTTATTTTAATAATAATAATATCTTAACAATTGAAATATATTGAAAATAAAAATTCGGGTACTATCAAAATACACATTATAAAATCAGCATCTATTAAAATCCGAAAAGTTCAAATAAGTCAGACAATTTCCATATATTTAATTAATTACAAATTTACAAATAATAATAGAATTACAAATATTTTTATTAATTGACTCAAAACAATTCGAATTCACAATTAACAGAATTGCCCGAATACATAATTGACCGAAAATGTTAGATTAACATTCGATCGATCGGGTATTCGGTAGCCAAATACCGTTATTGACTTCTCAGTTCTTCATAATCCGATATGAAGGAGTCACTGAGTCCTTTGATCTTAACATAACAATAAATTTCAATCCATACAATTTAAAACTTACTTCTTGATCTATTCCATCTAATTTTCTTTTAATTTCCAGTCTTTGTAATTCAGCTTTAGCTGCTGTTTGCAGTCTTCGCAATTCCGAACTATTATATTCAGCAATGGCAGATAATTCAGCTAATACCCGTTTAATTTCTGATAATATTTCATCTTCTTGACCCTATAACATAATTTTTAATTACGTATATATTAATATTTTAAGATTGTTAATATAAATGGAATAATTATTATAATTATTTATTTTACCTTTGTAAAATCATCTGGTTCTAATATTCCTTGTTCAATTAATTCTTTTTTCATACGCTTTTCAATACTAATACCATTTTTCATTAATGATAATGAACGTAATGTTGATGTTGAATTTGTTGTATTCTCAGAACTACTGTTACTGTCAGCATTTGATAAACCATCAGCCATTAAATTTTCTTCCATTAATGCTGATACTAAACGTTGCGTTAACGGACCATTAACACCATCACCCCTAAAATATATATATATATATAAAAAAATTGATATTTAAATTAAAACTTAAATTTAAAATTTAAACTAAGCTTAAAATTCAAATTCTGTTAATTCTAAATATAAAAAAAAAAACTTACATAATTTTTTCGCCTTTCTTTAAAATACCATTAACGTCAGAATTTGTTGAATTAGATTTACTATTTGTTTTTGCTTTTGAATTAGAACTATCTTGTTCATCTTTGAGATCTTCTGCTGCCCACATTGTACTATAATGTGGACCTAAATCTGGTATTGGTGGCACCAATGGTCCAGAATATTGTTCTAATAAATCATCAAGTAACTATAAAAATATTAATCAATTAAAATATAAGTAAAAAATATTATATAAATATTGTTCGTTTACTTTTAAGTCTTCATTAGTTAATGGCATGCAATATGGTTCAACCGATAACCAAAACTTATTTGGAGTATCATTTTTCGGTACATTAATTTTTTGTTCACTTTTTGGAATATGTGATTGATGATGATGTGTATTTTGAGAATTAGCATCCATACTATAATTTATAACAAATTTATATTAATATATAATAATAGGTAATAATTAAAATTGATTTCTAACCTATCATCAGTATGTAATGATTGGGCTGGTGAATGTGCTGGTAAATTTTTTTGTTTTGATAATTTAAATTGTGATACTTTTGCTTTTTTATCATCTTGTAATTGCTGTTGTTGTTGTCGTTTTCGTTTACCCGGTGATATTGGTTGTTTCTCAATTAATTTACTACGACGATCTGTTGTACGTTTATCATCTTTTTCTATTGATTCACATTCAGATTTTAAAACACGTCGTCGTAGAGCAACATTTGATAATAAACTTTCAATTTCTAATTGTATAGCATCTAAATCTTCAGCTGGTAATAATTCATCTTTAGATCGAGTAAGCGCTAAAAAAAATTTTTAAATAATAAAATTTAATTACAAAATTGGATTATTGAAAACAAAAATAAATAAATTCTTTACCAGCTGTATATTTTGGTAAAATTCTAGAATTTTCATTTATTTTAATATGTGGTATCACAACCGTTGGTTCAATTTCAGATGAATCGACTACAACTATTTGATTAACTGATGCTGCTGTTGATTTTGCAGCTGTTTTTGTTGCTGCCGATGATGATGTTGATGCATATGAACTAGAACGTCCCTTTGATGATGTTGAGGCGGAACCTCTTTTATTAAACATTATATTTCTTAAATTTTGATTTATTTTTTTGATAAATATCACCACGAATTTATTAATTTATAATATACTATAATATATTTTTATTATTTGTAAAATTATTGTTTATAAACTATTTTTATATTTTTAATCTTTAACATTCAATGTAAATAAAAAAAAAAATAAACATAAATTATGTTATTTGTTGTCATTGCTTTTTGACTAATTAATGACATTTAGTATAATAAAAGTTTGAGTTATAATGACCCTAAAGAACATCTTCAACAAAAATTAATAATAAAAAATTATAAAACCATTTAATTTTTATGTTTTATATTTCGGTTTTTTTAAATTTAATTGGAAAATTTAATTATTTATAAATATTTCATGCCGAAAACAACGTGAATTCGTAAATATTGTATACGACGAGGAAAATAAAAAAAAATTATTTGACATCCCGCGATAAATGATTTTTTTTTGTTATCGAAATGATGGCGGATGACACTGAGTTTTAGTGCTGCCATAAGCATATAAAAAATGGTATGGAATTCTGCTCTTTCGATTTATATTTTATTATGTTGTAAAATGAATTTTAAACTTTTTAATTTACTTATCATTTTATTATAAACTTAATATTAAAGTGGGACAGATATTTTAATTACTGAGTAAATAATAGATATTATATAATTTTTTTTTTTGCAATATGAAATACCTTTATATCTAAATAATAATATATCTAATTAAGAAATATCTATGATTTTGTAGAATATCAGTCTCTAATATATGGTCCTCCATATTACCAAATATGCTTCAATGCAGCACCTACGCACCATTATTATTTATTTAAAAAAAAAACTAGCGAAATAATTCAATAACTGATTCTATTAACTAACTAATAAATGATAAATTCACACGCAAAAATTAAATCTTATTACTTATTTACCGGTAAAATATTCAATAAAAAATAAAAACAAAAACGTTTTAAGCCTACCAAGATATTATTTGCTTTAGAATAAATTCAAATAAAACATTAATTTATACTTAATTCGAATTTTAAAAAATTACTGTAGTAATATAAGTAAAACTTACACGTATTCTTATACATTTTAAAATATTTCGTAAGAACTTTCTTTGTATTAACATTAAATAATATTATATTATAATATCAATGTACTTTGTAACTTTTTCGTACATTTTAGTAATGTACCGTAAGTATTGCATACAGGGTAAAAATTACATTTGCAAAAACTGTCAAAAAAAAGTACATTTGGTACATTGAGATGATTGCCTCAATAACCTAGAACTAACGGCCATTCTATATATATACTTACTTCTATTGTTGTCCTCACTAGTCACTACTTAAATCATGAGTTTTTTGAGTACATAAGGAATTTTGAATTATTTTAGAACTAAGGAATGTATTGAAAAAATGAGAAATTACTTTAGTACAAAATCCAGCCGTTATAATTGCACTTATAATTATTTATAATAGTTCCAGTTCCAGTTGGAAAGGGTTTTCTAGAATTTTTGAAAATAAAAATTGAACAAATTTCTCTTCCCTAATATTCAATGATATCAAGATCAACTAAATATGGGATCGTAACGAAATCATTTTGGAAATCCTTGTTTTACTTAATAAATAAATAGTGCAAAAATAATAAAAATTCCATTTTAGGGTATTCCCGGTTTTGAAAATATATAAGTAATATATGTACATATATATATACAATCACTAATTTCGGGCGCGCGAATACCATTTTAGGATTTTGAAAACCAGAATTTTTAGAAAAACAGCATTTCGTACTCAGCCCACTAAACATTTATAAACAAAATAGCCGATTTTTCCCAAGCATATCTTCCTTCTGGCTATTTTCACCAAAAACATCTTTAAAGAAATACCTACAACACTAACTGTACTTTAGAATTAATCAATTTATATATATAAACAATTAAAAACAGTTTATTAAATCTAGTTAGTTAATAGAAAAAGTTTATTTTTTAATTACATCATTTGATTTACATATTAATTTAGCCTAAAATATTATACTATTGTCGAAAAGCACCATTATGGTAATGGAATTATAAATATAGCCATACAACCTGCCTCACATATTCCAAAAGCAGAATTGCATGCTGCCAATGCTGGTACTGCTGCTATTTGTGCTCCAGGAACTGTTCCAAATGTAAATCCAGCTGCTGAAAAACAAGCAACTGTTACTGCTGCACATCCAGCATAACAAATACCTGCTCCAATCGGACCTGCATCGACGGAATTATGATCTGCTCCCAAAAGCAAAATTCCAATCATCAAAATATGTAAAAGTTGAAATTTCATTTTTAATTCAGAAAAACGAATTACTCGAAATTTTTTAATTGATGCGAAGCTATTTAACAGGAATTAAATCTGGATGTAATAAATTTTTAATCTTAATTCTTTTCTTATGAATTTTTTTTAAATTAAACAATTCTCAAGTATATAAATTTCTGATGATTTTCTTTGTTTAACTCGGGATACCAAACCAGCTATGACTAGACTTGCTTATAATACGAATTGAAATTAATCAAAATAAATGCTATTTATACAATTAGCGTAGCGAAAATCAAAACGAATACAACTATAAATAAATTTAATAAAAGAATTATTGTAGCCCGCTACAGGCCTATACGACAAAATATAATACACAGATTCACGGCTACAATAAACTAAAGTTTCAAAATAAAATAATTTCATAAACAGAATAGTCGCCGTTTTTTATTTTTAGTGAAAACTAATTTTTTTGTATATCCGCATCTATCAGAACAATTTGTTGACATATTTTAAATTAAAAAGCAAGCTTTATTGATTATATGTTTTTCATTTTTTTTATGGTTTTGAAGCATAGATAATACAGGGAAACAAATTTTATTATAACGTTCATATTTATATGAACACGTTCTTTATAAATGAAATACTGTGATGTAATTAAAGTAAACATAACTACAAATATCAAGCGTTTCTTTTACAACTACAAATTGACACTATTTCTACATTGAAAATTAATTTATTTATATTCATTAATGAAAGTGAAGTTGGCGGTAAAAGAATTTGAAGTGGACTGAATTCTGTGTTCTCTAAAATATCGTTATCAAGGATATTTCGAATTCATTTTTGAAATATTTAATGATTCTTATAATTATATTTTAGTACTTCCTACAACCTACTTTTTATTTTGCATATTGAGGGAAACGATTATATTAACAATTCTTTTACATGGTCTGGGGTCTGGGCATGTTTTTAAATGCTATTTTTTTTTATTTATAAGAACCAAGAAATTAAATTATGAAATTAATGAAAAAATTATGGAAGGGAAGGCGACTATTTATTATATTTGTACAATAATAAGAGAAGTTATTGAAAAATAATTTTTTTTGTGGTCGCCCAATTTGTAGTATCCATGTTGTATATGCATATGTATATGTGATGTATTCTTTATATTTGACTGTAAAAGAATAAATAATTCGGTGAATCCCTTAGTTTTAGTAATTCTATTTTAGCACATTATTATACATCATAATTCGGAAAAAAATAATCAGCTGATAAGGGGAACGGTATAGTAGTGGTGCAGATTCTTGACGTTTTGCAGTGCACGCAAATACATTAAACTGAGTTTCCTGTATGGTGTTTCTATTTCGTATATATTAAGTACAAAAATTTAAAAATTAACACAAAAAACAAATACGTTTGAACTTTGGACAGTAAATTATCAGTCAGAAGCTAATACCTATTTAGTAGGTATGTTTTGATTTTCTCGGACGAAGAGGAAATGTTATGCTTTGTGTTTCGATTTATTCTGCTACCAATTCTTGGAGTATATATTCGTCTTGGTCACATTTTCAAATATATTTTCATTAGAGAGAATAATTACATTTTCATTTTTAATAACTGTCTGTAAGTTCAATTATTTTTGCTGTCGACAATCCTTCAACGGATTAATTTAAATCTACCAAAGCTATTGCAAACTATTTTTGTGGATAATAACTACCATATTTAATGTTTTAGGAAGACCACTACAATATTTATATTAAAAGTCCCTTATCAAAGTTAAGAGTAAAAAATTATTGTGACGATAAAAAATTGTTATTTATAGCGGCTTCGACTTATCTGGTGCGAATTAATTTTGTGTAATTTGACATATTATGTATTAATATTAAATATAAAGACCTTTAGTTGCAAAAAGCAAAATTTAGATTATATATAAATAGATAAGGTAAAATATTTCAAATGAAAAATTATTTTTTTATTTGGACTTATTTTAGTTAGGCAAATTTTTAAATAAGTTTACATTTGATTTAAAATGTAAAATTAGATTTAATTTTGGAGCAGTAATTTTAGGAATTACTAAATTTTCATTTACATATTTGGCTTCATTTGATTAAACAACGATTTCATATAGCGACATTTTTGAATATGAAGTTTATATAGATCCAGTTAATAAAATTGGTTTAATATAATTTCTAATAAAAAAGTAAAAAAACAGGTATTTAAAGTATTGTTTATGTAAAATATTATAAAGAAAATATTCTGATTAAACACCAATCTAAAAATTAAATACCCGGTTGGTTGATTTTTCAAGCATACCTTCCTCCTCAAAAATTTTTAATAATTTTAGAAGTCACCACTCTAAACTTTAATTTAGAATTAGAATTAATAGGTAATATGTACATTACATATACAACTAAGAAACAGTTTATTAAAACGCGTTAATGCAAAAACAGTTTAATTTTATTAACATAACAATTACATTTGATTTACAGATAATTTAATAGGTAAAAATAAATCTCACGTATTAATTTTAGAAGCACAGTGGATTGTCGAAAATAACCATTATGGAATAGCGGCATTATTTACCACCTTACAACCTTCTTGACATGCTGAATTGGCAAAATTACATACTGACAATGCTGGTACTTGTACCCCCGGAACTGTTCCAGAAGTATATCCAGCTGCTGCAGAACAAGCTAATGTTACTGTTGCACATCCAGCATAACAAACACCTGCTCCAATCGGACCTCCAACAACGTAATTATGATCTGCTCCCAAAAGCAAAATTACAATTAAAAGTTGAAATTTCATTTTTTTTTTCAACTAGAAAAACGAATTACTCGAAATTTTTTAATTGATGCGAAGCTATTTAACAGGAATTAAATCTGGATGTAATAAATTTTTAATCTTAATTCTTTTCTTATGAATTTTTTTTAAATTAAACAATTCTCAAGTATATAAATTTCTGATGATTTTATTTGTTTAACTCGCAGTACTAAACTAACCGACTATGGCTAAAATAAATCCTACTTAAATTTACAATAATTAAATAAATTTACTTACGATAAAACGACTACAACTACATATATAATAGAAGTATTATAGTAGCCCGCTACAAGCGTATACGACTAAAATACACAGATTCACGGCTACAATAAACTAAAAGATTCAAAATAAAATTATTTCATAAACAGAATAGTCGCCGTTTTTAGTGAAAACTAATTTTTTATCTATTTCGAGTCTGTCAGAACAATTTGTCGACATATTTACATTGAAGCAAGCTATTGATTTATATGTTTTACATTTTTTTTTATGGTCTAAATATGTCTAAACATTATGCTAATATAAGAAAGATATATAATACAGAAAGTTAATTAAAACGTTAAAATTTATGTGAAGTTATTTACAAATGAAACACTGTGATGTATTAAAGCAAACACAAATATATAATTAATTTTCTTTTAATACTTATTTATAGAATTGAAAAAAATTAAAAATCCTTTCAATTTTCAAAAAAAAAAATTAATATTATCGAAACGCAACAAAATTAATGGAAAGAAGGACACTACTCTTTTGGTTTCTTTCTACGTTGCAAATTATTTATATTCATTAATTAGAGTTGAAGTTGTTGGTAAAAAAAATTTGAAGTGGACTGGGGGTTGTGTTCTATAAATTTTCGATACCAAGTATATTTCAAATTCAACGGTTATATTTATTAATTCTTCTTTTTTTTGTTTCTGACAACCATAGTTGTCAAGATTATAAGAAATGAAAATATGAAGTAATGGCGACTGTTATATTTGTACAATAATAGAAGCTTCAAAAATTTAATCAATTGTGGTTGCGCAATTTGTAGTATTCATTTTGTGCATATGATCTTGTGTAGTATAGGAATGGGATGTAAATTGTACATTATATATATATATATATGTGATATATGTACATAATACTGCATACATGCATTTTGTATAATCTCAAATTTCCGTATGCGGGACATCCCCTAAATTTTAAGAATTCTATTTTAAGAAATTATATATATTACAACATTATATGCATAATGCATATTTAATATTATATTTATTTATGTGTGCAGTTTTTTGTTTTTATGTACATTTTACGGAACGGAATTTTTATACATACATATATATAAAACAAAACAAATACATATATCCTCCTGATTATTCACCTACTGCACCTACTGTATTGATAACAATTATACTGTTTGACCTTGACATACAGATAATAATTATAATGTATATTTTTCGATTGTTGGACGATTATTGCTTTTAATTTTTTTTTTTTGGGATTTGTTATTTTGTTAGTTTAGTCTAAACGAGACATTTATTCAGTTAGGTTTTTTTGAACATGAAATTAAATGGATAGGTAGTATAATATTTTTGAAATTTATACACCAAATAATGTACTAATATTTCATATTTAATTTACACATAATTGCACCAAAGGTAACAAATTAAGAAAATATAATCAATAACAATTTTAAATGTTTCATTAGCAGCACACAACACCAACAGCAACAATTCAAATTTTTGGAAAACGTTTTAATTTTACAATTAAATTGAAAAAAAAACTTAAATAGTATTACATATTGTATATATGTATATATTTTTGTCAATTTTAAAAATATTTTTATACAAAAGTTGTTCTTGGAGCTAACTCTACCTGTTCATTGATATCCAGAATTTGTATTTGGAGTTTGTGCCTTGGACAGTGCGTTTTAATTTGTATAGTTTAGTCAAGGTAATGCGTAACATGTACATATAACATATGTAATTATATTTTAACATTATGCCTATATGAAAGAATAAAAATATGTGGATTTCAAATTTCTTTTAATTATTCCGAAAAAATTAAAATATTTCTTAATGATCATATACATTTCTGAAGAATTATCCGTGTTAACTAAAAAAAATGATTATTTTTTGCACATATTAAACTCTTTTATAATAAATATAACTAACTCCCTCATCATCCTCGACAAAATTTACAACACGCGAGATTAAATTAAATAGAATGAATTCCATTGAATATAACGAATATAAAATACGGTTACGTTTAACCGAATTACACGAAAAACAGAATAAATTCAAAATTATTTTAAATTTTTTATTAGTTTTCATTATACAATGTAAACATTTATAATTTTGTAACAAAATTTGTATTAATATTTTAGGTAAAATTACAATTTATATTTTCTAATTAACAATTTCTTTTTTTTTTATATTTTTTTTTTTTCTGATAATTTTCCATATTAATGTTATAATTTAAAAATTTCTATATAGCATACAGTTATTGTATTTAAAATTTCTTTATTTGGTATTTCCATGAATTAACATTAATTTTAATAAAAACAACATAATTTAGTTTATTAATTATATTCAAAAGAAAAAAATTACTAATTTTTTGTTAATTTTACAGAAATAACAAACACTTTTAGGCACTTTAATTCTTATATTTTAGATTCTATTATTACTATACTAATTTTTCTTCTTTTTTTTGTGTTGTAAAACATTTTATTATACGAACAGTTAGTTTTTATCTAATTTAATTTTTTTTTTTTTTTTTAGTAACAACATTATTTATTTTAGACTTAGTAAAATAACTTAAAAAAAAAAACGTTAAAAATATATTAAGAAAGAATTCGTAAAAATCTTAATGTGTATTTCGAAAACACATAAATTATTGCTTTTTTAAAACGTGTTTTATAAATATTTTTATCCATAGATTGTCGAATTTTCAATTACATTTCACATAGGCTACAAAGATTGTCGGATACTCTTCTATTTTTGTGTAAAATATCTTTTATAAAATTTAGTATTGATACCATGGTTGACGTCGAACCCAACGTAAACGATTATTAGTTTGATCAGATCTAATTTTTATACTAGCGCCTTCAGAAGCACGAACTGTTTCTTTTACCTTTTAAAATAAATTAAATAATTAAATTTTACAAATACAAAACTATATTATTTTTAAAATAGTAGTAGAATTATACTTACACTTTGCATTAAGTTTTGTGCATTACCAACTAACATTTCAGTTGCTTCACGATCTTCATCTGAACCTTGTGCTCCCAACATTGTTGCTTTTACAGTTGATAATATTTTTAATTGTGTACCAATTGTTGGTATTCTTTCGCATACTTGTAATAAATTTGTACGTATACGACGATCAGTACATTGACGTGCCAATTCTTTAGCTAATCGTGTAACTTCTTCAGATGCTTCAGCAATTTGTTTAGCTGTTGCAATTAATTCACGTTTACTACCTTTCGAATCGGATCGTACCAATTCGGATAAACGTGCCATTAGAAGTGCCATACGTTTTGCAGCTGCTATAATTTCATTATCTTTTGATGACCATTGTCTAACTTCTTGATGTAGTCCACGTGCAGCAATCTATAGTATTAAAATAAGAAATATTAATAATTTTTTTACAGATATACAATAAAATAGATTTCATTATTACCAAAATCGGTTGATTTGCATGTGGCATTGCTCGGAATACATCATCTTCATCATCTGTTTCTGCTGTTGGTGGCGGTGGTGGTGGTCGTACTGGTACTGTAATTGATTCTTTTGGTAATGGTGGTCTTGGAGGAGCTCGATCCACTATTAAGGATGACAAAAATAACATGTAATTATTTATTTTAATATAATATTAAAAAAAAAAATTATTTACAATCACTCAAATGTAATGCCGACATATCTGGTGGAGATGGTATATCTGGTGTGTGTACAATAGCTCCGCGAACACCACGGACTGCCCCTAAAAGCTATAAAGTGTATAAAAATATTTAAAATAAAAATTTAAAAAAATTTTAAAATATATTATGAAAATTTCTCTTTTACATTCTTGTTTGATTCTCTCCATGCATGAGCTGCAGATGGATCAGTAATATTTGTGGCAACCAATTTAGCATCATTTACCATAATTGGTAATGAACGTTCTAAATTATTAGCTGCAGCATTTAATTTAGCTGTAAAATGTGGATCCTCAGAATTATCAGCTTCTTGTTTAGCTACCAATAATACTCGATTAACTAAACGTGCAATATTTGATGTATTATCGACCATCTTCTGTGGTTGTTTATTACGTATAGCATCATCACATAAAATTGCATATTTTTGTATTTGTTCTTCAGATGTTTTTATAAAATCAGCTGGATCAGTTGCTTGATCACATAATGTACGCATTCTAAGTATTGTATCAGCATATTGTTGTTTTAAATTATCAAAATGTTCTTCAGCCGCTTTACTTTGTGGATAATTCATACGTATGCGGCCAGCTGATATTAATTGGGGTGTTAAACTATCAATTTGTGCTGCTGATGATAATAAAATTTCTGCAATTTTTTTATTACTTGAACCACCAGCTGCAACCATACGACTAGTTTTTGATGCCCGATCACTAAATGTTTGTAAATTATTTGATTTTTGATTGAAATTTTGTTCACGACCAGGTGTACCTTCTGGTACATTAACAGCATCAGTAAATTGTTTTAATGGTGTTGATACATCCATAAAATCTTCAACAACACGATTAACTAATGCATTTTGTATTAGTTGTTTTAATTCGTGTAATTTTTGATTTAATTTACGTGCAATTTCTTGTGCTTCTGGTGTATTACCTAAACCGGCTGCACACATTTTTGAATATTTATTCGATAAACCTTCAACTTCTTCACATAATTGTAAAATATCAGATTTCTGATGACCGGGACAACCTTCGGCAACATTTCTACCTTCGTTTACAATTAATGCAATTGCCCGTTGTCCCAGACCTTTATCATCGATATTTGGATTTTGTAGCCAACGACAAGCTTGTTCTAACCGTCCTTGGACTGTATGTGCTGTCTGTTGAAGGCCAGCTTTTTCAACACCACCAACAGCATTTAATATTGCTTGTTCTAAATTACCCAAACGATCACGTATATTTTGTGCTAATGTTTCTGCTTGTGCTGAATGACCTTTACCATCATGTCTCAATTCACATAATGCATTTGTCATTGTTGTTAAATCATCAGCCATTTTACGTATTGGCTGAGCATCATGTGGCAAACAACGATCGGCAATTTTATGAGCATTATCAATAATTTGCCGTAATGCCTTTTCACCAACACCACCACGTAATGCATATGGATTAGATAGCCAATCCATAGCTGATTGAATTTTATTATGTATTGCGTTACATATTTTCTTCAATACTGTTAAATTATCCAGTTCACTAGTATCTTCATCGTATGTTGTTAATTGTAAAACACGTATAATTTCTTGTATTTCATCACTCATCCGTGATGCTAAATAATTACGATTTTCGGCAGCTTCTTCAGCACCTTTACCACCTTGTTCAACAATATGTATATAAACTTTCATGCTACATATTAATATTGGTGCCAAAATTTTAACTTGTTCTAAACAACGTACCAATGTTTCACTATGAACTTGATGGGTTAATTCTTTTTCACGAGCACCAACTTCACGTGAAACTTTACTTAAACATGGTGACAAATCTTTAAGAAATTGTATTAAATCTTCCATTGTATCAATAACTTCAGCAATTGCTAAATAATCGAGGACACGTTTACATTCTTGTATAATTTTACGTACTTCGGATTCATCAAAACATAATAATAATGATGATGTACCTTGTAATATACCACGGCTACCTTCAATTAATTTTTTTCTAGCTGGTCCAGAATATGGATCTGCTCTTAACATACCAGATGCTTCTTCTAATAATTGCGATGCATTTTCAACACGAATTAAGGAGCCAGGCATATCTTGTTTTAATATTTTATCATCCGAACTATTTATAGTTTCACGTCCAACTTTAACTAAATTTGTAACAGCTATTGATACAGCTTGTACTGGACGACTTAAATCGGGCATAGCATTGCCATCTTCGGCTTCTTCATGTAATATAACTAATCGGGAAACCTATAAAATAAAATAAATTTTAAAGATTAATATTATATATATATAATAATTATTTCGATAATGTTCAAGATACAGACATTTCACTGTTTTATAAGCGTTTCCAAATTAAATTAGACTTTTTTTAAAAAAAAAATATTCTTTGATGTATTTTTGGTTTTATCAGACTATTTTCCTACTGTAAATTATGATTTTAATCCTAATTTAAAGTTATGAATATAATAAGGAAATTCAAACTCTCTCATTATAGCCGATTTATTGATTTATGCAAACTCTCGATGCTCTGCACAAAAGCGCAGTTTTTAAAACTAAATTACAATCATTTTTAAATATATATTGAATAATTCAATATTCAATTTAACTTGGGAGGAATAAATTTTAATGTTCGTTTTCGAAATGCTTTATTTCCAATAACAAATTTTAAGACAGGGTGTTTGATACTTGGTACAGGGTCAGTTCAAACAAAACAAATTATGGGATGGAGTGTATATCTTCAATACATACTGTGCTACAGGCAGTTTTAAAAAGGTGACGCAGTGAGGGACTTCCCTGCATAGTTAAGTCTACGAATTTTTTTTTAATTTTCATACTGCATTATAGAATCTTAGACATGCGGTTCTGCTAAACCTTACACTGATACGACTTTCTTAGATTAAACCATCACATTTTTACACTTCTACAGAAGATGCTAAAGTCCACCCAAAACTATAATGCTGATATTATAGAAAAAGTTGTGTACATATTATTATTTATATAAAAGAAGAACTAATTATGAGTTAAAAGAGATATCCAATTATATATAGAAAGATATTCAGCAATCTCAGAAATACGTATAGCTAATGTTTAAGGGGAAAATATACTAAATATTTAGATCAATTGCATAATTTAGATAGAATCATTTACAAGACCGATCATTAAATACTAAATTCTATAAGATTTTGTATTAATTTAATTTGGAATTGCTTTGGAATAATTATTGTGTGATGGCCTAAAATATAATTTATTTATCTTAAATGGAACGAAAATTCTCAATGCTATTTATTTAATATTATTGATATTTATATATGATGTAACCATATTTGGTCACAATTCATAATAATTCAATTTATCTATATTGATTATGATACATCGATGATTATTTCGCAGAAAAAAATATTAATTTTTCGGAATTTCTTTTTATATTCGAGATATATTTTTTTACCCTATAAACAAAATATTATTTTAAAATATTATTACCTCAAAATTATGGAAAATATTTAAGTTCTTTATAATTTATTTACAGAAAAACGAATCGACTCCAAAGAAAAATCAATTTCCTTTCATACGAGCATGAGAAGAAAAACATACTTTTCCAGAAAATTCAAAAATCTGTTCAGCACGAAAATATAATAATTTAATGTTTTTTAGAGTTCAGAATACTTTTAAACTTTATATTAGTTAGGATTTATTCTATTATTAATGATAAAAAGTTTTTTATTTGTTGTTAAGTTATAGTTTCCTATTTTCAGCTATAAAACATTTAAAACTACAAATTTTTTGTTTCCCTATTGATTATATATCAAAAGTTTTGGTTATCCAACTGTTTGTTATCTCTTATTCTCCGTATCTAAACATTCAAACCAAGACCAATCGAAAAGATAGAACTATCACGATAATCTCCCTGAGATTTTGGTTCCTGAATGATAAACTATAAACCTTCATTGATAATTAACAAAATTTTCATTTTCCAGAATATACTTAAATGTTATTTTTTTACTAAAAGTATATTTGAAATCATGTAAATGCAATTTTTCTGAATTGAATTTGAATACTCAATTGATCAAAACAATTAAATAAATAGTATTGAAATAGAGAAATATAATAACAATTTGTCATCACTGTCGATAAAAACGGTGTGGTGCCGTCACGGAAAATATGACTATAAATTATATTTAAAATGTAAAACCACATTTTTTTTATGAAACCAAAATTGGATAATATTTTATTAATTTTTCTCTTTTTTATTAATTTTTGTTACAAAATGAAATGGAAGTAATTATATCATTTTTCTATGATATAATTCAGAAAATTCTCTTAAATTTACAATATTTACATAAAAACTAGGCCTAAAAAGTTTTGTAATAAGATTTTTTTTTTCTAATATTTTAATGTTTAAATTAATATTCTATTTTTAACTTATTTGAATATGATATTTTTTTTTAATTATATATGAAGGTGTAGGTGTAAACTTATATATATATATGTATTTTTTTCCTATTTTCGGTTTATACATATATACTTAATATTATCTTATATTTATTATCTTAAAGCAAATATATTGTAAAATCTATTTTCAGAACTACATAAATATTACCTCATTTATAAAAAAAAATTGGTTAAAAAGAACGATGAACGATCCTATGTTTTTTACAACTGAAATTTTGCTTTTGACAAAATTTTCATTAACTCTTTTCTTTATAATGAATTAATTGATTAGCTTTCATTATGAGAAAGATGAAAGTAAAATATAGGGGACAAGGCACAAGGGAGAAAAAGATTTTAAAAACCAAAAAAAGAATCATAAAAACATAACTCACACAAGTAAAATCTCCGATGACTCATTTAATTGAATTTGATTTTAGAATTTTTGTTGTGTGGTGATACCGAATGGTGATAGCAATGACAAACTATCAAACACGATAAAATCAATTTATGACGGCACCGTAAATAACACATTTGTGATACAAATATATTCTCGTCATTAAAGAAAAATAATAAAAATAGATTAATATTAGAAATTAGTAAATAAATTATTTATACTAAGAAAAATTAGACTTTTACTATGAAAATTTGAGTTTATAACAGAATAAAATAAATAAATTTATAATTTATAGAAATTAAAATTCAATAATAAGGAAATTAAAAATAGAACATTTTTCGGAATTAATGTTATTTATGGGCTAAAAACCGATTATAATTGGAAAGAAAAACCATATATGCAAACCGGTACTTGAATCGAACCAAAAAACGTTTCATATTTTGGCGAACCAAAATATGAGACGTTTATGGTTCTTGTACGGAACCAATAATAACTTCTCATATTTACTATAAAAAATAATTGGGCGAACCGAAACATTTCCAATGAAAACATATTGTGGTTGGTGTATGGTTCTGTTCATGTTTTAGTTTTTATTTGATTTGAACTTAACTAATAAAAAACCAGAAGTGGAAATCGAAAGTTTTGAAAAAAAAAAATTAAGTTCATGGTCGGTCACAAGTTACACAAATAAATATTCATTCAATTTGAATGAATATTTTTAAATTGAGGAACAGTTGGTTCTTAAAACTCCAAAACTTGACGTAAATTTTTGGGTATTTCACGATCCGTTACCTACAACGGGGCTCGAAACCTCAATTTTACTTTTATTTTTTATTCACACCCTTCGCATTAAGGGCTCTCAATTGGTTCCATAAAGAACACCTTAAACTCATTGTAAAAGCAACTTTTTACGTAAATAATTATTTCACCACAGGAAAAATTAATTTGAACCATTTTTTTTTGGTTTCCAGCACTGACAAAAACTGCTACACTACAGAATAAAAACTCAATGATCGGCGTAAATTTTTCGTTGTACAAAACGTTACGACTTTTGTTTTAATTAATAAATTATACTTTTAATTTTTTAATTTGTTTTTATTTAACTTAATTATTTTCTGAGCAATAAATTTCACTTTTCTTAAAAATACTCAACTTTTTTCTAAATAAAATGTAATTTTTCTGAACAAAAAAAAAGTTGTTATTTTTTTCTAAACAAAAGTTTAGATTTATTAAATTGATTTAAATTTAATCAATTTATTTTAAATTTTTAATAAATTATGGACAATTTTATTAATAGACCAATGTAAAATTCCAATTAAGAATAGGTTTCCATTTATAAAAATTATTGAAAGCCTTGACAATAAATATAAGAATATTTAATTGTCAGATAAAAAATATAATATTCAAATAATTAATTTGAAAACAAATATTGTCACTTAATTTATATACATAATGATTTTTGTAAAGTTTAAATAATTGTAGATGTAAATATAAAGTTTTAATAACGTCAAAACGAAAATCGATATTGGGGCAAAGGGAACTGTACTAACTAATTTTACATATTTCGTAAATCATATTTCTTAATCACTGATTATGATTTAACCAATGATTAAATATAAAAGGTTATAATTTATTATCTTTTTTTTACAATTGTTTTGACTGTGTGGATTAAATATTTAAACGTTCAAAGTTCTCTAATTATTTTAATCACTTAATATTAATAGATGTAGGTGAAATTTGTAATTAAAATATGATATCAGAAATTTGTTTCGTGAAACCGAGGGCGTTTTTTTTAACATATTAATTGTTTATAATATATTTAATTAGTATTTAAAAGTTTATTAAATTTACCTGTTGAGCTACTGGTTCCAATATGCTCTCAATTGTTTTTGTATGAAATACTGGCATTTTGAGAAATTTTTTTAGTTTCTTAACGTCCGTAAATGGAACTTTAAACAAAAATTTATTGAATTTTTTTTTTTTTATAAAAATTACTTTACTGTTAATTTTTCAATATGTTTTTTTTTTTTATGATATTATATTATGCAAACAAATATTGTTCCTGTTGATCTTGGTGTTTTTTTGGCGGTGGGTGTAAATATTATTACTTGTGGTATACAAAAATATTTCAACAAAAAAAAAAATTTAAAAACATAAAAATTCACAAGACAGAAAATTATATAATTTAAATAACAACAAAAAGAAATTAATAATAAATCAAACACGTTGATAATAAAACACACATCCAAAATATATCTTCTGGGAGGAGGAGGGGGGTTTGTTGATATCTTCTCCTGTTTACAAATGATGAATAAAAAAAAAATTGTTAGTTTAATTTTTAAAAATTATAATTATAGTTTTCAATATTAATAATTTCATATTTTGTTAAAGTTTATTGTTTTATTTGTTTTAATTAAATGGATCACATTACAGAAAGAAAAATTTTAATAGAAATTGTCAAAACATTTATCAAGAAGAGAAGAAATGTTTTGATAATTTATATTCTTAAATATCACGAAGTTCGTGTTCGTGTTCGGAAATCGTATACTTTGAAAATTCAGTGTAAAAGTTCTGATGCAAATCAAAATTGAAATAGTACCTATATATAATGTAAATATATTATACAAAGTAAGTTTGTAATTGTAATACTATATCCACTAACTATACCTAGACTAGGGTATTTTTTTTAAGCTAACCCCGGGTGCAGTAACCTCATATTTTATGATTCGATGTTAAAAAAAGTAGAAAAATATTTTGGATCAAAGCTTCAGGGCGAAATATGATTCATATGTCATTAGATTGGTAATTAACTTCAGGGTTGTACAACCAGCTACCCTCACTTGTTTTTTTTTATATATTTATCCCATAATTGTTAACATTTAAGCGTCACTAACATAATTGAGGCAAATGAATCAACGACTAAACGATTTCTTCCATTGAAGAGAATTTCAAAATATTACATTGATATTTAGTTTGAAATATTATATAATGGAATTTGTTATCAAAGATTTTCTTATAATAAGGGAACTTTTGTTAAATAATGGGAACTACATTTGTTGTCTCGCCAATCAAATCATTAGAAACTATTTCTAACCTTTCTCAGATTGCAAAACTATCATCTAATACAAATTTTGAATAATATTTTTATTATTGTTATAAATCTTATTTATATTAATCAAAAATTATGGGACTATTTTTTCTATTCCACCCCCTACACAAAATTAAATAAACAACATTAAAAATAAAAATATAATATTTGTTGTTATTGGTCTGTTAACTAAATAAAAAAAATTGAAAAATATTTTTATATCAATCTACAAAACGATTTTATTTTCAAAATATATACCTATATACATATATATGTTAAATAAAAATACATATATATTTTTCACCTTTAATAAATAAAAATGATAATTTTGCATCTTTGAAAATATAATTTGCAATTGTAGCTTAAATATATATATTGTTTTTCTGATATTTAAAATTATTTTACCTCTAAAAATTATAGGGTAACATGTACAAAAACAGTTTATTATTTATATATTAATTATTCATATATATGTAATTAAATTTTAGGTTCGTTATAAGATAATGTTTGTCTTGTAATCAGACAGAGATTATTTAGTTCCTCTTACCTTACCACTCAGTACTATGAAAAATTAATTCACATGAGAAGAAATGGATGAAAATTTAAAACTACAAATAGTTTTTTTTTGGCTTTAATATCTTCGATTTCTCGGTTTCCCATTCTCCAATTAAGAGTATTTATCTTCAAAATTGGCCCCTGGAGTTCATTTTGGTATAATAATTAAATAAAACCCATTTTCTACTTTAAAATTCGCATTGAAAGTCATCTCTATACTATTATAGTGTACAAAAAGAATTAAAAATTTCATTTAGATAAATATATACAGAATTATATTGGGAATTTTGTAAAGTAATAATTTTGATTTTGAGTATATACATATCTATATATACGAAAACTTTCCGAAAAAATAAGTTATTCCTTTGTGATGCATAACAAATTCTTGGTAATGATTCATTTTATAAATACTTAAGAGTATGATATGTATCTAGTAAAACTCAGCTCCCCTTTATTTATTTCTACTTAAGGTTTTTTCAACTTCAATTAATATGATCCATTTTAAAAACATGATCTTAAGGATTATTCTCAATTAAATTATATATATTTTTTTTATTTTATTGAAATTTTATAAAAAAAAAAAGTATTTATTAATTTAAATAATATACACATGCAACAGTACTAAAGATTTGAATAATATAAAAAAAAAATATAATAATTTTTTCTTAAATTTATTAAATTTAAATTTGTTTTTCCTTTAATATTATATTTTATATTTTTAATTCCATTTTAATAAATTTTAGAAATAATTAAGTTTATTTTTAAAACCGAAAATTATGTTAGGTATAAATTCCATAAATAGAAACCCAACAACATAATAAAAGTAAAAGAAAAGTTTCTTTAAATTTTTTCCACACAAAATATGTAAATAACATACATACATATATACACACAACGAGCGAGTATGTATGTATAAATATATTTTTGGCTATACGATGAATAGAAAATGTAGATATATAAATATGAATTATTTAGTAGTTAAAAACACAATAAAATATAATTAAAATATAAAATTTTAATAATTTATAATTAAAATAAAATATAACTAACAATATAATAAATTAACTGATGACATTGTTTACAACGCGATAATACCAAAAACTCGACAAAATAAGAAAAACGACCACGGCGATATCACAACTTGACAACAAAACGACTCCCTTCAAACTACTTTTTAAAAAAAATTATAAGCAAAAAAAAAAAAACAATGAACAATCATACAATTTTAGATCTGCCAATGTAAATATAACTTATGCTAAATATAGCCCTAAATTTAGGATTTTATGGATATAATATATTGCATAGCTTTTGGCGTAAATCAAAAACTCACTTAAAATAAAATTAGTTCTACGAAAACATTTTCAATAACAATTTTTATCTCAGATTTGGATAAAGTCTAGAAATCTATGTAGTACGCAGGTTGGGTTCATGATTTTGAATGTGTCTTCCGTCTATACCAAATCATTTCGTAGCCAAAGCATTATAAGTAATTATTATCTGATTTGATTTGAATTAAATTGTTGGTACAAATGATAATTTCCTGATGTAGTTGAGTCTATAAAATTTGAAGTCGGTCTCGGTAGTTTCGGTGAGTCCTTGTTAAAATCCCCAATTATACCTTAGCCATTTTTTTGTTTTATGCATTTGTCAACAATTACTTTTTTTAAAATTTTTCGCTTACATTGTAATATCCAAGAAGATTTTGTTAGACTTGGCAGAATGACTTTATTATATAAAATTCAAAATATTAAGAAAAAAACAAATATAATAATTAAATGAATAATATAGCTCTGCTTTTTATTATATTTCCATAAATTTCTTACATATTTATATATTGATTTTATGTAAAATATTTTTTAATAAATACTTTTGTTTTTATAATGAGATAAATTTGAAGCATTTTTTTTATTAAATTATGAATAAAATATTTTCTATATATATTTATCCATATACCATTTGAAATGCTATAAATTTAAGAAGCTATTTAATGCCTCTGTAGTACACATAAAAAATATAATATTGAATTTGCTTTCATTTAAATGGATAACAATTAATTTATTTTATTACTAATTCAAAAAAAAAAAATCTTTAATTATATTTCCGAAATGACAAAATGAAACTCAAGTATTTGAAAGAGTAATGTTGTGCGTAAAATAAAAATGATGATTTATTAATTAATTTAGTACAATAACTAATATCTATATTATTAATATATTTTGTAAATAATTTTGTATTATTTATTCATAAATGAAAATTACATATTAAACGAAAGAAATACAGAAATATTATAAATTATACGCTGAAAACAAAAATTCTAGTTCTTTTGATACATATTTTTTTTCTCAGAACGCGTAATTTATAATATGTTTGACAATTCCTACTTTTCTATTTTTTAATAAAATATATTCTTTAATTTAATGTTATTCTTCATTTTTTCTTATTTTTACCTAATGTCAATGTATGATGGGATGCTGCCATTTGAGTTTTACGTCTTGTATATTCAGCAAATTCTTCTTCCAATTTTTTACGTGATTCTTCAAGTTTACGTTTATCATCTGCATGATCTTTTTTCAATTTATCAAATTTAGAATGAAGCTAAAAATTTATAGCGAAAAAAAATTAAATTTTAAAATATATACGGTATATAAATAATTATTATTTACATCTTTTTCACTTTCTTTAAGTTCAGATTCTTTTTCTTTGACACGCTGTACAAACATTTGTCGAACTTCTTCTTCTTTGGCTTGTAATTCAGCCAAATGATTGGAACGTTTTGCTTCGAATGTTTGTTGGAATGAAACCTAAAAATGAAATTATTATATAATTTTTAAATTGTCTTTGTTCATAAATTTTGTTTTATTAAAACCACGAAAATGGCATCAATACACTATTAGTTAATTGATGTAATTGGAATGTAATAAGATTTTAATTTAGAATTTTATTATATCTGGCATGCATATTTGATATAATTACAATAATATTGATTTTTAATTTTTTCTATGAAATTGGAAAGATTTGAATATAAAACTTACTGGTTTATTTTCACTGTCAACATCAGTGAAACCCATTTGTTCTAAACGTTTCTGACGATACAATTCATAGTGACGGGTATGTGTTTTTTCTCTCATATCTTCCATATTTGTTCGTATTAACATTTCACGTAATTTAACAAAATCACAATGTCCCTCATTTTCAACTTGTACCGTACCCCAAGGATACTGTCTGGCTCTAACCATCTTATTACCAAGCCGTACAAATTCAGTACTGCCAACAACAGCAAATGGTACATGGGAATTCATAGATTGATTTGTTTCTGATACAGTTTCATCATCAGTTGGAAATTGATAAATATGTACACCATTATTTTGCAGTTCTTGTATAATTTTACCTTTAAAACGTTGTAATTCAATTTTTGATATTGTATCAGCTTTGGCAATAATTGGTATAATATTAACTTTAGTATCCAATTTTTTCATACAAACCAAATCTAATGATTTAAGACCGTGTCCTGTGGGGCATATAAAGTACAAACAAACATGAATTCGACTATCATGACATGTTGCTAATGCACGTTTTATTTTTAATTCTTCTTGTAAATATGCTTCAAATTGTGCATCAATATAATCAACAACAGCTTTAAATGAATCATCTTTATTTATTTGATCACCATAACCAACTGTGTCGCATATTGTTAATTTTAAACGTACACTACTTTCTTGTAGTTCATAAGTATGTGCTTTTAGTTTAACATTTGGTAAGGTGTGAGGACTTGGTGTCGATTCAAAACTAGTATTAAATAATGTGTCCATTAATGTAGATTTACCCAATCCAGTTTCACCTGAAAATTTGTTTTAAAATTTATGAGTTTCATTAGCAGGTTTAGTTATTTTTTTGTAGATATTAAATTATCATATAAAATGAAATAAATTTAATCTTTAAAATTGCTTCATTGTGAAATAAATGAACATATTTTCAACGGACAACAAAAAATTCTAAGATTTCCCTTGTATACAATTTATTACGTAAATATCATCGTAAATATATTTTTAATTATTAAACATAATGGGTTTTCTTTTATATGTGCATAAGGTTACCATAATTAAATAATGATTTCAAGATTTCTGTATTGATGTTTATTATTTTTTAAATATGGCAAAGAAATAACTATAAACAAATTTTGCTTATAAATAAATAAATATAATTATTTCATATTAGTCAACATAAATACAGAAAAAGTATTTTGTTTTCCTTATGGAGCAATTTATACGAATTTAAATGATACCAAAAATACAAAATTATGAAAATGCTGTTAATAAGTTTTTAGAAATTTTATATTTTGTTTGATTAAAAATTAATTTTGAACATGTAAATAATAAATATATAATAAAATTATATAGAATATAGAAGGACACGTTATCGCAAAACATTTGATCGTCCAATGTACGCGATAACAAGTGCTTGATGAAAAATATGCGCGATAATCTGCTATAGAATCATAAACAGTTGATGGAAATATATATGAAATTTATATTGCAGTTTGGAATTCTATTATTTTTATATGGATTCCGCAGTAGAAGCTATTTTGTAGTGAAGAAACAAGCAAATTGCTTTTAATAGTCGAGACATTTGTAGTCAGCAGATAGTCTCAATCAATCGTTAGCATTTTGCCCAAGTCGTAAATTTATATTTCGTATGCATTTTATTATTATGAAATAATATAATAAATTTTAATTGTACAACTTTTCGAAAACATTATATAAACTCTGAATAAAATTTTGTTCTAAAATTTGTATTCTTAAAATATATTTACGTGTATTATAATTAGTCTACCCTTTACAACAATTGAATAAACTTATAATTTCCCGGATATATTTTAATTAGCAAATTTATGATTTCAAATATAATTCTAAAATACGTATTACTTACCAATGCACATAATATTAAATACAAATCCATTTTGTACACTTTTATTAACCAATTGATCGGGTAAACTATCAAATCCAACATGACCAGATAATTTAAGATTTCTCAAATGATTTTCACTCTAAAAAATACAAAACAAAAATATCTTTTAAATTCATTGAAACCGATATTTAAATAAAATTATAATAAAAATTTCACCCCAAAATAAGAATACATAATTTAAACAAATAACTGAAAAATTTTCAATAATATAATTAAATAGTTCCGTTTAATAAATATAATCTATCTATTTTTAAATATAAATCCAGACTAAAAGGTATAACTAAATATATTATAAGATATATTTTAAAATATAAATTATATATGGCAAAAATTTCAATCAAGGACTTCTTGACATCAATTTTTTGTATTGTTATTGGAGAGGTACATAAAAGTAAATCAATTTATAAAAGGCTAAGGTTTTAATCTTTTTTACAAAAATAAAATAAAATCATCCCTTTTTGTTCAGTTTATGGTACAACATTAAATTGTCTGGTTGTATCGCCATAATTCATATTATAAATTTGAGATTTTAATGAACATTCTTTTGAAATTTATAAGAATTTATAAAATTCTTTTAATATTTATTAATAAAATATTTTGAAAAATGTTTCAAAAATGAACGAATGAATATGATAAACGTATAATTTAAAACAAAAATTTATGCTCTTTGATTTATTGCTTAAAAATTTAGTTCAAATAATATTATATTAAATTAAGAGCTTACACTTTTCTACCTTTTCTCGTAGACTTGTTCCCTTCCCTTGGGATTAAAGTATCCACATTGATTGTATTGCTTTTCGTAACTTCAAAAAGAAGATTTATCCACTTCTTACAGAATATTTTTAAAAAAAGATAAATATTAATATTAAAACGAATTTCTCTTAAACAGCTGGACAAAGCCAATAAATCTTTTTTTTAAAAAAGTTACAAAGCATTTGTGAAAGGAAATAAAATCCATGGACTTTATTGCCGTGTACTTTATTTCATACTCCCATTTTATTGAATTTATCCATATATTATTAACAGCATTTTGAATAGTATTCTCAAAAATGTTCCAACACTTTTCTCCTAAGTAGGCAAAAAATAAAGTATAGAAGAGCACACAGGACCAAACTTTAAAGTTTCTTTAAATCTTGGGATGAAAAGAAGCAATTTAGTCCCTTCTTATGTACTCGTAATAGTATTTATGAAATTAATTGGGTAATAATTGTAAGTTATAAAGATAATATTATGTATTGCTGTTGAGATTTTGAACTGATAGCAAACATTACAATTCTTTTCAAATGAGTGAGTTACTATTTTAACAATAGTTCTTTTAGAAACAAAAAAATCAAGCATAGCATTGAAACATATTCTCAATTTTTTATTTAAGCAGTAGTTTTTCCTTCTTATTCGTTTCGAAATTTATTTGATTAATATTTAGGGAGAAACCATACACAAAAGCAGATTTAAGTTAGGATGCAAAGATAGTATACAAAAAAAATAACAATTTTCGATTTTATACTATCTTTAAATAATAAGGTACAAAAATACTATTATAATTTAAATTTTTTAAATAAGCTATATTTTGTCTTAAATCTAATGGAAATATAATTCAACATTAATTATTTTAATAAATTGATTTATTACAGATATTTAGGTCAAAAAATTATTTATAATCTTTAACTGTTTAAAAATGTACGCGATTATATATCAAATTGTGAAAGCTAAAATAATAAAGAATTTAAATTGATTATGTTTGGATTTAATTTAGTACGTTTTTGTATATTTGACCGCATTTATTACTCTGAACAGTAAGTACATTGCATTGCAGTATTTTTATTATTGTCTGCTTTTACGAATAAGCCAAATATAGTAGTACAAATAAATTTATAAAAAGTGGAAACAATATTTTAGAACACTATATTTCACTATATATAAAACTTCCGCTTAAACATTATTATGAGGGTGAGTCGAACATGTATGTTACAATATATGTATATAGATTGCAGTGACTAATGCCATATTAAGACAAAATCAGATATACTTTCGTAATGCTACATTGTATATATATAAATATTATATATATACATAAATTCAATCTAATTTGTTTAAGGCAAACAAAAAATTGTAAACATTAAAAGAAAATTATTTTATTGCAGACAATATACAGCAACTCCAGATTTCTAGTTATAAATAGAAATTATTGAAAAAACATTTCCTTTTTTCTTGTTCTGATCGCTTAAAATGAAAACATTTCAACAGTTGATGATTTATTCATTTTATAAAGTTAAAAATATCACGCCCATCTGTCAAATTCTGTTTGTTAATTATTTCAACACTTCCACTTTCAGTTAATTAACTCTTTACTTAAATATTTTTTTTATTTTTAAATAGTTCTACTTATGATTGATTATTTTTAAATTTATTTAATTTGTTATTAAACTTTTACATAAAAATTTAAACATACTTTCATAATTTCAACGTCTGCTGCCGCCATCTTTCGCTGACAATATACTTCTGCCTGTTCTGTTTTCTGATGTTTCGATTTTCATAAAAATAATAATTTTCAGAAAATGTCTTTTTTGAAGGGTGGGAGAAAAATTTTGTTAATAAAATACAGAGCTGCCGATATAATGTGATTTGCTACTTAAGAATTTTTAAGTAAAAGTAGACGTATAATTATAATTTATATAGACTCTGAATGTCCAATATATGTTGTTCTAATAAAAAGTGAAGCCAGCATTGAGCCCCTCTTGGAGGGGCACTGACAGCTATTTGACATCAAAAAATGGGATATTTGAAAGTAGTGTTGGTAGCTATATAAAAAAAGTCCCATTCAATAATTTGTCAAATTATGATTTTAAATGAATTTATTTCTACAAAATTTTAGAAATTATGAATAAAATTTTAAATTTAGGAACATATTTAATAAAATAAAAATCTGTAAGTAGTGATATACGATTTTGAGATTGAATATGTGCAACATTGTTCAATGCAAATGCAGCGTTTTTATTAATTTAATAGGCAAATGCGTTGAATTTAGTTCCAAAAACGTTGCAATTAATCTGAAAAACCTTTATTTAATCTGAAAATGGTGTAAATATCTACAACAATATATTACCTTATATTACCATGTTTTATATTTAAAAACAAATGCGGTAAATTGCCGAATAATTTCAAATTAAATGTTAAATAAATTAACTGTATTTTTTCCTTTTAAGTACTATTTATTTTTTTATGAATTGTGCCGTACTTCTTATACCTGCAGTTTTTCCGTAAAAACTAAAAAAGATAAGGTATTTTGGAAAATCCTAAAAAGTTGTGTAAGTACAATTTAATAGTAAATATATAGAAGGTAAAAAGTTCATTGTTTACTTGTTTACTTACAATGAACTTTTTTTTACCTTCTATATATTTACTAATTAATATGTATTTTAGGGTATTCTGCAGATGACGATTTATTTGAGGATCATAGAGCGTTCCTAATCAAAGCTTCACTTTTGAGATTTGAGATTCTGTCTATATATATTATATGTCTATGGGTACATAGTACCAATCATTTCAGTTTCGATCCGTTTCGACTGATTACCGATGTATCCGCTCAATCGATTTTCAATACAAAATATATGAAAACGTCAAATTTGGGCTTTACTGGACGAATGGGAACTGAACTGATCGATACTATGTTTATGTAGTTCATACATTAGGCTAGGCAAAGTCGAAAGTAGAACAAATCAATGGTAACTGAAAGAAATTTGTTTTTCTCCTGTGATTTACATTATAATTAAAAAGTTGATTATTCAATTCTTATTGCAAATTCAAACTAATTATCTGCTTTAAGAATAATTTATACACAACGCGTATTTTTCTTTTTATATTCATATCATTTGCAACTCGTTCGCAAATATGAATTTTGATAAAAAAAAAAAAAAAGTAGTAATCGAAACTCTAAAGTTGGACTTGATCTATCTAAAGGAAGGAGTGTATAGGGTAATATTTTTTTATAAATTTGCCACTAGAGTTCGTATTTGTCGTATGTGACGTTTAAAATGAAAAGCTGCCAAAAAATATAAACTGTCACACTACCGTCAAAGGTCGTCTTTTTTTATTTTTTTCTGAGTGTTAACTTTTAAAATAATTAGTAATTATAAAAATATAATTGTGAAATAATATACTAATAAAGGTAATAAATATTCATTTACATAAAAAAAAATCTAAATATATTTTTTCCAAAGTCATGGAACAACCAAATGCTGAAAGAGTTTATGGTGGATGTGAAGGTCCTGATGCCATGTATGTAAAATTAATATCATCGGATGGACATGAATTTATAGTAAAACGTGAACATGCTCTTACGTCTGGTACAATTAAGGCAATGCTCTCTGGTCCAGGACAATTTGCTGAAAACGAAGCTAATGAAGTACATTTCCGAGAAATACCGTATGTACACTAATGTATTCGCCTTAATTAAATTATATTTTTAACTCTTCTTTAATCCAATTTTTTGAATTAGATCACATGTTTTACAAAAAGTTTGCATGTACTTTACATATAAAGTACGTTATACAAACAGTTCAACAGAAATTCCAGAATTTCCTATTGCACCTGAAATTGCCTTGGAATTGTTAATGGCTGCTAATTTTTTGGATTGTTAAAAGAGAAAAAAAAATAACTTTTTTTATTATAAATATAAATTATATACAAAATCAGAACAATAACAATGAAAAGAAAAACATAAAAAAAAATATGTTTGCTTAAGTTATTATAAAAAATGGCAAATTTTTATTATTTTGTTTTTATTTTCAATTAGAATCATTTTCTATGTATAATTTTTTTTTATTTTTCTCGTGAAAAATGTGTGACTTTAATAAAAATATATATTTTTTAAAAAAATCAATTATAATATTTGAATTAATGTAAAACAGTTTTTTTTTAAAAAAAAAAAAACATTTTTTTTTCTAATTATTCATCAAACAAATTTTTACTCTAATAACTTTTAAATATTCTAATAAATATAATTCGCGACTTGATTTTTTTCAAACAAAAGCTGCTAGAAAATTTAATTCAAAATATTTTAATTGAAAATATATAAAATTTATAATGAAAATGAACGGGGCAGGTAATTTACTATACGTTTTTTTAAGCAAAGAAAAGAAATTATAATTTTAAATATATTATAATAAATTTATTATGAAAAATTGAAAATTTATTTGTGTTCAAAATTAAATGCTATATAATATATACATTTTTATATCAGTAAAAAAAACTGTTGGATAAAACTTTTTTAAAATAAATTAAATAAACCACTATTAGTCATAATTTTTCTGAAATATGGTGGATAAATAAAGTTACTCCTATTTTAAAGTTTTGAAAACAATTCTCGAAGAAATCTTAAAATTTCAATTAAACTAAATTTGTATGAAATATATCTGCAAAAAATATCTGGAAATATATAAAATTTTATCACAATATAATTTATTTGTATCAACCAGTGATGCGAAAACCCTTGCAGTACGGTTCTAGTTTAGTTCTACAGTTGGAACCCTGGTTCATTGAAAAACGGTTAAAAAAAAATGTTGATACAAACACATTGCATGTAAGGACTAGATTTATCGTATATAATATTTTATTTTCATTCACCATTTCAACTAATTTTTGTTCAAACGATGAAGAGATAATTTTGTCAGATTTACCCCTCAAACAAGCTCGACGCGACGGACGCAACGGAGACGGATTCAAATGTCGAAAAAAAGTTGAAATGTATAGGAATATATGAAAGTGAGCAAAGTCACGACGTACACGACGGACGCAAGACGCAAAAGTTCAATCGATTTCAACTTTCGACGGACACGATGGATATAAAATAGGTACTTTTCAAAATTTTGAATTAAAATAAATTTATTTGACATTCTAAAATTTTTTTTTTGTCGAGTTTGCTCGATCGAAAATTCTTATGTGTTTATTGTCCGTCCGTTGCGTCCGTCGTCAGTCGAGCTTGTTTGAACCATTAGTAGTCAACATTCTCGACATGCGATGGAAACTGAAATTGACCAATTTGCGCTTTCACGTTGTGAATGTCCATGTTTAGTTTAACTGCTCCCATTCGGCTATAAAATGAGTCTATTTTTATTTTGGGAAAAGAATGGGTTAAATAAAATAATGTTTTGTTAATAAGTTGGTATGGTAATCCAAAACTGACAGATTCAGATTTCAAATTTTTTTAAAATCACCAACAATTTTTTACTTTAGTTAGGTTAATTTTTATTTTCATAAATTTTTTTTAGATATACATATATATATATATATATATATATAATATTATATATAGTTTAGTTTAGTTGAGATGAATAGAAAGTTGTTATGCAGATCGTTTCTAATTACAACCATTACAAGTGGATCATTTTTAATTGGAAAATATATTGAAAGGGAAAGAATATTATCAGATATTGAGAAGTCATGTCAATGTAATCCATATATTTTCTACAACAGGTCAGATATACTAAAAAATGTATGGTTATATTATATAAAATGCATATTTTTATTAAGAATTCAAAAGTTAATATTGAAAAAGTTTTAGATTGAATCAAAACCATGTTTACCAATATTCAGTACAGTTTCTGCTGCAGTTCCAATGACAGCAGAACAACATAATCAACAACCAGCAGCAACAACAAATCGTATATCAGAAATTATGAAATTTGGTTTTCCTGGTTTAGATCATGTCAGATCATATTCTGATTACGTTCTATCATATGATCGCAGAAATCGTGTAGCACACTGGGTATTCGAACATTTAACTACTGAATCAATTAAACGAAATGAAGAAGTTGATAGAGCTAAATGTGATTTTAAACCAGATGAAAGTATTCATCATTTTTTTAGATCAGATAATTCGGATTATAAACGTTCTGGATTTGATAGAGGACATTTAGCAGCAGCCGGTATATTATTTGAATGTAATATTTTTATAAATACATAGATTATTTAAAAATATTTTAGGCAATCATAAGCGTTATCAGAAACATTGTGATGAAACATTTTATTTATCCAATATGGCACCACAAGTTGGTGCAGGTTTTAATCGTGATTCATGGAATCGTTTAGAAAGTTATGTTAGAAAATTAACAAAAACATATTCCAATGTATATGTTTGTACAGGTCCATTATATTTACCAAAAAAAGAAGCGGATGGTAAAGTTTATGTTAAATATCAAGTAATTGGTAGTAATTCAGTTGCTGTACCTACGCATTTTTATAAAGTTATTGTTGGTGAAACAATAGATAATAAATATGAAATGGAAGCTTACGTAATGCCAAATCAAGTTATTAGTGAAAATACACCATTACAAGTTTTTCAAGTACCACCAGAGAGTATTGAAAGAGCTGCTGGTCTATTATTTTTTGATAGAATAAATAGAAAACAATTATTAAAAATTAATGGAAAGAACGTATGAAAAAGTTTAAGTTGTATTTTCTTTAATTTACATAATAATTTTTTTAGTATTTTAAGATAGATTAAATATTTTATGTATTATTTCTTTTAAAGAAAAATAAGACAAGACACGTGTGTGTTGTATTCAAGAAAACTGATTCCATGAGTCATTCATTCTATTTATTAGTATATAATACAGCCCAATAATATTAATATATTTAAAGGACTATTTATATTAAGGTTTCAAGTAAAAACATTTTACGAAATATGATTTCTTATATGAAGCGATTTGATAATTTATTATTAATTTTAATATCAAAAATTTATATGTTAACTGAACTTTTATGCCAAATCACAAATGTTTTCCAATTATAAATTATCATGGTGAAACTGAGAGTGAAACCAAACGTGAATATAGATTTATTTTGTTTAATTTCAACTATGATTTCTTTTGTTATATAGTTTTCTTTTTAACATTATTATATATTATTCAAAATCTCTTAGTATTCTTGGTGATTATCAATATGTGTTTTTAAATAAGATTATTTATTGATTATTATATTCCTGGGAAAACTGCGGTTTAAGGCGAAGATTTATTTTTACTTACAATTTCAATTAGTTCCTAATATTAATTTAATATTAATAAAACCAATTTAATTAAAATACTTATTCTTTATTTAAATCTGTATTATACTACAGTTAAATTGTAAAAAAATACAAAATTTATTAAGCACTATATAAAAGGTTTTACCATCCTAGGAATAAATGCTACTTTATCATTTTTTAATGGTGGCTTAAATTATAGATTAAATTAAAAATATTTTATATTTGAAATAGAAATTAAATTTATTTTAGTGACATATTTTATTGCATTTACCCACATATATTATTGCTGAAAGTATTTTGAACAATTATGATCCAAAAACATAACTAAAGTAGCACTTTTAGTACAAATAATAGCGTATTATAACCCGGGATCAAGTAAATTTGTATTCCTTATTCCTTAAATATGTATCGAGGAAAGACACAGTTTAGTTATTATAACTCACAAAAATATTATTTTGCTAATAGTAATAATTTTATTTATTTTTTTTTTTAATAAATTCGCAAATTTTTGACAAATTTTTAAATAGTTCAATGTCGATAAAAAATATATACTTTACTAAATTCTATCACGTTACAAACAATAAATTTTCCTACTTAAAGTATTTGAAAGAAGTACAAAAATAATGAAATTTAATTAAAATATGTATAAAATAATAAATTGATTTGTAATTTTTTTTTTGTTTCTAAATTAAGCACCCATGCAAAAAGCATATATAGGAAGAGTTCAAAATTAATATAAAAGTACTTGTGTGGTGTTTTGGAGATTAAATCCCACAAGAATCAACGCTTTTCTTCAAATACACTTACTTTCATAAAACTACAAAAGCTTTGTTTGTGGAGTTAATATAATTTTAACTAAAAAGTTATGAGTTCCGTTATTTTATTACAGGATCATTGAATCACAGAATGGCGGCAATTTCTTTCTTACTTCTGCATATAAAGATATAAAACTATTGATAATCGGAAAAAATATAAAAAATATTTTATGAAAATATTTTTTTTTTATTGTTGTATAATTTCTGTGGCACACAAAATCTGTTAGTAGTCTTTATACTCTCTGAACTTTTCAAATCCGGAAAATCTTCAAAATATTTTTCCTCCAATGTTTTACTTGATATTAGAGGTTCCCTGTTAATTCCTAGTATTTTATCTAGAGGTGATTGCACTTCTCCTTCAACACCATTTGTTGATTCTAAAGAAATTGAACTTACTCCAATTGATGAGGTATTGGTTTCAGAAGACGAATTTACTGATGAACTATTTGATGTGGATCCTGAAGGTAAATTTTTTTCATAAATAGTTTTCGATTTTGTGGATGCAGTAGGTTTGAGTTGAAAAAATTCCTCATCCAATAAAATCGGTAAATTTTTTTCATAAATAGTTTTTGATTTTGTCTGATGAGTAGGTAAAGTCTTTTTGCTATCCAGCTTTCCCCCAAGGCTAGATTCAATTCCCAAATTTCTCATCATCAGAAGAGTTTCTTTTTCTCGAATTATATCAGTTAAATTTAAATCATCTGCTGAATCATCATGATATGACTTTGCACTTTCGCTTGTATTGTCAATTTCTCTTGTTTCGTTTAAAAGGCTACCCATTAGTGTTGCGGGACCATTAGCATAACGTTCAAATACCAAATCATAATCCGGTTGAATTGATTGCATTTCTTCTTCGAAAAATTGTGGAGTCCACGGTCTTTCTTCATTATTTTCCATATTCATATCTTTAGTGAGTTATTTAATTTACTGAAAATAATATAAATTAAACTAAAACCGATTATTGTCCTCTAATTATATAGCTACGTGTCGTGTCAGGTCGTGTCAAATCACTTCTTTGGAAAATTAACGGGAAAAATACCCTTTTGTTTTGTTTATATTATCGCATTAACAAAACTATACTTAAATAGATAGCCAACTCTCGAATCTATGCAGCAGCGCCACTTAAATTTTTTTGGAAGGCGAACTTAATTAATATTTCTCTCCCTTCTCTCCGATAAACATAATCTTTTTTCTTTTTTTTTTTTAAATTATAAATAAAAATAAATAAAATAAAGTAATTTATATTAATTTTTTTATTTTATTAATTTTTCTTGTAACAATTTCTTCTTGCAAAAATATGTCGTGCCGCAACTAGAAATTCTTTTTGTAAATTTGCTGCTTCTTTATTTATTTTTTATGTATAAATTATAATTATAGTTACCTTTTCATAGAATGATTAATGATCTAAATATTTTCATAGACTGATCTAAGAATGATGGATATGCTAATTTTTGTACAATTACTTCAAAATTCTTGTGCAGCCTTAACTTAAATTTCGTGTTTTGCTCCCGAATCACCTAACATAGAAACATAAATACGAAAAGTATCACACACGTTTTCAAAACAATAAATTCATAAATTCAAACAAATTATTCAAAATGGCAAATGTCAAACGTTGTCAACATAAACCTCAAAATATATAAAACGACACCATCGTTGCAGGAATTGGCAGAAGAACTAATATTAATTTTATAAAGCCATTTCTTCTAAGATTGTAGGACGTAGGCCGGTATTAACAAAATGACTTTTGTAAAGATTTACCCTTCATGCAAAAACTCGTATCAAAAAAGTCGGAATAATTACGATACGTCTTTTTTATATGAAAATCGTCATGGTTCGAATAAGGCAGTACGTAAGTATTATATTTTTGTATCGTATTTGGCGTATCACCAGCGGAGTTCCGAAAACGTCATACTTTTTGTGATATGCAAAATATCAAAATATAATAAATTTGCTATACAAATTTTACTCAGATTAGATTTTTTTCTCCAATCCATAAAGAATGTAGTTAAAGCCACGGCTGTGGAGTCAGTGATAAAAACTACCGACTCCTCATTTGTTATATTGGCAACTCCGACTCCGACCACGACTCCGACTCCTTTGGTTTTACATAATATATTGTATATTTTGTCTAATAGGTATATTATGTGTATTATATAATTTATGAATATTATAATTTACATACATATGTACAAGAGTACAAGTACTGAATAAATTAAGTTATAATTCAATACAATTTTTATTTATTTTTAAATAATAAATAAGAAAAACTAAATATACATTAAATTTACTTGATAAACACCAAAAATACAAAACCAATTACATATTTTTATTATACAGCTGCATTCAGAAGAACAATTGATTCAGCCAAATCCTCTTTCATTGATGCTCTCAAATCAGATTTAATCATTTTCCAAGCTAAAAACAAATACCATCCAAAGTGATTAGATGTTAAACCGAGAAATTTATATGAATTTATATGAAATTTTTTGAGAACTTCATGTATAGAATTTATATGTATATGATTTTTATTGAATTTATTTGCCACACATTTAGTTGTTGCGAATAATTTAGATTTAGTTACAAAAATATTTATTTTAATAATTTTTGGTCGAGTAGGCTTCGAGTAGATTTTAAATTTAATATTTTGGAGTCGGAGTCGGCTTTTTATTTTCGACTCCAACTCTTTAACAACAAAAAATATTACCGACTCAGACTCCGACTCCACAGCCCTTGTTAAAGTTATAGCTCCCAAACTACCCATAAGGACAGGTAAAGTCCTACGATTTTACCTACGTAACGTATACACCAAATTCAAAATTTTAATTGGTCTGCTATACAAATCATGTTGATTCGAATTGTTTTCCTATCACTAAAAAATTTAGTCTACATATGGCAATAAGCAACATGTGTAAAATAGATTGCAACCACATAATGTAAGTGTATTACAACTGTGATTTTACTCATATGTTGTCTTCGACATTCCAAAAATATTGCAATTATTCTTTTTGTAGTTTATATATATAGCGCAAGAATCATAAAACCCCAAACAGAATTAACGCAGAATAAATAACGCACCCTACATAAGATTTGTCAAATGTCAAAAAAATTAAAATGTATGAAAATATATGAAACCGATTATAAAAAAGTTAACCAACTTTTAACTCTTTCCGTAAGCAACGCTGGTGAATGTCACATTAACATTTCGTAGAAAAATATTGTTAGTGTAAATCGAAATTTATTTTTGTGAATGAAGATTGTTTGTTAGCAATTGTTAATAATTATTAATTATGAATTTTAAGTTTGACAAATATCTATCAAACTTATTTCAACGCAGCAAAACTACTTTAATTTTGTTCGATAAATATTTTTTCTTACGTTGGCTGCGTATTCCTTATGTATTAATATGGATTCTGCGTTGATTCTGTTCGGAGTATCAGAGATAGGTTTTTATGTTTCTTTATTTTACATGTAAAATGTCTTCTACCGTCAAAAAAATCGCTGCGAAAAATTCTACAGTTTGAAGTTAGAATTTATTTTGGTGTGACAAAAACCACTGAAACAAGTTGGCGTGGAAAGTTAATAGATTTTAAAAAATGAGTAGAGCAAAATGTCTTTGTTGATGTTACATGGTAGCTCGTTCATAACAACCTCCTAACTCCTATATAAATTTGCAATAACTCACTCTTTAAATTGTTTAATTATCATTATGAATCTATGGTTATTTTGTCTGATTTAACCCCGTACCGTTGCCGTTGAATGCTGACAAACTGACCGACATCATAACTGCGGTACTGCCCGTGCCGTCATTCATGATGTCGGATATGATTTAGACCTTACGGTACAATAAAAAAATAAATAATATGTATATGATTCACGCGTTACAAATATAGTGTAAATATATTTTTTCACATGTTATGACGTTCCACCTAGAGGATTCTAGATGAAACAATCAATCCTGTGTTGTTTTACAAACTATTATACCATTTTCTTATCCACCAAGCTTGAATAAACTATTATGTTCTGATTGAAAACGAAATATATATTTTGATTAAGCGTCTAGAAAATAAATCAAAAATATTTATTAGTGATTAAAAGTAGAGGTTAAAAATAGTTAAAATTAACAGAAAGTAAATAAAACAACGATTCTGTTTCGACCTAAAAATTAAGAAACATTTATTTATGTTTTCTTTTTTATATTTTTGTGTAATATATTTTTTTTTTTATTCTTTTTAATATTTTTTATATTTCCTCTGTCACTCATTATAATGTTTTTTTTTTCAATTTACATTAATTTTTGTAATTTATACTATTTTTTTTTGCTGATTTCGAGATTTATTCTTTTTTTTTTACATATATTTTTTTAATTTTTCGTAATTATCTGTTATTTGTGTTTATATATTGATTTTCAAATATTTTAGGTGTTTTTTTTTTTTTATTTTATATAAATTGTTTTAATTGTGATTTTTGAGTAATTGTTTTTTTTTTTTCATAATAGTTATAATAATTATTATTTTTTAACTATGTTCTGTTTTATTTTTTAAGAAGGAAACATTCTAAAAATTAATTGTTTTTTTAAATATTTGTTTTAGATTTAGACAGATAGAATGAAATAATTAACGAAATTTTGAACTTGAGAAAAAGAATAGTCAATTGATAATTAAAATATTTCATTTAAATAATTTTCTTAGTTTTCAATTTAAAATTAATTTAAACTGATTAAAAACCTATTGAATATTTTATACCAATAATAAATTGTAGCAAATTTATTTATAATGATAAAGTAATAATTCAGAAAATATAAAAAATAATTAACGCCTTTGTGAAAAAGACTATTTTTTTTTTTATTTTTATAAATATAATTTTAAATAAATTTATTTCCATATTATAAGTCTAATATTTAACTCATTTCAATAATGTAATATTTTATTTATTTATATATTAATTCATTAAATTTTACAAAGATTATCTAAAAATTATATATTTATTATGTATTTTAGTTGTTAAAATTAAAAACAGCAACAATATAGATCATTCTATATGAAATTAATAAATTAATTAGAACAAATTAGATATTTTGACGTTAATAATATTATAAATTAAATTTATAAAAGTTATTAAATCAAACAAATCTAAATTTGAAAATAATTTATGCCGCAAATTGTTCTATAATCCTTCAAATTATTAAAATTTGAAATATGTATTTATTTATAAAAAAAAAAGTATAATCAAAAAATAATTATAAATTATTAAATGACAAAATTTAAAGAAGCCGCGATTAAGTTCGAAAATATCAAAACTTCTGGACAAGCTGAAATATCATATAAATTTAAACTTGTTTTCCAGCAAAATCATTTCAGAATAAATTGAATGTTTTATATAAAGTTTGAGTAATGTTTGAAATGAATTTACGTTTTTTTGGTGCTTTGAGGCATTCTTTAAAACGTGCAGCTAAATTTAGAAATCTTGTTTCGGCGCAACGCAGTGTGTTGCAGCCATGTAATTAGTTACATAGAAAACCCATTTGTTCTAAATAATATTTACAGCAAAAGATGTCTCAACGCATCTAAAAAACGCACATGTATTTCGGCCAATATAAATTATAGAATGTAGAAATCTGTTTCAGATATAATACAACGTGATAGTTCACAGTTGGATTGAAAACAAACATACAATATTATTCAAGTTTTGAGAGTTTCGAACTTAAGAAAATGCAATTATACTAACTTAATATTGTTTAAAGCGTGTGCATTACATACGGGCTATAGTATAATATCTGGAATTATTTTAGCAAATCATTAGAATGATAAACTTCTTGATAATAATTTTGTTTTTTTGGGTAATTAATTATATAATAATATTAAACATTTAATAATTTATTTATTTTTATTTAATTAAATTTTGACGATTTTACGTGCTGTGGTCGTAAAAAAAAATAATAAAAATTATTATATTTTTTTTGTTGTTGTTTGTTTTATTTTAATAAATTAATTATTTATGTTATTTATAAATATTAATTAATATACCATTTATTTTTAATATATATAAAAACTATTAACTACAAAAATGAAATTTTACTTTATTTTTTTTTGTTGTAAATTTTTTATTCTGGTTTTTATTTAAATCTTTTTTTATATATAATTAATATTAATATATATAATTTATATATTAGAAGACATAAAAATAATTTAAAGAAAAATTGATTCAAATTTTAATATTTATATTTAATTTTATATTCAAAAAAGAGATAATATTTTTTTTTTTTTAGCTTTATTTTTTTTGTTTTGTTTTACATTTTTATTAAATTTTTAATATTTAAAAATATCTAATTAAAATTAAATATTAAAGAAATCATTAAATAAATTTAGTTTTAAATTAATTCTTGTATGAATTAAAAAAAAAATGGAAACGTAAAGTACGATTTAAATAAATTTATATTTTCGATTTGTAATCTGGGAAAATATTAATATATAATTAAATAATTTTTCTTTTTATTTATATATTAAAATGTTAAATTTTACCAATTTTACATATTAATATTTTAAGTTGATAAATAAAACAAAACAAAAATAATTATTAAATTTATTTAATTAATTTGTTTTATTTTAACTAATTGTATAAAAATTATTATTTTTTTTTAAATATTTTTTTTTATTTTTAGTTATTTATAAATTTAGTAATTTTTTGTTGTTTCATTATGTCAGTAGCTAAAATGTTCGGTGCGTTTTGCGAATTGATTTTAATTTTTTCAGTTTTTTTTTTTGAATTTTCGATTTGATTGATTTTTATTTTGGTAACACATTCAATCATTTTTTATATATGCTGATATTTTTATCTCTTTTTATAAGACAAAAACTAAAATTTTCAAAATTTCTTGTTTGTGTATTAATCTAAATTTTATAAACGATATGATATTTCAAAAATCCTTAGTCCTCGTTACTAATTTAATAAAATATTATTATTTTTCATACTAATATGATCCAGATAGATATTTAGTTATGTGTGAATATAATTTTTAACAAATTCTTTTTACTTATCCTGATTTAAACAAGAAAAAAAAACAGCATATAAAATTTTAAAATTATTTCAAAATCATGTTCCACACAAACTTCTTTCTATAAAAATGATTAAGTGTTATATAATGAAAACATAATCAAATTTGAACTGCAATAAAATGAAAATTATTAACAAAACTTGACTTATTTAAATAAAAACTCAAAAATTTTAATTTTATTTTTTCATTTATTTATTATTTTTATTATTATAATATTATTTTTAGAAGTAAAAACATTTTTTTTTTTAAAAAAAATTAAATTATTTCCTTTTATATAATTTTTTTGAAGAAAATTATTTTAATTAAAAATAGAAAAAAAAAACATACATATATGTAATAAAATAAAACACTGTACGAAGAACAATAACACTATTATCGCACGCAGATACTGTCGTTCAATTTTCCTGGTAACACTAAAAATATTGTTTTTATAGAACATTTATAATTTTTGCAAGGAAAAAAAAAATGAAGAGAAGAAACAAGAAACTATAATTATAATGAAATCCCCTCGCTTTTACCAAATTCTTTAGTAATTATAAAATTTATTAATAATTTTTTTAAAAATGTTTTCAAATTCAAATGAAATTGTTTAAGAATTTTTTTTGTTGTCATTGTTGCTTATCAATTTACCCAATTACCAAAATAAATTTAAGTAAACTTTTTATGTTAAATATTCGTTGCATTTTGAAGACGAATTTAGTAAATTTTTAACAACAACGATTCTAATTAAAAGATTGAAAAATTCTAATATTTTTATGATGCCACAGATCAAAATATAATATCCAAACTTTCGAATCGATAGAAAGAAAATCCAATTCTAAATTTCAACGTTTCTTAATTGTTCCGTATTTGAATTAACTTTATAAAAAATTATTCATTTTCTTTTTTGTTTTAAATTATACTTTTTTCTTCTAAAACATAAATATTTTAATGATGAAAATTTGTTCCGAGGACTTAAAAACAAGGATGGAAATATAGTAGGAAAAATGTGGTTAGGAGAAGGATTTTTTTTTTTTTTTTTTTTTTATATACCAAAGAAAATAAAATCTCGTTAATATGGAATTCATAAAGTTTTTGTTTTTATTTTACTTAATTTCTTTGTTTTAACAAGAGTTGACAATTTATGTAATTTTATTTAAAATTATATAAGTTTTTTTATATTAAAATTTTTATTTTTTAGAATATATATATAAAAAAAAAAAAAAAATATCAGAAAAAAGTGTGTTGGGTGAGGGGGGGAATTAAGGAAAAAATTTGATTAGAATAAATATGGAGCTAAAAAGTGGCACAAAAAACAAATGATTTTATTATAATTAAACAAAAATTATATAAAAAATTATTAGATTTTTCTTTTAAATAACTAACAAGAAGAATGGAATTTAAATTTTCACAATATAAAAAAGGGCAGGGCGAGGGGGGCGGGCAGAGATAAATATAATGGTGTGTGTTGTGATTATATTTTTTTTTTATAAATTTTTTTTTCTTGTTTATCTTTTAAGTTTTTTTTTTTTAATAATTAATATATTTCCTTTTAGATTCTTAATAGTTTTTTTTTTGTTTTTTTAAATTTTATATTATTTTTATTAATTCTTAATTAAAAATTGTGTTACATTAAGTTTTTTTTTTTTGTTTTTTTTATATTAAATATATATTTTTATTTATTTCTCTCTGGTTGATGTTGTTTTGCATTTCAAAGAATTATTTTTAATTTAAGTAGTTTTTTTTTTTTTTTTAGTTTTATACTTTTGAAATAATTTTTAATTTTTTGTTTATCGAAAGTTGATTTTTTTTATAAGGTATTTTTTCTCTTCTATTTCATTTTTTTTTTTCATTAATTTAAATTTTTAATATATAATTCAATAAGTTTTTATGGTTTTTTTTTATATAATAATGTTTTTTATAATTTTATTTCTTTAAATTTAATATTTTTTTTTTTTTTATAATTTTATATATATATATTTATTTTATATTTTATATTTAAATGTTATCCATAGCAACAGCATTGCGCGATGTTATTACGCACAGCTACAGTCTTCGTCAACATCTTAAACAAATAGAAAGGCTTAAAAAGAAGAAATTTAGCAGCTCACTTCGATGTCATCATAGTCACGAATTCTTAAAAAAAAGAAAAAGAAAAGAAAATTTAATTTAATTTATAATTATTAATATAAATATAATTTTGGTTTTGTATATAATTTTTCTTTTAAGTGTATTATTTAATTGCATCTGTTGTTGGGGACATTAGATTTTACAATTATAACAAGAAAAAACTTTGACCATAATCCACTGAAAGAGAATAGTAAAACCTGGTCGTGATGGTCAGCTAATAAGAAATCTGCGATGGAGTATATTATAATCATAGATTTTGGTTCTATTTGTATATAGTGAAATAATATAACAAAAAATTAAAAATGTGGTCATCTTTCTATTATGCTCGTATCAAACCGAAATTACGTGATGTTTTCAAAATCATGTAGAACCAACCATTCACTTTGAAGATTATTTAATTTGACATTTCTTCATATTGTTTGAAATTCAAATTGACACAATTTCTTTTGATAGTATAAAATACAAAATTCAATTTACAGAGTTCGAAATGTCATGTAGCTGAGTTCAATAATCAATTATTTCCAAGTGATTTTTTTCGTGATTTTCACAAAAATTCACAATATTTGGTGTGATTTACAAACTATCTTATATTTTATGTGAAATTACATGATTGTGTAATTGATTTTACGAACACATACAGCATTAAATTTAAAAATGAACTGCCGAATAAATTGAATTAAAGTATTGAATCAATTGTAAAAATTAGTTAAAGTGAAAAACTTTATTAATTAAATAATAAATTCTTAAAGATTATATTTTTAACATGTGAAAGAATTAATCAAAATTTAATACGTCAATATCTAAAATTCCTAATTTTATTTAAAGATAATATTTTGTGTTCAATTCTCATCAACAAATTTAATTAAATATAAATTTAACAAATATAAAAAACAAGTATTTCAAGTAATTTTTTTGAAATAAATTAGCATCACATGATAATTCTTCTGTTTAAATTTTAATATATCATAGCATTTTCAATAATAATGAATTAGTAATATAAATATCGTCATCAAAATTCTTTTGCTACGTAAATATTTAGACAACTAATTTCACAAACTAATAAGAATTTTAAAGACAAGAGTTTTAATTTAATGAATGTATATTTTTTTTTATAACCACCTGAATCATTTTAGCACAATTTATTATATCTTTTTCCACCCTCTCAAACAAAAATTATAAGTGGTTTTTTATTTATTATCACAAAAAATTCTAAAAAAAAAAAAATATCACGAGACTTTTTCGAAGATGAAGTAAAAAAATAGAAATAAAATTTCATTTTGTCAACTTTATTTTTATAAAAAAAAAAAATCTATTTTTAATTAAATAATTTATTCACAGTTTTTTTTCTCAGCTGTGATATTTTATTAAATTTTTCTTCTGCAAAAATAAAATTTAACGAATCGTGTCGATGATAAATATTTATATTTATTTTGACATTATATTCCAATAAAAATAATCTATTAATCAATAAAAATATAAATCCACTACACGTTCTTAATAAAAGTACTAATACCAAATTTTTTTAAGTTAATTTTAAAGGGGTATTTTCATAAAATATATTTTTAGGGACTATATTATAATAGTACAAAATATCGTAAGTGCGTACATAGTACATTTGTTATCGACACGCCATTAGAGAGTTAAAAATCTCTATTAGTTGAATTGATTTTAGTCCTCGACTCATTGGTGCTTTAGTTTTTCTATGTGATATGACTAATTAATATGAAAGAAGTTAAAAAATTGAAAAAGATTGATCCAACGAATCGAATCGGTTTTTAAATAGTTTGATTCAACGAATCGAATCTCAAAATAATTTTATAACGTATCATTATTCTATCGTCTCATTCCGATAAATAATTCGATGTGTCAATATTAATGTGGACTTATGATTTTGAAGGAAAAAAATTATGATAGACAATCTCTTAATATTTATTTGATAAATATCTCCAAACAATTTTACCCAGAATACAAATTCGTTTTACAAATCTCTTAAAAATTAACTTTTAAAATTTAAGATTTTTAGAATCTTTTTGTAAAAATAGAGGGAAAGTTTTATTTACATATTAACTAAATTTCTTACATTCATTATTCTTCTTAATTAATTAACTGATACAAAAATAATAATGTTTTTCATTACAAATTAACTTAATTGACATAATATGCAATTTTTAAAATCATAATTTATACATAAATCACAAAAAAATTAAATTAATTTTGACACATTTAATACAAAATTTTCAAAATATTATAAATCGCAAAACCACCTGATCTAAAGAAGAAATTTTAATCAATAAATTTGAAAAATTATTAATGAAAAATATGATGATGAAGGCAAACGAGTAAATCAGAAGTATTTTTATTAGTATAAATTAACACTTTTTATTAGCACTTTTAAAAAATTAACGTTTGATTTTTATTTAACAAAAAAAAAAAAAAAACTTTAATTAAATAAACTACATCATCAAAAAACTAAGATTTAACAAAATTTATATAAATAAAACAAATAAAATAATAACAAGTTTTTTTATAGAGATTTTCAATTAAATTAAAATCTATATAATTTTCACACATAAAATACAAGATATCACTTGTCGCTACTATGTAGAAAAATGTGATGCCCCAAAAGAAATTCATATTTCTTTAAAAGTTAATTTGTGCAAATAAAAATACTTTAAAATTTAAAAATATTTAGGTCAATTAACTTGTTTATATTTGTAAAGTTTTTTCGATTAGTTCAGATTTTTGGTAATTGGCCGATTCCATTAGAACAATTTACTGCATTAATTCCATTAAGTTTTTATAAAACTTTATTATTTACCCGGGAGTTAAATTCAATGCAAAAGAACGCAAGTTATGCAAACGCAACAAAACGTGGGTTCACGTCGTAATAGGCAGTATCAATGTTTTAATAGTGCGTTTGACATATAAGTGAAATATTAATTTATAGCTACTAGTTTTATCTTACAATATTTTGTTTTCTTTCATTATTGCAATTAATTTTAAGAAATATAATTACTTTAATAAAAATTTATAAATTTGCATTGGAGTTGGAAATTTATATTATAGAATTATGCGTTGCGTTGTGAATGCTTCGCGTTGAGTTTAACTGTTCCCATACATTTTATATTGATTTTTTTGCCGACTGTTGAATCATGCATGCGTTGTTTGCATTGAAAGTAACTGGGCTATTAACTTATATCCAGGGAGTAACAATTACAACTTGTACAATTTTAACTTCGATCCAAAAATTTAAGGTTTTTCATCTTTTTCCGAAACAATTCCACCCTCAGCGGTCCATGAAAAGTTAAATTGTACAAATGGAATTACAAACTACGTAAAAATTGTTCTAATTGAATAAGCCTAGAATCAGATTTTCATTGGTAATTTTTTTTATTTCAAAAATTTCTAGAATTTACTTACACAAAACATTTTTTTTTTTCTTTGGATCATTAGACAAGGTTAAATTTAAACATTTTGTGGTTAAATTAAGTTAATAATTAATCAATAAATATGTTTTTAATTAAAAAAAAAAATTAATGCTTAATTAATATTTAATAAATCCGAAATTTTTTTTTTTTTTCAATTCCTAATAATTTTTTGTATATTTTCTTTTTTTTTTGAGTAGAAAATAAATAAAAAAGGCTATAAATAAAAATTAATATTTTGATTAGAGCGCGGACTCAATGACCTATCCCAATTTTATTTTATTTATGAGGTTTTTGTTTGGTTCTATAATATCATAATTTTTATTTTGGTTTAACAAAATGAAATTATATTTATTAATAATTATAGATACACAAAAAACGTGTGCACGTCCGTCTACGTCTTCTTGTATGAGCTTGTAAATAAAATATGACAATTATAGAATTATATTTGACATATTGTTTGATGCTTAGTTTTTTTTAATGGTTCAGAATAATAGGCTACATAAATTTATTAACTATTTGCAAAAATAATAAGATTACAAATTTTATTCGTTGTTATTTTAAGAGGGAGGTTTACTCAACAAATTAATATTAAATATAACAAAATAACATTTTGCAGCCAAATCATTTTTTATATGTTCAATTTTAATTCCTTGATTCAGAATGTTACCTCAACACAACGCAAACAATTTTGCATTGCGGAATGAAAGTATAGTCCTATTTTCAATCTTTTTCTATGATGTTTTCAGTTGCGGGGAAGTAGCATTCAATAGCCGGCGTTATGATTTTTATATTCAATACTGTTTACGAGTTGGTTTGAATAATTTAAAAAAAAAAAAAAAAAAAAAAAATATATATTTTATTTTATTATTACCTTCGTAATTGACCTGACCATCTCCATCGATATCGGCTTCACGGATCATTTCATCTACTTCTTCATCTGTTAACTTTTCACCCAAATTTGTCATAACATGACGTAATTCTGCCGCTGAAATAAAACCATTACCATCCTTATCGAATACTCGGAAAGCTTCTCTAATTTCTTCTTCACTATCGGTATCCTTCATTTTACGTGCCATCATTGTTAAGAATTCAGGAAAATCAATGGTACCGTTACCTAAAGAAAAAATAGAAAAATATTTTAATCAATAAATTGTAATAGTTTCATGATAATTGAGTATGAGTAAACTTAAAATAAAATATGATTTTATTTATACCAGCGGTTTTTAAGTTAACTTTCGCGACCTTCTCGCTGATAATATTTTTCAAGGACTGCTATTTTTGAAACCTCATGTTCAAGGTAATGTTTGATAGAAAATAATGTTTTTTTATTTTGTTTTTGTAGTGTAATGGGAATTGACCGGGAAAACTAAATGTAATTTTTATCGTTTTATATTTTAAGTAGGATTTCCCATTGTTGGGTCTATATAATTTTTGGATAATTTTGGTGGCTCCTATTTTATACAATATATGAAGTAGTGACTGTGCTCATATTGGTTATTTTAATTTTATTCAAATATTGAGTAAGATTTCTTCATATTTATTAAGGTTATTCAACATAATCTTTTTTTTATTGAACTATACGCGATTTTCGTTTATTTAAATTGGTTTTTGAAACTGAAAATTATGAAACGTACTCGTTATTTTACAATATATTCAGTCTTTTTAATGTAATTTGTTCCGGAACGAATCTATATAACCACAGAAAAAGATAATTCGTGTACCCGGTTTTATGTATTCTGTGAATTGTTTCGGTCATTATGATTAATTTACTTTTTTAACACTTTCGTTTGATTTCATCATTATTGATAATTTTGAAATTTATATTTTTATCACAATAAAAATATGCGAATCCTTTGGGTTTCGCGGAACACAGGTTGTAGAACACTGATCTATACTATATTTACAATTGAATTAACAAACTGGAACCTTTAAAATGTTTTTATAATTCTTTATAGTAGATAAGAAACTAAATGGAAATAATATTTTAAATATACGAGATAATAAATTAAGGATATATATAACATTGTCCTTACTTTATATATTTGAAAAACTGATATTGATTTTAGTGTTGGTGGTAAAAATTTTTTTTTTTTTATTTGTATATAAATATTTATTAATGTATAGCAAAATAAAACTTATGGCTAGACAATATTTTAACAAAATATTTTCATACATAAATTATTATTTATAAATATTTTGTTTCGAAGATTTACTTGTGTGGGGTGGGCACATGCCAGCACTTATTTATTTTTTTCGTAATGCTATAGCTAGAGTTGTGGGAACAAATCTATATATAATATTCACACATATTTAAAGTATATAATAGCTAAAGTGTTGTACATATATAACTAAAGTGTTCACAAAATTCTAAGGAGTAGAAAAAAAAAAGTGTAATTTTTTTTTTCTTTTTTACAAAGTCATTATTATGCTTTCATTGTAGTTTTATAAGTATCGACCGGACTTTTAATAGCAATATATGTCGGCCTTAGATTTGGAGTGCATTCAACTTTTACAGAACAACAGGAAACATAGTAAAAAAAATTCTTTCAAATATATTTCATATTGAAATTGTCTGTTGTGCCTTGGTCTGATTGGTATTTAGTAGAGAAAGAAAAACAAAAAAAAAACGACTTGTTGGTTGGTTACATTTTACGTGCCACAGAAAATTTTGTTGATTTTTGATTTGTAAACGTGGTCAAAATTAATATTTTCATTAATATATTCTAAAAATTAGTAAAAGAAATTATGATAGTTGATTTCGATTGTATATTTGTTTGAAATGAAAAATATTTGCTATTAAATATTTATTACAAAAATATTAATGGGGGGAAACCTTGAAGGTATTCTGTTTGCTTTAAAATTTATAAATTGCAAACCTTAAGGTGGCCCTTTTCATGAGGACCAATAATATAGTACGATATTTTGTATTGCCCATTAAAGATGTATATTGATCAATTGATAATTGATGAGATCTAAAAATAGTTTGGAAATTTTAAAATTCAATTTCTTGACAGTGTTAGAAATATTGACCGTTTAAGGTTTATTTTTCATCAATATTTATACTTTTGGAAGAAACATGGCTACTTGTAATAATAAAGAAAGTAACATGGTAAAGTAGCATCTGTCATATTAGCATCATTTTTCTTTATAATTGGAGTAAATAAATTGACTATGAATAAATGTGTAAGAGTACAATTCGTAAAAAATTCGTGAAGTTCAATTAATCAATTAGATAATAGATTAATATGGTTGTTATACTTATAGACCTTTTAATATCTAGCATGAAACTTTACTTAATAATTAAAAAAGTACACGCCAGTTATTAAATTAAATTTACATTTTCTTGTTCACTCCAGCATAGGGTCTAAAAAATGATACATGCTTCGTGACATTTTATTACAATTTCGACCTACTAATTTTATAATGGATTCAGTTTCATTATAGAGAGAAACAAGCTAATGGCTTTTTAATAGTGAAATAATTGTAGTTGATGCCTCGATTTTGAGTTGAACTCGGGACCTAATACATTTACATCATATCATATTTAAAATACATATATACATTAATTTTCATAATCATAGTTAGATAAACATTGCAAAAATGTCGCTTGTGCAATTACCAAAATATAATTGATAGCCCAGGTCGCCTACGACTCCATTTAGATTATATAAGATTTATTGCAGAATTAACAAAAGATATAGTCCTTGTGTTTATAATAATACTGAACTTGATAGTCTGTTTCCTCAAAATTCTAAATAATGTTATAAATAAAAAAATTATTTCAAAATCAGTTCGCAAATAATCAGTTCTTATGTTATTAAACCTTTCATCGAATTAAATGTTGATCACTCATTTACGATACATTCTGTTTAGTAATAAAAATAATTTAAAAAAAATAAATACTATTTTTTTTTTTTTTTAAATAAAAAATCTTGTGTACAACAAAATTCCAATTAAATTATGCTAAATATTTCTACGAACTAAAATATTTGGCTTACAAAAAACAGCGTACCCAGTTGTCAATCATTTACAGATGAAAAAAATAAAATTTGAATTAAATTTTATAGGAAATTCAAAAGAAATATATTATTTATTTACATTAAAATATGTTTCTTTGCAAATTAAGTTAAACAAATTTTTTTTTTAAAAAAAAAATCATAAATTTAAGAAATTTTTTTAATAAATAAAAATTATAAAATTTACTAATTATTTAAAGAAATTTACGATTTTTACTATGGTTTAAATATTTAACAGAGTCGCGATGTGACTCATGTTTATATTCAAATGTTTTAGGCTAATTTCATTCATTAATATTCAAATGTTTTAGGTCAAATTCGTTCATTGAATAAAGTCATATTTAGTCGGTTTATGTTTTGAAATCCATGTGGATATTTTTAAATGAAAAACCTTTAAAACGAGGTTGAAGGTTATTTTTACAGCTTTTCCCTTCCCACGTACATAATATATCATATCAATTATTCTAGGGAATTCCACTTTTTGATCAGAGTGTCTAATGAGCTATTTTCATTCAGTTCATGTCCTCATGGCACCATAATTTAAAAGATTTCTCACGTAGCATTTCGAAACCTCTCCAAAGAACATTAATGAGTGTAAATTTGTATTGGAAAAGTCATTGCCTGTCACAATTCCATGTAATTCCTGTATATGTCACTTTTCAGTAATGTATTCTTGTCGTTTAAGATAAGGTCAATTAAAATACACACCGTTTCCTACTAGCTGTAATTTATCTATATAAATGCTACAGAGTCCGGTTAAAATAACCACTGTTTTCTTACGTTCTGTAATTTATCTTTTATGCTAATGCTACAGTTGTCAATCATCGTACACTCGGTATTCAAATATTTATAATTTTTTTTTTTTTTAAATATATTTATGAGAAAAAAACTAGTACAGACACTGTTGTTACTGTACACCTCTTTGAATTTTATGATATTAGTCTTTTATCTATATAAAATTTTAAGAGCTAATAATAGACTAAGAAATTCAACATTTTCAGCAAAAATAATAAAAAATAAAATTCAATTTAACCTACTCACAAAAAAAAAAACGATCTATTTTTTCTAATACAATTGTAGAGAGTGAGAGTGATATTGTATTCATAGACCTGCTACTAAGAAATTTATTTAGTGGTCGATTAAATAACGTATATGTTTGCAGGGTTAATTCATTAAAAAATCTAATATTACAACAAACTGAAAGAAATTTCGACAGTTCATGTGAACAAGAGAAGTAAAGAAAATTTTGCTGTTTGGTCCACAATTTTTTTTTTTTTGTTCGTAAATTAAATATAGAAAATTAGTTTATTGTACTAAATTACTGTGTATGAAAATTTTCAAGATAAATTTTACTTCTCTAGATTTGTCGACTTGTATTATTTATTTTTAATAAAAGTATTTTATTTTTAGAATTTTTTATGTGAAAAATTTCCCGATTTTTGTTCCGGTAATTTAAAATTTTATTTAATTTAATTAAAAAACTAAAAAAAAACCTTGGGTTTTTTTTTTAGTTAGCATTAAAAATTGCTAATTAAAAAACTAAAATTTGAAACACTTTTAAATTACCGGAACAAAAATTCAACAAATTTTTAAACTGAATACCAAAAAAATGTTCCGAATTATATTAAGGAGGAAAATTCACGAAATTACGATATAAATCGTATTAGGAATATTTGGTAATATTATTAAAATTTAAGAATTTGAGGTGTGATATTGATAAGAATATCAAATAGATATTTAAAATCTTGTTAAAATCCAGTTAAAACTACTTTGTGGTCGAAAATAATTTTAATTTCCATATTGATTTTATATTGGAAAATTTCGTGTACTATATAAAAAATTTAATTTTCAAAATTTCTAAACCAAGTATTTTTTTTTTTGTGGTTCATTCATTTTAGTAATGAAATTTTTATCACGTTGTTATAGTTTAACTTATACAAAAAGAAAAACCCTAAACCACAGAAACGAAATAACCAAATAACGTTCTAAATAAATTAGACTTGATATATATAAAAATATTTAACCATAAAATTTTCGTGATTTTTTTAATTATAATTATACAAATGAATTTTGAAAGTAAACTTTTGCACATCTAAACCTCAAATTTTCCAACCACAACGGAGAATAACAAAAATCATTACACTATTACACAAATATAAATGACTAGTGTACGGGGAAAATTGAGAAAAATATAGTAAATATTTGATTTTCCTTAGATTTTCATTTTGACTAAAAACATTTAGGTCATTTATTATGTAAGTACAAACAATGAACAATTAATTGATTTTTGTTGGTATTGGTATTACTTGTAATGTCCTAAAAGAAATTAATGAAAACTTAATTTATTTTTTATTATTTATTATACATGAAGTAAAAAAATCCAATAATAAGAATTATATTAATTCTAAAAGAAATATATTTTAAATTATACATAAATACCATTAAAAGAAGATTAAATTAAAAAATATCTAAAGTACCTACTTCTCTTTAGTATGATTTTAATAATGAATTCGATTTTTTTCTTTAATTTTTTATATACAATTTTGAAAAATTAATTACAATTTGGATATTAAAACGTGATTTATTCTGAAAAAGCTTTTTATCTGCATCTGGACGAATCATTGTCCAGAGGAGTACAAAGAATTAGAAATTGTTCACAATACTTTTAGGAATACATTTACAGGGAAACGATTACAATTTTATATTCCAAAGTTTTTGTATGCTTTTTATGGGACATAGTTTATGAAATCACATTAAAATTAGATTTTTCATTATCATAGAGTAGTTTTTTCATGGGATCAAAATTGGTTATTTCCACCAAGACCGTTAGGAACGATACAATTTAAAAAAAATTTAATTTCGTTCTTATATACATCCTTTAAATATTACTGAATTCACAAGACTTACATAGCTTCCTTAAAAGATATTCATTTTGATCTGCGTACCAGAGAACATACAGGACGATAGACAACATAAAATTTTCGATTTTTTTTATTGAAATAACGACTTCAAAATATGTAATTCTTGTATGTTGCAATCTGTGTTTATATATTGCATTTTTGTTTGTGGCAGTAAATTTTCTATGTCGTGTCATGTCATCTTTAGTTATTTTGAGATTACTTTAAAAAGGAAAAAGAAATAGTGACAATGTGGCAATATTGAATAAATACCATTATACATAATTAATCAACCTATCTATATTATATATATATAGTAATTTAACAAATTGTTAATTCCCGGGTTTATTTAACATATTAAAAATCAACAATATACATTTTTTTTGCCCCCTGTTGCTATACAAAGCTTTTAGTTAATTGCCTCCTATACATTTTTTTTTGGTTGATGATGAATCAGAAATGTTTGTGATTGATATCAAAAAAAGGAAAATTTTAATGAAAATTGAGGGTGTGATTCGATGATCAAATACAAATTTAGTTTAATAATTAGAATCATTTATAAATTTTACTATTACCAGTTAGCTTTACTAGACCCATAAATTGATAATTCAAATTATTTTGAAAACTTTGTATAGCTTTGAATTTTATTAAATTACTTTTTGAAATAAAAATCAATAATTTTTCATATTCTACATAAAAATTGAAGGAGAAAATTTTGAAAAAAACATTAATAAAAATTTTCTATGAAAAATTTGAGATAAATTTTCTATTTAGAGAGAAACTAAATAGTACGGAAAATATTTCTCAGTTAGCAATATAATTTTTCATTCAAATGGACAATAACTGCGCTTGCTTTTTATCCCTGGACAAAAATATATGGTTATAAATGAAAAACCTTTTTTTTTTTTCCTATATATATTCTGGAAAATTCATTGTACCAATACGTACACAATATTATAAAATTAACCGGGTATTAAATATAGTGTATTTCGAGTTGAACTTATACTAGCTCAAAAATTGGAAAATCCCAAAATCAGATTCCTAAAACACATACAGACAAACGAGATTTGTATAATATTAATGTGTTGATTTGGAAAATTTCAACAAGCTCTTTGAAATTTTCCAACAACAGAAAATTTTGTAGAGCGCAAATACAGAATATAATCACAATTCAGTCAGTCAGTATCACATAAAATTTTCCGAAGAGATTATATTATGCGCGAACTCTAGCTGACATGTCTGGTGTGAGAGATTTATGTGTGCTTTTACAGGTGGGAGGAAAATATAATATATTTTTTTTTAATTCGATTCAAAATTGAAATCAGGCTGAATTATTTGTTTTAAAAATATTGACGAATCATTTTTTTTTATTATGATTGATTAAGGATAACATTTTTTGTATTTTAAATTTTCCTTTTTGTTGATAGAAAAGGGCGCCACAAGGATTTATTTTTTAATTATTTAAGAATAGATTTTTGATTTAGTATATTTAGTATTAAAATTTGTTGGCTGTTGCTTGCTAATCTGTAAAATTAATTGAAAAATCGAAATATTTATTGGTTTGGTGTAATATTTTCATATGTTGGTCTTTAACTCTACATAATTAAAAATTGAAAAATTAAAAATAATGTTTTGTTCATAAAGCAATATAAATAGAGGGAAATTGTTGGTTGTCCTTAAAATGATTTAATAATAAAAATTACCTATTTTCTTTTATTACGATTCAATACGAAAAAAATAACTAAAATAAATATTTATAGAATCAAAATTGTGAAGAAAGATGAATGTAAAAGTTTTGCAGGACAAACGCAATATTATTAAATATAAAATAAACAAAATTTTACTATGAAAATGACATTTTATTGTAAAAATGTTAGGGTAAATTTTGGTTATTGTTTTTATTTAATGAACTCGACAAACAAAAAATCCTTTTGAAAATATTTATGGCTGTTGTTGTTAGTTGTCGTCGTCCTTATTTATATAAAATGATGACAACACAATAACAAATACAAAGATTTTAAAAGCCATTAAATGTTTTTGACATGAATAAGGATATCAATTAAAAATCAAACAAAAGAAGGAAAAAAATATGGAATTAGTTTTTAATGTATTTAAAATAAATTTGGGAAAAATTTGATGATTTTTTTTTTCCTAATTTTCTAGAAATATGTAATTGGTTTTAAAAAGGATCATCCCGGAAATTTTACTTTATAAACCAAACAAACAAAAACATGGGAAATCTACATTATAGCTGAAAGTTTGATTTATGGCAATTAAGTATACGTGGAAAACATCATATGAATAATCCGTATGTTAAAATTTAGGATAACAATTGACCAATGATATCTCGAATGTTGTTTTTAGATTGATGAAGGATTATTGGTATACATGTAACTCTTGAAATAAATCAAAAATAAAAGAACAATGTTTTTTTTTACAGAAATACCATTTGGATAATTTGTGTTGCTCGGTCGTAAACTTCATGGTTAAATATGCCATAGTTTCTATATGGCAATTATATATAAAAAAAAAAAAAATTGTGTTAAATTCCATGGTTTCTGCATTATAACTCTTTTATTTAAGAAAAACCTACGACGCTAATATTGGATAACAATTTACATTTAGGTATTTTATTTAATTAGCTTATGATGAATATATTAAATTATACTTTCATTGCAATTGCGACATTCGGAGGAGTTATGACATTCATTTTTAAAATTTGGTTTCCATTTTTCAATTAAGCAAAATTCTTCGTAGCCTAACAATAAAATCTTTCGTACTATCTGTTGATTGGATAACGAACTAACTTTCTTCGTGACTTTTTAATTTCAGATTTACGAAGTTAAATTTATATGAAAATTTCATTGTAATGGATCTATATACTAAGTTTAAGGAAATCCATTCCAAAGCGAACTAAGAATTAATATATTTTTATTTTTCAAAATCATATTTTTAAAATTCTAATCCGTAATTGACTGAAGGAAATTGTGATGATAAATCTATTAAAATAATATTAATTTAATATTTACCATCAGCATCAACTTCATTTATCATATCCTGTAGTTCAGCTTCTGTTGGATTTTGACCTAATGACCTCATAACTGTGCCCAATTCTTTTGTTGTAATAGTACCATCTCCATCTTTGTCGAACAGTGAAAATGCCTCTTTGAATTCGGCAATTTGTTCTTCTGTAAGTTGATCAGCCTAAAAAAGAAAATTGAATATAAAAATAATAATTTAATCTCAAATTAAAATATTTTATTGTATAATAATAAAATTAATTTCGATTATCAGATTTTTATTCCTACGTTCCTTATTCACCCAATATAATATTCAAAATTTCTTTTTATTATTTCTGGTCAAATTAAAATCAAACGCAAATAAATTGGATCAATATAATATGATAAAAGGAAAAGATATTGACAAGTAAAACTTTTTAGTGATCTACTTTTGTTATTGATGTTGAGTCGATAAATCAACAAAATAAGAAGTAAAAAAAAAAATTATTTTTCGGAATTATTCAACTAGAAATTATATTTTTTTTTTTTAATAAAAAACTTTTTATATTAAAGAATAATAAAAAATTTAATGAAAAAATTAATGAGGTTGTAAAAATTATACATATAATTCTTAAAAATTTCATATATTCATAAAAAGTTGAAATAACGTAATCAAAAAAAAAAAAAGTTAATTCAAAAATTAAATATAAATTAAACAAAAATGTTTTTGATTTTTATTAATCTGATAAAATACCAACGAATAGTACCACAAAAATCCATGAGTTTTCTAATTAAAAGTGATTTTCAGACATTTCAATTTATTAATTTCCATATTATTTAAAATTGCTTTAACCCTCTAAATACCAAAGTTAGTTATTTGTCTTTAATACTGAATACATTCGTTACGGATATACTAAATTAATGCTGGTATGGTTAGGTCACAGTTAAATAATTCATCATATATATAACATGACCTACTATAATAAGATTAATTTAAGTTATGTAATGATAAGAAGCTTAAATATTATTAAACGTTATATAAGATTATTGATAGAAAAAACAGTAATCTTAATATAAATATTTCATAGTCGTTAAAATGAAAACCACTAAAATGCTATGCAACTATGAATATTTTATGTGTAAATATTTTAGTACATAGGAATATATTTATTTCATAAACTCTTAAGCTTACAGGTCAACATAATATATGAAAAATAAAGATTTAGATAACATAATAAAATATGTGAAATTTTGATTTTATTCTGGTATGTACAGTATAAAATGTAATTTCAACAATCCCGTATAAATTAATTATTATAATTATTTAATAAAATATAATTTAAAATGAATTTTCTTGTTCACAAAATCATGTTAAAAGAAAATGATAGGAAATTGCAATGTCAATATGTAGGAAGTAGGAATGGTCAATATTTCACGAAAATTACATAAAATTACATGAATTGAATTCATGGAAGCTTTTCCAGGATTTTAAAAATATAATTGATTGATTTGAAAGGAGGAGAGATTGATATCACTTACACAGAATCAGACACGTTATAAACTTCAGTCGGTCTGACTTCTGCAATCAGCAAACCGTTCAATTCATCTATGAATTAGATATAATTCAGTGACAAAGAAGTTATATCAATTATCCTAATTTTTATTCTCAACCTCAACACTACAACTGTGAGAACATAAGCGTCCATAATCGTATTACATGTAACCAATTTACAACACTCATGATTCATGAGCAATCATCTTAAAGGATGGGCTACATAGTTTCTACCAGTTCAGTTCCGATTCGACTGGGTAAAGTAGGTTGAACCGATTGCAATCGATTAAATCACATTCAGTTTGAATTCGCAAAATTCCAATCAATCCAAACTATCGATTCGATAGAGTCGACCTATGTATGTGTCCACTTAAGCGATATATGAAGACGTTAATTTTGAACTTTACTGAACGAATAGAAACTGAACCGATCGAAACTATGTAGCCCACACTTAAAAGTTGCTTTAATCATATTTTAATATTTTTCGAGGTAAATTTCAAAAACCGATACCCGGTTTTGTATATTTACTATCGGATTGTGTACACATTAACCCCTTAACATACATTTTATTAGTTGTATTTAACCATATCTGATATAAAATTATCATATTGTGTAAATTCAATTTAAGTATAAATCGATTAAATTCCTCAACAATCAAACTTATTTTTTTCTTTTACTTTAATTGACAATTTCCAGTTTGTAGAGCTCTTTTTTTTCTAAATAATATGTCAACTATAGAAAAAAAAAACTAGAAAAACAACTGGCAGCTGTTGTGAGTGACCACTGCTCTTATATTTATCTCAAGTAAATCTAAATTTGACGGTGTTTCATCATTCATCATAATATAATTTTGCCTTATTGTTTCATTTTGGATATAATATACAATTTTTTTTTTTCATGTGTGTTCGGCATTAGACGATCATCACATGCTTCTTGCGAATAATAGTTCAAAGCAAAAGTTGAAAAATTATTACAGCATTAAATATTATATACATACAGACAAATACGATCTATAAAAAGTACACGTTGGGTGCACACACCATGAAATGAATGAATTTTGCCGGTAAAAAAAAAAAAAAATTTTTGTTCACCTAATATACACACTGAGAAAAAAAAATACCGGCTAAAATTACATCTACACGATCAGCCAGAAATTGTATATAGAAATTGGTGGCGTTTAAGTATTTTTTTTTTATGTGAACCTGGGGAAGAAGAAATATCGAATAAAATGAAAATATTATAAAAAAAAATTTCATGTAGAGGAAAATAAAAAAGAGATCGTTGAAAAAACGCGTATTTAACCTCAATATTTTTTATTATAAAAAAATGTCAGTAACAGGAAAAATAATACACCACTGAATTTGATCAGAAAATTTATTATGCATTCCGTAACTAGCATGAGGTTTTTTTTTTTTTTTTGTATAATGGTGTGGCAAGATCAGTTTTCACTTTACATATAAGTTTAGTTTCCAAAATTTTTAATATTTGTTAAACTGTGGTGAAGGTGACACATTTTTTTTTATATTTCCAATAAATGTCGTGTATGGTTCTCAAACTAAACAATCAATAATTTCAAATTTAAATCTCAAATTACCGCAAACAAATTTAATTTGTATTCTAGTTTTAATAATTTTAATTAAATGCTAATTAAATCCAACACCCCAAAAACCACAATGCATTTATATATAGTAATTTAAAATTTTAGATGTTGTGATAGACTTGAAATTCGAAACAATCAATTTGCTCAAATCAATATTTTTTTCCTTTTTTTAAGAGTGAAGATTCCGTAAATGAAATCCAAGTACACGAACGAATATTATAAAGCCTGTTTGGTTAAGTTAATATCATTCAAATTTATGCTTTTAATAACTATTCGAATTTATGTTTTCTTTCTAAATTATGATGATTACTTCAAGTAAATGCCATTTCATCGGTGAGGAATTTATATTCTTTTGGACTAACTACTCTTCTCATTTCAATACAATTTTAATTTTAATACTCTGCTAAGATGACGCTATAGTAACAGACAATATACATCCAAGAAATGGTTCAAAAATTCAAAAATTATTACACAAGGCAATGATAAATAATGGCAATTGTCAACAAAAAATTTCTTTAATATTTACATATTAAGAATTGAATCCAGAAATTAAATAATTTTATGAAATTTTTCGTTTATACTTTATTTTCCAAGGAGGTCGCGCGCGGTTACATTAATAATTTAAAATATTCTATTTTTGGGTTCTTAATACACTGCAAAAATTAGTATAATTGTCTTATACAAAATATATAAATTCAAATTAAAAAGAAAATACAAATTCCAAAATTTATTTTATAATGAAATTTTATAAGCCAATTTTTTTTTTGCACATTCATTTTAATTTTGTTAATTTTTTTTTGAGTAAATTAAAAGTATATTTAAATTAAAAACACGACCAAAGGCACCACAAATATGCTTGAAAATTAAATATATTTTAAAATCCATAAAAACATAAAAAGAATATAATATTTTCGACTTCATTGCATTTGAAAATAAAATAAAAATATTTTTATTTTATATTTATTAATAATTATCAGCAGTAAAAACACAACTGTGTCTACTTTGAATTTGGAAATTTAATTATCGAACTTATGTGCCTGTGTAGAATTTTAAATAAATATGCAAGAAACAGGGGGTGTGGAAAGCAAGGAGGATGCCAATAATTTAAATATACATTGTTTTTTGTTCAAGACTGTTATCGCTTATTTGCTGGGTTTAGAACGGCTAGAAAGTATCAATCGTCTATAGTTCGTATTAGAATTTCTATACAACTTACATAATCAAACTGAGAAGCAGAAAAATCACGGAGCTTGAATGGTATTCTGATGAATCCAAGACAACAGAAGGAGTTGGATTTGGAGTTTATGAGAAAAGATCAAGATACAAAATCTAATAATGGACACACTTTCTATGGTCTTCCAAGTAGGCTTCGTTATTGGATATTGGAAACTTAAGAAATATTTACACCTGTAGGCCAAGTGTACAGACTACTTGAAGGTGAGAATAAGACAGCAGAAGAAAACGCTTACTGACACCTTATAGAGTTACACCCACCGAATAGTAGTTCATGTCTTTCAAGCAGCTTTATTGTTTTACCGACTATGCAGGTCTGGGAAGTGATACATAATTTAGAAAAGGTAAATCCAAATAAGCCGCATGGTTGCAGTGATTAGGCCTATTTAGTAGTCATCAGACTTGTAAAATAAAATCTAATCGTATTATAATTATTGGTACTCTATATGGTACGGACTCTAGAAAATAACCTTGGTATTTAATAAGCTATTTATTTACAGAATATTTGAAAGAAGTACAAAAAGTGCCTGGATTAAAGTATGACCCTGTCAATCTCTAATTACTTATTTTTGATTATATTCATTGTCGTTTCGGAAATTTTTCTTATTTACAAAAAAAAAAGTTATTAAAGTATTTACAGTACATATACTGAAATGAATACTGAAATGAAATTAGTAAATAAAATTAAGAAATAAAATTGTTAATTTATAAAAATAATTTACACAACAAAAATCAAGAAAATAATTTTTTTATATTAATTTTTTAAAGCAAAATTTCAGCTTGAATTATGTTACTATACAATAATTTAAAAAAATAATAAATGTGAATTTATTATTGTTGATATATTTTTTAATTTATTTTTGCTTTTATGAATAATATTATAAAATTTATAATTGTGGTGCGCGCCTAGAAATAATCATATAATAAATTTCAGTATTGTTTTTTGTTTGGGTGGAAATAATTTTATTTGATGCCAAAAAAATAAAATAAAAAAATTATTTAAATCTAGAAAGACTAAATAAAATATTATAATCTATTAGCCAGAGCGCCGTAATATAGTATAATTTGAAGATTCTATTTATTTCACTAGAATTCTAGAAGCTTTGGTAGGCCAGTTCATAAAGTCTAACAACCAATATGGTTTTAAGTGGATTTGAATTCGCTCTGAACTGAAAGGGCGAATATTCTAAGCAATATAGTTTTATATGATTTGAATTCGTTCTGAAAGGTCAAAAATTGTCGATTTTTAAAAGTAGAGTACGGTTTAATTTAGTAATGTAATTATAGAAATTATAACATGTTTATCTTATAAAAAATGTAAAGCAATTTAAAAATAAAACATACTTAATAAAAATGGTTCTTTGGTCCTGTGTGCATTACAAATCATAGAACTTAAATACAGTCTTAAGAGTGAGAAATTCACGTGCTTGTCAAGAATAATACATGAAAATTCTCCTGAAAAATGTATAAAAGTTAAATACCAATTCAATACTAAATTAAGCATAAGCCCACAAAAGGAGAGGCAATCATATTAATTTGTATTATTTTTTAAAATTTAAAGATTGACCGAAGACTAGCATATTTTTTTAAGTATCCAAAATGTTAAGTGTTCAGTTGTCTCCGAATTTGGTATACCTTTTCAGTTCTTACAGACAATATAAAAGACTTGATTATGATTTGAATAGCTTTTCGCTTTTCGATATTAGCATGCAAATGAAATTAAAACTAATCTTATTTTTTAAGGTTCCAATCAGTTACCGATCAGAAAACACTTGAAGTTGGTTTTTGTTCTTTACCATTCTTAATAAATTAATTGTTGACATGTTAAACTAATCTTTCAGATTCTTTAACCAAGTTATTATCTTTCTGCCTCTACTTCTAATTCGCACTAGTTTGCCTTGAATTATCAATTACATTAATCTATATTTTTTATTTCTCATATTTTCTTTATTAAGACGGTGCTCGTGGTGACCATTCGATTCAATACTTCCAAAGTTAGTCGTTAGTGATATGATCGTTCCTTTTTATATTAAAGATTTTAGGATAAATTCAATAACATTATAATTTTTAACTTTAGATTCAGTTGAATCTTACAGAATATGAATATTTCTGAACGCAGTTCCAGGTTCTTGATTTTAATTCGGATTTTTTGTGTACCAGATTTCATTCTGCTCATTTAATTGTATTTAAGAATTGTTATTTGAAACTAATAATTATTGGTAAATTGTTGCATGTTATTAAGTTTTACGCTTTTGCTAAAACTTAGTTTTAATTAAATTAAGTTCAAAGCAAAATAAAATTATAATTATTTTAATATCTTTAAAAATGTAAACAAAATTCGATAAATTAATGATTTTGTCAATATTTTTATGAATATGTTCCACCTATTGTAATACATAGCTTAATTTTGTGAATGACTAATAACATAAAATATAATAAAATTAGTAAAAACATAGCCGGTGATGATATTTTGTTTTGGTTTCTATCAATAATTTTTGAGGTTATTAGAAACAAAAACAATAATAAATGACAAATAGTAAAATTTATATTTCTTTGTAAATATTAGGCACAGAAATTCTAAAAATTTCGATTACGTCAATTATTATTAATTTAATTAGTAGGAAGTATATAAATGTAAGTGGAGCTAATCTTTAATTAGAATCTAGATTAAATTACAGTTTTTATATTATAATAATTATGTTAATTTACTACATTTTGACTATAGAGAAATATTTTTTGAAGAAACTTTTTTTTTGTTTTTGTTTGATCTCTTCGGAATTAATTAAAAAAAAAAATATTTTTGAAATTTCTGTTTTTCACAACGTAAATTTCGATCAATAAACGTAAAGCATTTGAGGAAAAATGATTTTGTGTCCTTTTTAATAAAAGTTAACGAGTTTAATTTCTGAGAAGGCGTCAGACAGAATTGATATTTCGTTTAAAATGCTGCTCTGTGTATTGATATGAAATCCTGATTAATGTAATATTTTTGTAACCAACTGATACCATTAAATTAAACTGAGTTAATTCGGTTCCATATAAGTTTAAATATAATTATGTGGCACACATAAATTATTGAGATTTATGGTCTTTTTTTTAAACTGGATTTTCAATTTCGTCTCTCATACGCGACCTCACATTAAAAAAAAAAAAATATTTATGCTGAAATGATTGTGAATAAAAGATATTCTTCCTTATTCAATCCAATTAATAATTAGCAGTAAAATTTCGTACTGAAGAAAAAAACTGCTTTTTCGAAAATAAATTTCAAATTTAATTTAACTCATGGAATTATACCAACTCAAATACAGGGAAACATTAATATTTTTACCATTAATCCATTTAATATTTAAAATCCTCATAGAAGTGGAACAGATGTCTGTGTATCCGTCAAAAAGTTATAGGTATTATAGTTTACTTGAACGTTTTTAGTAAATTTCATATTCCAGGTGTTACCATAGCTATTAAAGCAAACAAATGTACACACCCTTAAAATCCAAAAGGGTAGAAGAAAAAAAAAAAAAACCATTTATAATTTAGGTATATAAAAGCGTGATTCTTTTCTGTATTAATTTCTGACGTGTAATCATTTTTCCATTAATTTATACACGATTGTAAAAATATTGTACAAAAAAAATATTTAATTTCGATAGTTTTATGGAATAGCAACAACAATTATTTCTCTGAAGGTCTTTTAGAGGTGTGCAAATAAAAGAAAAAAAATTATTCCGAATATACCGAATTTTTATTTAAGTTTTTCCTATGTAGCAAATGCTAAAATTAGAGCTATGAGAAATTTATATTACACTAATTTTCTATTTAATAATTATTTGTTATATTATTGATTTCTAATATGTTTTTTTTTTGGGGGGGGGGCAGCAAGAAATTAACCCGAAAAATTAATATAGCAATACATTTTTTTTTCAAATAAGAAAATTTTTAATTTAAAAATACAATTATTTTGATAATTTTTTTTTAAATGATTGTAAAATGTAATTTTAATATAAATTAAAAAAAAAAAAACATAAAATAAATAAAAATAAAATTATATTTTTCGTTAAAATTTTTGTTTATTTCATAATAAATTTAACAGAAAAAATTAAAATTATGCACGCATAACATTTTTTATATTTTAATATTTAATTTTTTAATAATTAATTCTATTTTTATCTATAGTATAACATGAAAAATTCTTAAAGGTAAACATATTATTATTTTTTTTTTATGTTAAATAAAAAGGTGCCTAGCAAAATTTTTGCGGCGTTGTTGCTAATATGTAATGTAATTATAGTAAAATTGAAATGTTTATTGAGTGAATGATATCATTTAATAATAATGATATTTAACCAAATAATATTTTTAATGATTATTGTAAAAACAAGAAGAATACAATATTTTGTAAAGGGAAATGCAAACAAATTAGTTTTGTTAATTATTGATGAATAAGTAATTTAATTTAAACATTTGTAAAATTAATATATTTGCATTCATTTATCAGTAAATTATAGCTGAATTCTAAAATATAGAACACGACAGATAATCTACATACAACGTTTCGATAGAATATCATTAAAAACTTTGACAATTGTACGTACTAAGTTTCTGAACTCGAGTTAGTGTATAATACATACAATAGAAAACTCGAGTTGGGTGGGGCCCCATGAACGGTGGAAACACGAGTTGGGTGGGGCCCCATATTAACTTATTAAGAAATTCACAAGGAAGACATTGATAGCAGAAAGAGTTTAACCATTAAGAAAACAGATTTTTAATATTTTCAATTCATTTTATTGTCTAAACTGTCATATCAATTCAACTGCAGCTGCTGTTCATGAAAAATTATGATGATTGAAATTTTAAATTAAAAGTTCCTACATCTTCATTGGAATTTCGATCGCCTAAAGATCAATTCCAATCATATTTCTTTAATTTTATGATGAATTTCGAAGTAAATCTCCGTAAAATATTATAAAGATTTAACTTGTTCTTATCTGAGAATTTGAATTTTAATAAATTTATTACCAATGTTGGATATAATATAGACAGAACAGAACAACTAGTTCTACATTTAGTTTAAAAAAAATTTCAAACCCACAATTTCGAATAAAATATTTAAATATTTCATTTTTTACACTGGAAATTCCAAAAATGTAGTAAATATTTATAGTTTTTTTTTTCTATGGAAATTAAATTAACAATTTTCTTAAATTTAAATTGTAATAATATGGTTTATCAACGCTCAACGAAACATGAGTGTATCACATGAGTGAAAAAAAAAGTCGTTAATTTTTTAATCTGATAATTTTTAATTACCAAATTTTTAGCAATAAAATTTTATTTATATTTTATGTAAATTAGGTATAATATAATTTGAAATTTATTTGATAATAATTCAATTTTAATTGGTCCAATAATTTTTTATTTTTTATTATTTCCTTGATTTTCGTTAACATTTCAGTGAAAATGATTCTAGAGATTTTCAAAGAATTCATATAGAAATTCAATCATGAATCGAATTCTACATAAAATCGATTCGAAATTTAATTACCATATGATAATTTAATATTATATATTTTTTAAGTAGTTTTTCGTATAATTTACTGACTTTTATATTTTGCTAAATTTTAGTTTCTTGAATTGCAATTTTTAATATTCTAGAAATATATATATTAGTTATTTGTAATATTACAATATACTGTAAAAAATTTATGCAATTAATATCAAGATAAATTTGAAATCAAACGATTTAATTTCTACGAACTCCATAATTTCATTTTAGCTTCATATTTGGTCATGTGTATGACACACACCAAGCATATTTTAATACAAAATTTATCAGTTTTTGTTTTCGTGTTATATTTTAAAACTAAAACCGAGAAACCACATAAATTGTCAGTTTTTTTTATTTGTTTTTAAAACAATATTTGAATCACAAATTTTTTGTATATATTATTTTATTTTCGCTATTTATGACAAAAATAAAATATTAAAAAAAACTGTTGTGATGTCATTTTACAAAAATTCATTTTATAGATATAATATTGACAGATAAAAATATTATAATTTATTTTTAAAAATGTGATAAAAATTAAACAAACGAAAACTTTGTATAAGTAAATTTTGAAATTGTGTAAATTTATGATTTCTTATTTTCTTTAACAATTATCAATTATATCTACATATGTTTATAATGAATAAATTAGATAATTTTAATATTTCTGGAATTTTTTTTTGTTTTGTGTTTATAATTTATAATGTAACCGTATTTTTCCCAACGGAATTTCTACAAAAAAAAATGTGAAAAATCATTTATTTTCATAAAAACTGTGATTTTGCATTATACAACTAAGCATTTTCAGAGGGGAATATATCAAATTTATAATTTTTTTATAACAAATTAATTCGTTTTTAAAATATATATTTAAATTTTGTGTTCAAAAATGAAATTTATTAATAACTTTAGTATGCATTTTTTGGTTACTATGTGAATTTTTGGTCAAATTTACAAAAACGTGAAAAATAATCTTATAGTTTTTAAAAGTTTTAATTCTTATCATTTGAAAATCATATTAAAAATATGAATTATTGTTAGTATTTTTACTTATAATTCAGATAAATTACTACCTATTGAATTTTGTTTTTGGAAAAATTACAATTATATTTTTTGTGTAAATACATTGCGCAAGAAATTTATTTCCTTTTAACCCCAAAAATTATTAAAATATAGAGAAAATTACAAAACTTTCTAGGTTAAAATTTATAAAAAGAAATTTCTTTTTAGCTGTGTGCTGATAATTTCTTTAAAAAAAAAAAATTGTACAAATTTTTAATTCAATTGTTATTTTTGTGTTTCATCCAAAAATCTAAAAAGAATTTTCTTCTTTTTTTTTATATATCATATATAAAAACACCAGAGGAAAATTCTATTATACCTAAAATATTTAAAAATTTCGAATAAAACAATACATTTTTTCTATACAAAAATAAAACTTTCACAAAGTAATTTTGACAGTTCTATACAAAAAAAAAAAAAAAAAAAAACTCACACACATCCACTCAAACAATCATACAATCTAAATTGAGAAGCAATGCCGCCGCCGCCACTAGCAGAGGAGAAAACAACAACAAAAAGCAAAAATGAAAAAAAAAAAAAATACCCGCAATGCGGCAAAATTGTAATCGTTGTCGAAAAACTACGAAGCAAGGGTCGACAGGTGACGAAGAATAATAAAACAACATACAACCAACAACAACAAAAAAAATATAAAACAGAAAGAAAAAAAAAATCTTTTTTTTTTTTTGTTAAATTTGACATCGCAGCAACAAAACAGAACGTAGCCATTTTGAGCATAAATTTGTAAGAATAAAAATCGGTAAAATTTAAATTTTTATAAATTTCTTCTTATAAAATTAGCAAAAGATAGTTTTTTTTTTTTTTTTTGAAGAGTAACGACTTTTTTCAGCTCAACAAACACAACAAAAATGTATGCTATGCCTATGCGATTAGGGCAAGCGTTTTATGTACATGGTGGTTGGCAGCAGCAACACCAAAAAATTTGATTGAATTTAATCATTTTTTTTTTTTTGTCTTGTTTTGGATTTTCTTTTCTTATTGGAAAATTTGTGGCTTTTCCGCCGAGAAGGACTTTTTTTTTAAGTTTGAATGTGTTTGAACTTTTTTTTATTTTTTTTTTGTTTGAGGCTAACAAAAAAAAAAAAAAGAAAAGAGAAATTTTTCTGGTTAAAGTTAAACTGATGATATTTCTAGAGAATTTGTGGAAAACTCACTCACACACAATCACACAATTTTTGAACCTACTACAAATTTTAATTTAGGATTTCTTAATCTGGAAGGTAATGATTCGTTCACATTCGCACAAGTTTTTTTTTTGAATAAATTTCCCTTTACACAAAAACAATCAAAATTAAGAAAATTAAATTTTAAAAATTTTAATTTAATTAGAAATTTTTTAATTTATAAAATTTTATTTATTATAGATTTTTAATAATTACCATTTTGTTTCTAAAAAAATTTGATTTTTTATGGATTTATTTAATAAAAAAAAAATAAAATTATTTTATTTTTTTTTGTAATCCTCTTGATTTTTACGATTTTCCAGAAAGTTTTTGATTTCTATTTTATTATATTTATTTATTTTTTTTCTTTTATTTTGTATTTAATTTGTGAAAAAAATAATCAGCCTTTAATTCCTAAGGTAATTAAATTAAAATTTTCTCTATGTTGTGTTGTGTAGAATAAAAAAAATCACTGTAATTTTTTGGATATATTAATTTTTTTTTTTTTTTTGCAAACACTTGTTTTTTTTATTTGTATTAGAAAAAATTCTTTTTCCCTAAATTTAGCAAAAATTGAAAATTAATTAAATTTTCTTTGCTATTTTAGAATTACTTGTTTTTCTTTTTTTTTTATAAGTCCGCCGGATAAATTTTATGATTTTTATTTTTGGTTAATAAAAAAATTTTTTTAACACTTTTTCCTATTTGGGTATTTCCAAAGAAAAATTACTACTTTATTTTCTTTTTATTTTTCCAAACCAACAAGTCCGAAACTGTCGACAGTTCAATTGCAACTAAAAAATTTTCTGGTATTTTTTGAGTAGTAGAAAAACTGGCGCAATATCGTCGCAGAAAAATATAATTTTTTTTTTGAAATTTTGTACAGAAAAGGAGGGAAATAAAATATAAGAAGAAAACGGAATCAGAGAGTAAATAACGAAAATACCGGAGAAACAAAAGGAGAAACATAAAAGATTTTGGTTAAGCTTTTTTATGACGAATACTAGCAAAATATATACAAAAAAAAAACTGTTTCTGTTGAAGATTGAAGAAGTTGATAAGAAAAATGAAATCAAATTAAATTCTATCGGGGTCGGAGTCGAACGGAACGGAAATGAGTAATATTCTCTATCTTCTTGTAAGTTTTTTTGATTATATTTTTTTTTTGGGAGAATTTGTCCAAAGCGAGAAATATTGTGTCAGGGTGTGTGTTAAATAATAAATAAATGGGGAAAATAATTGCGCAAAAATTCTTAAGAGAATATAAAATTTTTTTAGTGAAATTTTATAAATTATTATTATTATAAAAATTATCAATTTTTTTTAATAATTAATGGAGTTAATAAAATTAATGTATTAGAAAGCAATAAATAAATAAGTGGCGGTGGCGTTGGGTAGTGTTCTATGCTGTGATGCATTTGCATTAGGTCCTCAATTCCATACCCAGACATCGATTTCGTTCTAAGTCGACTAAGCTTTAAAATGAGTAGCAGTAATAAAATTTGCAATATGTAATTGTGAAAATTAGTAGGTCCAAAAATTGCAATAAAATGTTACGAAACCTCTTGGAGGAGGCCATGGCTTAGACTGTATTTAGACTGTATCGCCATTGTAAAGAATAAATAAATAATATTTTGGGTGTATGTTAATTTTGGTTAATTTAATTTATTGTACATTTTCATTAAAATGTGATATTATTAGAAATTAAGTGCGGGACTCGTTCAGTAGAATATACTATACCAGAATCAGTAATCAGTAGGGCTACTTTAACGAAACGCAGAAAAATAAATAAAATATATGAAAATAATACTTACAATTATTCATGAAAATGCTTGAAAAACTTAAATGTTGGTCATCTTCTACGCTGTTTTGCATTTCGTTGCGTTGAAGTAGCATTCCATTCTAAATTCGGATATAACAAGTTCAGCTTTCATATAGTAAGCTTAATTAGTCATCGAGTATCTATCTATCTAATCCTAATCAGTCTTAGACACAAGCAGCACCTTCCCGTTGCCAAGAAATGAAACTGATTATGATTACATTTGTCTAGATCAGCGAAAACAAGTTATATTAGTTATAAGAGAGATACTAGTTAGTAAGTATATTTACAAGAGAGAAAAACACAATAGAAAGTAGATAATATATCTTTAAATTTTAAGCTTAGATTCTTGCACTTTCTCCACATACTGAGAAATAATTTTCTATTTTCCATCACGTAAACAAACAAATCTTAATAATCAGACACAACTACTGCTTAATACAAGCAGTTAAGTTAAAAGTAATATAAAATTATGCAATGAAACCAGACATTAAAGCTGGAATATACAGGCTACCATTAACTTAGGGGTTCACAATTTTAAAAAGAACGCTACTACTTAAATCCGTTGTCACCTAAAATGGCGAAGATACTGTATATTTTTATTTGTTTTACTACGTGTCATTAATTTTTTAATTAGTTGGTTTAATTGAATCATATAAATGAAAAACATAATGAAAATTTGATCTTTATAATATAGTTTTATTTTAATTATGGTAGTATATGTGTAAAGTGATTATGAATTATATGATCTCAGAAAGGTTGATGTGTCAGTTCCAGTGAAGGAAACTTCTTATTTCTGGTGCCAGATTATATACTTCAACTTTCAACACAACGCAAAGTATTGCCGAAAAAAGTTGATATGAAAATAATACATCTTTATCTATTGTTGACTCAATATAATATGATTAAGACTGCCTTAAAATAAAATACTTGAAAAGTTAAGAGTTGACCAGAGTTACAGTGCTTGACATATTTATGCTTGCGTTGCGTGGTGTTAATACAGCATTCTGGATCTCCTAAGAATATCTCGTTATACATTATAACTACAATTTATTAGTAAATATACAAAATCTAATTATACTTTTATTGTATTGTATTGTGGCATCATCATTAATTTACGATTAAAATATCTTAGTTCAACCATTTTGACAAACATGTTAATTGCAGTTAATGAGTTAATTGAAATATGGAAATATACACAATTCAAACTTATTTGAAGATAACAAAAACACCTAATTAATTTAAACATGTATGTTTATACATATTATTAAAAAAATGCATCGTTTTCGTATAAATTGAATAAAGTCTGTCTATTAAATAAAAAGGAAGAGGATTTCGAAAAACAAATCAAATATTGTAAATCTTAAAATACCAATATTTTTATCAGATTAATTTTGTTGAAAGTGTTATTTAAAAAATAAAATTTATAACCAACAAATAATTTAAATACAATTTATTATCAAACAAAATTCACACTTTTGAATTATTATACGTAATTCAGAATATATAATGAAAAACAATTCTCACAATAATTTGAAAAAAACTGAATATTAAATAATTTTTAACATGCGTAAACCGTAAAGCTAGAAACTAGTTTCAGAATATACGAAACTAGTTGATTATAGAATATTCAGGTTTGATATAAAATTGTTATCATATATTGTTTTTAATTAATTAATATTTATATTGGTTTTATTGTTTTTAATTACACCGGATTTTATTTTATATTTTTATGTAAATTTACTTTTCATATATCTCATATCAAAAATTCGCTGTGGCTATCTAAAATATGAAAGTTGTTTTTTGCCAGAATTTTGTTACCGTCACGGTTCTTCCACATAATAATAGCAATATAGTGCGAATCTTCGAATAGAAAAGGGACAAAGTGTGATGGTTAATTAGAATTGAATAAAAAAAAAATTTAAATATTAAATTTTTAATTACAATAAAGGAATGCACATTTAAGTTCATATAAATTCTTTGCTCTGACTCTGACATATATTGTTTATTTTTATTCACATCTGTCAAACGCAAGCAACATTATGGTTCACACTTTCAGAGCTTCGCATTAAATTTCAAATCGTGCATTATGTTACGCGAACCATTCGTTAGTAATTAAAATCCTGAAATTGAATTAAATTCAATAAACTTGATAAGTTTTTTATGCAAAGCGTAAACACAATTCACTGACTAAGCCGATGTGCATATGCCATGGAAAGGAAAATTAAAGGTTGAGGTAATCCAGCGATGATAAATCCATTTTATATGAAAGAATTCGTATTTCCTTGTGAGACAATGTCAATAATACCTCTAAACAACATTTATTTTGAAATTGTGGATAAATGACATAATTTATTGAAGATCCTTTAAAAAATAACTATTCTTCAACAATAAATAAATAATTCTCTTATGACCGATTTCACAGTGCGAACTTAATCATTTGCCAGAGCTTAAACTTCGGATTAACTTTTTTTCTGGTTTCTCAAAAATTCATACAGTTTTACAGACAGTTTTACAGACAACCCTTCGTTAAAGTAATGTTTAAGTTAAGTTTATACAAAAAAAAAATAATCTGTTGGCATATTAATTCACAAATTGCAATGTCACATTATTTTTAATAATAATTCCTGATTCATTTTCATTCACAATAACATTATTTTCAATTATTATTCACATTTTTTAGTTTAGCTAAGTTTATAGCAAATTTTGATTGAAAAAACAACTGAGCTTAAGTTGTAGACTTAAGCCACATAATTGATTTAGTTAAGCTTGAGCTTAAGGTCTCACTGTGAAATCGCGCATTACAAACATAACATATTGTTTACCGATAATAAATAATGAAAAATATATAATAAAATTAAATTTATATACATATGAATAATTTTTCTAATATTTGACACATACTACAATTTCGTTTCGACCATTCCTATAAAGTATAAAATAATCTTTCAGTTTTTCCCATTAGTTATTGTAATTATTTGTTTTTTAAAAAAAAAAAAAATAACATTCATCCTTATCTACTAAACAAACCCAACCCCTGCCGAACACAAACAACGTAACGTCAAAGCGCTACAGGTAAAATAATACAAAGTTGTGATAGTAGAAGGGGTGTAGAAGTATATACTATAAAACATATTTGGAAAATTAATTTGAATATATTGTAAAATATCGTGATAATATCCTTCAAAAAAAAAGTTCTATATTTTGGACATAACAGAAAAGGAAGTCTTTTTTACAATATTATCTAATTAATATAATATATGTGTATATTTGTAAATTTTTTTAAATATTAATTATAATTAAATGTTTATTTAAATGAATATTTTTTTTTATGGGTGCGGTTTTTGTTTACTTGTTTTTTTTTTTTTTTATTACATAAAGAAAATTTTTGTTTTTGCTGTATATTTTCCTCAGATTTCAGATTACATACATTTTTGTATTTTCATTTTGTATTTTTCTTTTCTTTTTTTTTTGGCGCTTCTATAGTTGTACTAAATATTTATATGTAACTTTACATATTATTATACATTTTTATAATATTTGATTATTATTTCTCTGAGATTATTATTTGACAAGGAATTTTTTTTTTTATTATTATTAAATTAAATTACTGATACTAAACTGACTATTGATATAAGGAGTATGCGCGCCAATTTGTCGACACGCACCTGCAATGCGTCAACTTTTATACTAAAAAATTCTCGCGTTCTCTTTATCGTTGTTGTGTATACAGTATTAAAGTAAATTGTGTATAAAAGACTTTAATTTAGGTTAAAAATATTCTCCTTCGTAAAATTTTTTTGTGATTGTATTTATTATTGTCTGGATGGTACAATATTATGCTTCTAATCTAATTCTATGCTTTCTATGATATAAATGTAAAATATATTCCATAATTTTGCTGTAACATTTATGTTGGGGAAAAATTATACGAAAATGATCTCTGAGTTTTCATTTTGTATATAGAAAGATACATTTACAAAATGTATATATGTATGTATTTTTAAATTATTTTTATGAAAAGTTTTGTAAATTTTGATGTAATTTTCCAATAATAATTATGATTTTTAACTTTATTTGAAAATCTTTTTACATTTTTGTAAATGAAAATTTAGGAAAAACATAAAAAAAAACAACTATAGCTAACAACATTTTTATATCAATTTACCTTGAAGATAATATTACATTTTTTGTGTTTTGTTTTTGAACCAAATTCAAAAGAAAAGTTCTAACCTTAAAGCTTTCTATTAGATACCTATAAATATTATTTTCACAATTTTCACAATTTTCACCTGGTTATGAAGAATCACAAACTTTTTAGCTTTATTAAAAGTAATTTTTTTTTTTTTTAATTTAAGAAAGAAAGAATGATTTTTTTTAAATAGAATTTCAAGGGTGGTTAAATAATACCTGATATATTAGGTACCTGAAGATATACAGAATGTTTACGTGTACATTATTATAGGTAAATAAATATGTATATAGGTATATTTATATATTTAAATATATATAACTACAATATAATATAATTAAAAATGAAGCTATGTTGATGGAGTTATTCTTATAGTTTTCCAATTGGTTGTATAAACACATTTTTATTCATATGAGAATTTCTTATAAAGAGTTATTATTATTAAGGCGTAGAAATGGATTTGCGGGAATAATTGACCAAATTAACATTTGACCTAATTTAAAATTGATCGAATTCACAATTTAACTAATTCAAATATAAATTGATTGAATACAATTTTAACACAATGTAAATTTACCGAATATACTATTGACCTGAGCGGTTTGAATGATTTGCTGTCTCAGTCAGTCACCGTGGCATATGTAACGTGAAGGATGCGAAGGGTTCAATGACGTACATGCAGAACTTCCAGCAGTTCTCCTCTTTAATCAATCAATCAATTATGAAATTTACATAAATTTACCTATAAGCAAAATATAGTGGAAAAAATATTTTTTTACCAGCGTTTCTTTCATATTCTGTATTGGGTCAATTGTTTATTCAGCAAATTATATTTCTGTCAATTATAAATTCGGTTAATTTTGAATTCCATTAATTTACTTTCGATCAATTAACCGGATACCGTAGAAATGAAAAGAAAAATATTTTGAAAAAAAAAAAAAAAAAAAAACAAATACAATCATATAAAAAATATTATTAAATTTTGAAGGATATCAGAAACGTACTAAAGAAAATAAAATAAAAATAAAGTAGAACGTTAAGAAGGAATACAAAGCTTAAGTATATTGAAATATAAGATATTTTTCTCATATTATAAGGTTAAAAAATATTTATTATAACATTTTCTTTATGTGTGGATATGATGAATGAAGAAAAAGGATATAAATAATAATCAAATAATATTTAATTTTTTTTTTTTGATGATGTTTTTATACGATTTGCTTAAGAATTTTCATTTTTTTTTTTTTTTTTTGTAATTTAATCATATTTTATGATTGATTGATATCAAAATTTATTTGAGTTTGTTTAAGCCACAAAAGTTTGTCATTAAATAATTTCAGATTTTTCTATTTTCTTTTCTTTTTTACATGAAATAATATTATATAGTGACCAAAGATTGATTAGATTTTTACCACCATTACATAATGAAAGTTTAAAAAAATATATTAGAGAAACCTTTACAGAATTTAATTTGACCGATGTCAACAAATCTTCAAATATATTTTAAAGTATTTTTAAAATAGAAAAACAATTTTACATATTTTTCTTGCAAATTATTCCCATGGCCATAACTATGTAAAAGAATTACTTTTATTCAATAAAAATTGAAGGCAATTTTATACAGTGATATTTTTTGATATTAGATAATTATATGCTATATAAATATTATTATGACTAGAAGTTAACCACATCCTTTCCTTTTGGATTTGATTAATGTCGTAACTTTGTTTAAAGGATACTTTCTTAAAATACTGAAAACAATTTCATCAGGAGATTCGAAATATGGAAAAATGTCAAATATTAAGAGTAGGGTAAAGTTTTCCAGAACCTGATAAGTGATAACCTGATAACAATACTTTAACTTTCCTTCCTCCGGGAATTTAGAAAGTATAAATCTTAGAACGATTTTGTGATTATTGTTCTTCTTCTATGGCACTACAGACGTGACACCACAATCTTATGAATTGACACCTTATTTAAGAGTTTTTTCTTAGGGGCTATGTTAAAAGTAAATATTTCAAGATCTTAAATGCAACATTCAATACGGTCCGAGGTGACCATTTGAGCGATCTTGTATTTCACATAATCTCCATGTTTCTAATTTATAATTTTTCTTTTAATAAATAAATTGGGTTTTCAGAGCCCGATTCATCCATCTATGTCAAAATTCCAATAAAATTTAAATCAGATTCCCTTAAATTTGATCAAAGTTAAATTTCTGATGAAAATTTTCATATTGTAGTACAATTGGAATTTTGACAAAGATTGAATTTAATGAAATTTTTGTTGAAAATAATTCTATAGAAAAATAATTACAAAATAATGGGTTTATGTTGATGTACTGATGGGTTTATATTGATATACTGATGGGTTTATATTGATATAATAATTCAATACTGATAATTATTCAGTATTCAATTCATCAACATAAAAACTCAATTATACTAAATAAGTTATCTCAAATTTATTTCAAATATACTATATTAATTTTAGTTATATATATAGTTTTATTTGTAAAAGGTGTAAAAGGAATTTAAATTTGCTATTCGAATTAATAATTATACTTAAGTATCAAAATATATTTAAGTAAATTACCTTATTATGTATTGCAATAGCATTGTAATAAATAAATTTAAAATCTTATAAAAGGAAATTTGATATCTGATTATTAATTAAACAAAATATCTAATGAAAATATCAAAATAAATTGAAATTGTGTTAGGTATGTATATAAATTATATTTTGTAATATTCATGAATTTAGATTGCTTTTATGGTTATAATTAATTATTAAGTATTAATATACAATTACAAATTAGTGTATAGACTTAAAAACTTGATATTTTATAATGATTACATTGAAGAAAGACTTTATTAGCTTAAATATTTGTTATATTAAAATTAAAGCAAATATAATGTTTGTCATAAAATAAAAGAATGTTTTTTAGATCGTGATTAAATTCTTAGAATAATTATTATTATTAAAATATATAATAAATGTATATCCTTTATTAGTTCATATTTACGTTTCAAGGGTTTGATATTTGATCGTGAACAGTTTTATCGTGTGCCACACTTTATTGCTAGAAAATTTAAAGAACATATTTATTGTCGTCATAAAGTTATAAAGGACAAACTGAACCTTTTTAATTACAAAATTGTTAAGCATGACTAATGTATCAATCCGTTCAGTTTCGAATTGATTCGTAGAGTAGCCAATCGACTAATGAACATATAGTATTGTCAATTATAATCAATTAAATTTGTCAGTTTGAAGTTTTGTTAAAATTTATATAATTTTTATTTTATTTATTATATAATTCTAAACTCTATCGGTACGATTTGTTCCGAATCTATTTCAATTGCTCCTATGTGTCAAATGAATTCGATTTTCCATATAAAATATATGAAGACATCAAATTCGAACTTTACTGAACGAATCGGTACAGAATTGATTCATACATTGTGTACCAATCTTTAATAGCAGTTCATCATCTTTAATTCGTTTTTGATTCACAATCGCAAATACGTTTTAAAAATGATATAAAGTCGCGCTACATTAATTCTTACTTTATATGAAATTATATCACTCTTTTACAGAATTTTATGATAATGGACGACAAACACTTTACACTAAATAAATAATTCATAAATTGTGGGATAACCAATAAAATTAAGCATGCATTCAATTCGCTTTAAAATCTAGTTATTATATCGTATGCGATTTTTGTTATTTTTGGATGACGAATTGATCGCATACCATCCACTTTTGTTCTCATTGTCGCATTCTCATGCAACTGGCTCATAATGTTTAGGTTTCTATTTCTTAAGTGAACTATGCGAGACTGACGTTACTGAAATTTCGGATTAGTTCATAAAGTTTCGATTGACGGAGTCCTTCACAATAAATAAATAAATTGTTATTATTAAACGAATAAGTGCATACGGTTACGGTTGGTCTGTCCGCAGAGCGATATATTTATTGGCAAATATCGTTATAATCATAATTTAAGAAATAGCAATTATTTATATTATTTATTTGATAGACGGTATCAGTAATTTCACTAATAATAATTTTATGGATGCTATTTTCATTTAAAATTATATTGTAGGAAATAAATTAACAAAGATTACCAAGAATTATGAGTTGATAAAATTGTTAAGAAAAAAATAAATAAAATTTACAAATTTTTTGCTAATTATCATAACATAATCAAAATAAATCGCACAAATTTATAATCCTGTATAAAACAAACCAAAAATATTTTAAATGATAAATTTTTATAGAGATTTGTAATTTCAGATAAGCAAAAAAAAATTAATGTTAGATTATACGAGAGCATAGCATAATATGTTTCACAAGTTTGTCGACATAAAATTATAATTTCTAAACAAAAAAAAAAATATCTATGGAGATAATATTTATGTTTTTTTTATACATTTTCTACCTCTAGCATAAATGTGGGAGATAATATTTGATACACGTGTTTCAAATAATTTTCATATTTTTCACCTATATCTTTTTTTTTTGATTTACATGTTAACTGATATACAGATAAAAAACATAATAATAATCAAAATAATAATTCAAAATTATTAAAAGAAAATAGCGTAAAAGAATATGAATGTGGGTTGTGGGTTATGTAAAATAATTATCCAATGTTGTGATGGAGTGTAAAATCAAAAATAGTTACAAAAGAAGTAGTAACCAAAACATTTACGACCCATGTGTAATAGGCGCAGCAAGAAAATGTACTGTACGTGATCATTTTCAAGTCGTTTATTTTTAGAGAAGTATGGTTTATATGTCATTAGATTGGTAATTAAATGGACTATAAAATGAGCTATAAATAATTTCGAATTTCAACGTTGTTTGGAAACTACAAGCTTCGAATACTACCACAAATATCGTTGTATACTGTCAATCAACTATTTAGTGTCCGCATAGTTCACTCTATATATAATAAGAGTTTTCAAATTCATGTTCCTGAAATGATATATTCTCGATTTTTTTTTGTAAATCGCTATTATTTGTTAAAGCTCCTATATAATAACTCCGAATTATCTGCTCCCTTATTTTAGCAGTTTATTTTTATTTTGAACTTTTTTGAATGATGGTTTACAGCAGCTAGCCTATTTCATTTACAATAATAATGTGAATAATATTATTTCCGTATTTAATACCCAATAAAAAGTGTATATTTATGATTATTATTATATTTTTGTAATATTTTTAGAAAAATATCCTTAAGCGAGTTTTCATAAACAAAAGTGTAAAAAAGAAAATAAGAAGCAAGTACCTAACTTTAGATATTATTATGTGAAAAGTCATAATAATGATGGTATTAATGTTTGAGATTTGCCATGTCAGTGCCAGATGTCAAAACTTATAAATATGATATTATTATTCAAAATTCCCATGTTATACCAGGAATAAATAATTTATACAGTAAAAAAAATAATATATATATTTATATGTAAATTGATGTTTTGATAAAGAGACAAAAATTAATAGAATTAATGATGTTAAAAATTATTAAAGAGGATAAATTAATGTATAATTAATTGTAATTTATTAACATTTATTAAGAAACTGTGTAGACAATAATAGGATATTAGACAATAATAGGATCCAGTAGTGTGGGAATCTAACACACTAAAAATACTTACCTAGGACACGATCAATCAGATGAAAACAATGCTGTTAATTATTACAATTTATAATCTTCAAACTAATAATGAATTTTTGTTTGGTTGGTTTTTTTTTATCTTAGTCTAAACATTGAAATAATATTTTTTTTTGTTGATCTGTTCTCATACTATAGTTCAGAAGATTTTACTTTTTTTAACTAGAAGTTTAATAGCCTCCATGTTGATTTGCTGTCTAAAAATATACTGGGTACAATACACAGTTGTAACAATGGAACTTGCATAATTTTTTTTATGTAACATCTGGATGATAATCCAATTGAGGTATTTCTGTAACCACAACTCAAATTATAATGAAAATTGTGCAAGCTGAATTGTACTGAATGGAATTGTATTAGTAGAATAAGAAGACTAGAATTTTTCTTTGACCGAAAATCTAAACAAAGAATTAATTATTGAATAAAAGTTGTAGGGTATTTCATCTGCTATCGATGTTTTAATCAATTATATCGCTCCAAGTAAAACATTATTTCCTTTTCGACAATTTAATGCATTATCGCACTAAGTTTCTTGCGGAGACAGAAATAAACTTTAACTGCAAAGTTTATATTGGTTCGTTGTTTTGTTTTAACATATTTATATAAATCGAGGATCTCAAAACAATTCGGGTACCTCAAAAGATGAAAATAGGTACTAATAGTAAAGAGACAAATAATTGGCTTCCTTCAGAATTTAGAATGTTAAAATTAAAATCTTGGAGCAATTTTGTGATACAGCTTTGAGTATGGATAGTTTCTGAGTGTTACAAACATTTTAATATGACTTTATTGATTCTTATCAAGGGATTTAATTGTGAATTAATTATGTAATAATTTTTAGATTTACATTTATGATTTTTAAAAACTTGTTATTATTTTTAAATGGATAAAATTCTTAAAATATTATATAAAATTTATATGAATAAATATTTTCGTAAAACGTATTTTATTATATGCACAAAATAATTGATTTATACGAGCTATATACGAGTTGTAGGAAAGTATAAAAAAGAGATAGAAAGTATCGAACTATAAAACGGAGTATAGGGAATTTTCCTTACTTTCCGGTGGGCCCGTCCGAATTAAGATTTTGCTGCCAATATCATACAAGGTCTGTTAGTTAGGTCATAACCACGAACATACATTGCTTTCTAAGTCACATATATGTAGACCATGTTATATTATTGTCTAGGTTAAGTATTGAGTTATACGAGGTTTATCTGTACCATGTTACCATTTAAACTTGAAACGAAACTGAAAATTATTATTTTTTTTCTGTAATAAATACCAAAAAAAAAAAAATACAATAAATTGTACTAAGGATTATGAAAATATTACAAATTTTGCTCAGTAGAATAATTTAATTGATTAGTTTAAACATAGGTGCCTGCAAGTATTTTTCTAGGGGAGGTCAATATGAAAATTTCAAATTGATGGTTGTCAGAATACACATGTTTCTTCAAAAGTGTAATGTTGACAATCATAAATTCTTCTGAAAAAATAAATTGGAACCTTCTTTTCTCTAACACAAAACGCTTAAGAACGTTTATAAAATGTTGTTCTTGCATAGACGAATGATGGAATGCAAATACCATACCAGTCTATTATCTACCATAGTTGATTGCAACAAGTTCTAAATACCTCCCTACTCTAGACGTAGCTGGAACTATCAGTCCAAGAACATGATAAAATAGTGATTTTTCAAAAATTAAACAAGTAAAATTGACTTTTCAGACAGTAGTGGCTCATTGGCATGGCTGGACGGTTTTTTTAAATTTAATGTTTTACAATTGTTTTCTATAAATTATTTTTATTTTTTTTCAAAATTTTCTTTAAAGCAAGGGGAAGACGAGTGACCCACATTGCCCCCAACTTTTGACACCTCTGAATCTATACCAAAATTTATAAATACATATATTCATAATTTCAACGGCAAGTTCTGATTTTTACATTATTTCTAAGGATATTTTAGCTTTTCTACGTACCAATAACATCTATAGACAGTTTATTATACTAATTTACATGAAAATTCAATTTATAATTATTATAATTTTCGCAAAAAGGGAAATAATTTTTGTTCTTTTTTTGTAATTTTTTTTTATGCTAATTTACATGCAAATGTAATTCAATTTTTTTTTTATTATTATTTATTATTTTTCTCTTATTATTTTGATTGAAAAATATTTTCAGTTTGTCTTTTAAAAATATATTACAAAAAATTTCATAAAACCAAACATTTTCAAGGTTTAATAAGAAATATTGTAATCAAATATAATATAAAAAAAAATTTGCGTGAATCAAATTATCATTTATGCGGTAAAATAATAAATTTTTTATCAAAATTCTTAGTAATAATAATTTTTTTGTTATTAAAAAAATATTCGTCATATTGCAGTAATTTTTCTTTCAAGTACATTATGTAATTATGTAATCAAGTTCTATATAAATATCATAATTAATATATAGAAATATACTTAATAAGTTTATCAATTAATGTTTTTAGATAAGAAAATTGATAACTATGCTTATAAGTGGCCTGGAGATAAGGTGACAATAATTATTCGTTTAAATATAATTTTATTTAAAAGGTTTTTATTTTTAGATACAAATATTGAATTTAATTGATTTAATTTTTGTTAATTATTTATGAAAAGTATTTTAAGGTCTTTTCACTTATAAGCTTAAGAAATTTATACAAAGTTGCTATAGTTTAAAAATTATATACATAGTTTAATATTTTTCATGCGGTATTTTAATTTAATTAGTATATAATATTATACGATAAAATTAGAATTGTTCTGTATAGTACAAATGTCTAGGAATAACAAAAGCCACGGAACACTAGCAGTATAACAGATCTTAGAAAACTAGAATATATTCATGGATTTACAAATCTATACAAAAGTTTTTGCCTAGTCAATATATTTTTTCCATTTAACACGGCCTTGAGCTTTATTACCAGTTTTGAATGCATCCATTCATCTGGTCTTCCTTTGTGTCTTGTTGCTATTAATGAATCATTCATTATCTTTATTTTTTTTGCATTCTGCTATCTGTCATACGAATACGAGCTACATTATCTTGATCACTTTATTTTTTCTGTTTTAATTAATCATAATTGTTTTTATTTATCAAAATTTCTAGCTCATGATTAAATCTCCTACAATATGAACTAGGATAGGAACCCATAATTGTTGTCACCTTTCAATTTCACGTTGAAATTCATTTCTACTGCTGCTCCACACCATGTTTCATATTCGTTGCCTCAGCAATGGTCTAATTACCGTTTTGTAAATTATTAATTTCGTACTTCATATAATTACACATTTATTTGATGCCTTAATTCTTTTTTCAAAAGTCAGAACATCTGGAATGTATTTTATATAAACCGGATTCTTTGATATTGAAATGATCTAGTATCAAAGAATCGGATTTTTTGATACTAGATGACAAAGCTGTATGATAAATTTCATTCAAACCGGATTACAATTACTATAAAATATAACCAGATTTATATTAATGATATTGCTGCGCAAAGAGTTTTTAGACTCTAAACTAAATCATATAACTCCTCGTAATAGCATTTCAAGGTTTGAATATATTTTTGAAATACAATCTACAATTTTTAATATGGTGTAGTTTTATTAAATACACTGTTAAAAAATGTACTTAATAAAAATGTTAATGGAAAAATAAATTATAATCGATTATACTTAAATTATTAAATTATTATTTTTATTAATATTAAAATTGAGAAACGTGACGGCGGTGTTTTCCGTTTACAGCAAAAAATATTTGTTAAAATTAAATTTCATTAAATATTTTCTGCTACCATTTCCATAATATTTAAAAAATTAAAAAAAATTGATTAAAATAAAAGTTGAAATTTTTTTACATATAATAAATTTTCCTTTAAGACTACTTCACTGGAAATAATTCCGGAAATTACAATTATATTGATTTTTAAATGCCAGCCTAAAGATATGCAATAATATTAAAATTATATCTTCTAACTAGAAAATAAAATTATATAATATACAATTATTATTTATGAAAATTTTGAAAATTAATTTGTTAATTTAATTAAATTAGCAATAAAAAAAATTGTAGATTGAATTAAATTAAAAATCGAAATGATAGGAATTTTTAAATAAGTAGCTGACCTTTTATGAATCAACTTCTTTAATGAATGAAATCATCTTGACCGGTTTCAGTTTATCCGCTTCTTTAAGGTTTTCTACTAAGGTAATTTGCGAAATATTTTATATTGGACCGTGGGGCAATGACTAAACTAATATTCCATTGTGTCCTCCGTATGGAATAAGCCCAAATATTATTGCATGCATTCTCAGAATCGAATTTAGTTCTATTTTGTTTTTATATAAAATAATAGAAAACATATCAAAGATAATTTTAAAGTAGGTAAATTTTAAAAATAACTTTGTTGATGGACTCAATAAGTTTGTTGATGTTGATGGAATCGATATAATTTTTTTTTAAGTTGAAAGTGTCATTTTAATCTCTACCGTTCCTCTGGAAATAGACACAGACCAGGAAGGAGTCTACTGCAGCCTGTAGGACAGACACTTGTGTTGTTTATAATTTCATAATTTAGCCTGAAATTTTAAAGTATTTATATATAAAAAAAATTTCATTGTGTTGTCAAATCGCATTTTCCTTTACTAAGCTTTTCCGCATTGGCAATGTAATATGTTATACGACATATTATTTTATGTTGAAAAAAATAATTCTTTTTTGCAAGTCTTCCCAAGCTTTAAAATAACTATAGTACTAGCAAGTAATAATTTTTGTTCTATTTAAAATTATTAATTTACTATATTAATATTCCAAATAAAGAAATTTTCAAAATGTTCGTTTAGACAATTTCCTATAATTTCCTATAATTTTGTTTTTACATAAATAAAAACGTTTTTAACCTAGTTTTTTTTTAGAATTATGTACAAATACCAGTAGTTATAAAACTTTTAAATCTTTTAGTACATACAGTTGAAAGCACATAAGCTCGAAGCAGTATTGTACCTTATACGATTTGGATTCCGTGATGTAGACTACATAATAGTATAAACAATAATTTATTTTCTACTATACTTTTTACCTCATTCAAATATGTTTAATAATAATAATTAAACAATTAAAGTTTCTTAAAATCAAAAATAAAGTTGTATTCAGTAATCGTTATTGTAAGTAAATAAAAATGCATTTCAATATAAAGATTTATTTATTTCATTAAAGTTTACAAAGTAGTCAGCAATTGTAGTCAGCAATTATGTATATTAGTTTATTGGTTCGCCTACGTAGCTTGTAGGGGGTTTTCAATCTTTTTTTTAGCAGTATAGAACGTATTTTTGGAAAATTTGATGCAACCATGCAACACTATTAAAATTAAATTAAAAAATAATAGATATTATATTAAGTACTCATAACATAACGTAAATGTCTTACTGAACTTGCTTCAATTTGCATATCGCTTGAAAATCTGGTGTTACTGGCGATAATTGCAATCATTTTCGGCATTCCATATGATCCTGTATTTTATTTTTGTTGGACAGTATTGTAAAAAATCGTGATTCACAAAGAATAATCGAAAATGTCAATAACTTTTTAACTACGTGGTTAGAAACCGAAGAAAACTATTTAATTAATTGGGCCCATCATAAACCTAAAACTGAACTTTTGCTTTAGCGTTAAATTTGTGTTAATATCTATTAATTTCTTACTTTCTTTGATTGGAAAATGATCAAGTTGTAGTGGGTGAAGTAAACGGATTTTTCTGCCAATTTTCATCTTTATTCTTGAAACGATTTTTTTCAAAATTATCAGATGCTCAACGACATTTTATTTTAACATACAGAGACAACAATTATAAATTACAGCCGATTTTGATTTTGACATACAATTTTTTGCGTAGCTCTTGTAACATTTCCGAGGAATCTTGTAACATTTTGTAGCCATTGTAACATTTCCTGTGCAAACATTGAAAATGCTATTTATATGCTATTCTCTACTTTGTACAGTAATCTACAAATTTTAAAAATACAAATATTTATGGTATTAACATAAAAACTTTATTAACAAGGATATTAAAACAAAAAAAAATTATTTAATTAAGCTAAATTGTATTTAAGATTTCTTTTTTAATTGGAACAACTTTAATTTAGTTACATTATTTGTTTTTATTATATAATAACAACATTTTTAAAACTAATTTCATTAAATAATTTTTCATTTATTTTAGTTTAAGAGGTAAAAAAATATATTTCAACATGTCATCTTTGTATATCAATTGTCATAAAAAAAAAAAATTGTGATATTATGTCAAGAAATACAATATCAAAATTTTTTGATTTAATGCATTTTTAACGTGAAATTACGATAAGAAAATTATATTCAAGACATTATTAGATTTCATAAATATTACAATCTATAAATAATATCTAAAATCAGAATTCTGATTGAAACGTGATTCGTCTTTGTCGTAAATTTTCTATTATGAGCTCTGTCATTACATGAGAATATGTGAATTTTTATTAGTAATTTCTGTCAAAAATATTCGATTAGTTTTATTTATATATTTATTTGAATTATTTTATGGAAATGATATTAAATTCATTTTGAACTCCAAGTTTAAAATTAACTTACTTTATATGCAGATATTATAAAATGATTGAGATGATAAAAATAAAGATAGACAGTAACCTGTAATCAAGTCTAGTCATTTAGGTGAAGTCAATTATTCACAGGTAATTAGCACTTGGACCTATTCATTCCGAGTACCATGAAATAGGAAGAAATCCAGAACAATGGTAAGGTTCAAGTCAATGTTATTTTAAAAATTACCTATACGCACAATTGAATTGTCAGAGGACAAGATGAGTAGTTTCTGTTAACACGAGCAGGAAACGGCTGAAAATATACTATGTGGGCTTCGGCATCTCGACATCTATGTTGTCGCTTCTTCGGAAAGGTGGCAGCTGTTACCTGTTACTAAAGCAGATTTACTGTTCAATCAACAGTAGGGACTTGGCAGTGACGCATAATTAGAAGGGATATTACAATAAACAAATTGGATGCAGTGATTAGAACTATTTGACCCCACCTTTTCACTAAACCTAACTTTAATATCAAGAAAATACAATACTACTATCACGAAATAGCTCATGACTCGAGGGCTGACCAAAAGCAACAGACTGAATTTAAAAGATTATTATGTCGTAGTCAAGATTATGAAGCATTCATTGTATAAGTCATATGACATGTGCCTGTAGTAGTATCAGTATACGGATGAAAAATTATAATTTTGGGTAGTTTTGATTATTTGTCGAATAATGGTAATCTTCTCAATAATGAAAATTTTATATTTTATAATGATATCAAAGCTTTAATCATCGCATCGGCATCGTTAATGGACTATTGGATTCTTTTAACTTTTTGTAACTAATATTAATGTTCAAGTGAAGTTTATATTATTATTTTTTGGAATTACTCAAAAGATACGAGATCAGGTTCATGATATTTATTATATTCGTCAAGCTGTATAGCTTAAGAATTACATTGTTACAATTTTCGGCTAACGTATATCATACACTAACTGTTGCGTTGTTGTGTTGTGTTGTGTATGATGTCATTCGCTAATTAGACCATATCTGTTAAGTCTGTAAAAACTGTAGTGGGTAGTCAAGTCGTACTTTTTTGGTTTTTATGTTCGCCGAACTTCAGTGTATGGTTATTTTTTTTCGATAAATGAGGTTAGGATATGGTAATATTGTGCCAGCTATTCTGAAAATACCATATTACCAAAGTTTTTTTTTATCGAACAATTGTATATATAAATGTTGTAAAGTGCAAAATATTCAATTCAAATGTTCATTATATTTTAAATTAATTAAATAAGTTCTGTTTTACATGGAATTTGTTGATAATGCCATGTTACATGTTACAGTTACAACTCTGCATTTATTAATTTAATTATGAATTTAAAATTATCAATTTCCTAAATTGTTATAGTAATTATTAGTTATACATATATAGAAATAAAAATCTAATTATTAATTTATGAAGTGAACATTATTTCTAAATTTTGTCTGAAAGGATATATGTATAATTTACAGACAGACATACATAAACCTACAAATACAAAAAAAAAATGAAATAAAATATAAAATTTATTATATAGATAGAAGAAATATATACGAAAATTGAATATAAACTTAACAAAATTCATACTAAATAATAACATTATTCAAATATGTGTGAACAATGACTTCATTTTTTTTTTGTTTCTGTTAACGCTATTAAATATTATCCCTATTACCCTATTACACATTATGCTGAATGAAAAGAGCAGACATCAAAGCTTTTAAGCTACCATGTTTTTATTTTTTGTTGTTTTATACTGGCGCGTTATTATATTAGTGTGTATTTGAGTACATGTAAAGATTATTTTATGCTTTTAAGGATTAGTATACCGTCGTGTACGCTATATACGACAAAAATATATGTATACTTAGATACAGAATCATAAAAAAAAAATTATATTATTTCTTTATTTTTGTTGTTCTTTTATGGTCCATTTTTTTTTCTTTCGTTTTAGCTCGTTTGCGCCATTCTAATGCAGCTGTACGCATGCTCTACTATAAAATTACTTGTTGCTGTTCTTGGCAATAGTAAATTTCATTTTTATATATTATATTTTATGTTTGTACTATTTTTTCTTTACAATACATATAAACAACATATTTTTTTGTATACATATTTGAATCCTTAATGTAATTTTCAGGCAGAGAAACAGGAGACAGCAAGGAATAAAAAACGTAATTTGAAAAAAAAATATAATATATATAAAAATATGGAAAAATGCTGATATCATTCGTACCATTACGTTTTCATGTTGTTGTTTTACTGTACAAGTTACTTTTGTATATCATTTTCAACGAAAATTTCGAAATTCTCCAGTAGCTTCTTTTGGTGATCCTTTTTTTTTTGTTGTATTGGGAGCAGGGTGATGGGTAATATTAAATTTCTTTTCGTTGTAATATCAAATATTTTTTTTTTTTTAATATACTCTTGGGGACAAAACTTATATATATATTTGTCTATATAGATTATTATATGTATTATGGAGATTTTGGTGGAGCGGATATTGTGTATAGAATATGGGTTATTGTGATGGGGAAAGTTTGTCCAATTACACTCTATGGACAGGAAGAAAAAAAAAAAAAAAAAGCCAATTGCGTATTTGTTGTTGGTTTAATTAATTATATAAGTTTTTTTTTTTATTTTTTGTTAGATGCAGAAAATATTATAATTTAAATATTGATTATTTTATCTTTATACTTCATCGTTTTTATATTAGATATAAGGAAGTAAAAATGGAGGTTTTTAATTTAATTAATTAACAGGGTTTTAAATGTAATTAATTGAAATCAAAATTAGAAAGATTTTGTTTTTTATTCTTTTTATAGAAGAATCAATTAATGAAATTAATCTTTTGCTGCAGGTTGTTTTTTAGTTATTCTTAGTTAATATATTAAAATATAAATGAATATTGAATTTACTAATAGGTTTGAGCTAACTTTGTTAAAAATCAAATCTGCATTAGAAATACTATTATTGCAACCTCTAAGTTAGTAAAAATCAAAATATTTTCAGAAAGAAATTTAATCTGAACAACTATATTTTATAAGCAAAAATCTAGATATAGATAGAAGATAGTTCAACTCAATCATATGCATATCAACTATTATAACTTCTCCTTCAGCTTTCACAGCCCAAATCGATCCCTATGTTCAACTATATGACTTCGCCACACAACTCGGTTCTTATGAAGTCGACTTTCAATTCTGGACTCGAGAATTCTTCTGAATATAACCTGAACATTGCAGTCATTTCAACTTGATTAAATCCATCACCTATAGATTCTGATATAGAATATATACATATATAATTCGTGATTGTATTTTGTTCACCACTGGATGCTTTCTTTCATTGGGAATAAACTATAATCCATACAAATTTTCCATCTAAAATTTATTTGATTTATGGACAAAAAAGTATCACCACATATTAATTATAATGAGTAATAATTATTTTTTATTTGTCAAAATAAGCTCCGAGATTGGATTTTCCAAATTTCCATATTAAAATTTAAATCTGATATAGCAATTAAAATTTAACATTTTCATTTGGTTTGATAATTAAATATTTTTATGCGGACTATAATTTTTTGCCATTCAACAAAGTAGAATTGCGATAATTCCATGAATTTGAAATTTGTCAGACTGTGGTACAAATGATAATTTAATTTAGCCTTTATTGTATTTTGTGAAATATCAAATAAATTTTATGTAAAAATTGGCTAGCGAAGATTTGTATTGAAATTAATAACTGACCTGCATATCAGATAAAATATCCGGACATAAAAAACATAAAAAAATATTAATCAGAAGACATAAATCATACAATTCCAGGATATTTGAAATTTAAAATAAATTATTTTTTGGAACATATTTACTAATCTATTCACATTTATAAATTCAAGTTAATTTTAAGTGGCGCTGGCGTAGTGTGAAAATGTGCTATACTGTGAAGCATTTAGGTTAAGGGTTCATTTACTGACTAAAGTATCGATGTTGTTCTAATGAAATAATATTAATGATTGAGATCATTTCCTTGCTTGGCAACAAATGTCTCACTATTAAAACCGATTAGCTTATTGCATGCAATTAAAGAAACTTAATTATAAGTTTCTCACGATAAAGAAACTTATAATGCAGAATCTATTAATTTTTTTTAGGGGAATTGCAATAAAATGTCAGCAAAGCCCTATTTGCTTCCATAAATGCAAAAGAAATAATTTTAATGTCACCTCATCTTTAAATTTAATTATAAATTGATTTATTAATTAAATTTTAAAGAAGTTAGTGTTCCATTAATTTTAATGAAAATATTCACAAATATTAAAATATATATTGATTTTTCTTATTAACAGCAAATAATCATCAATTATTTAGAAAATTTTTAATTAAACTAAAAACTTTAATTTATTTGTTTTCCAAATTTATATTAAAAATTGTTTAGTCAATAAATTATAATTATTTGTTAAGATAATGTCTGAAATTAAAGACATGACACTTCATTAAATTAAAATAGTTTTAATAAAAAATTCTGAAAAATATTTAATTTAATTAATTTAGTTAAATTATTAACAAGTAAAAAATATTAGAAACGTTTTATAATTAATTGAATATCTATTTTTTTTCGGTATTGGAAAAATCAATAATCAAGAAGTAAAAAATTAGAAGATATTGAAAACTGTTACTGTCCTTTTCTCATGCACCTGAGACAACGACATGAATAAAATATGAAGCATGGGTTTTGTGTTGGGAATCAATTTGAAAGAGTCGATACAAAATTTTCACATATTTTTAATGTAAATTATTAAATTTTTAAATCGAAATAAATAAAAAATTGTCATACATAATAAATTAATTATATATAAACATTATTTAAACATGTCTGCCGTTAGCATACCCCTAAGTTATCATTATTAAATATAAATGGAAATATTAATTTTTCGAAACAGATCGGAACGGAACTAATTATTCCATAAATCAACGAGAAATATAATTCTGTGGGAACATGTAAGAGTAGCTTATGTCGAAAATTGAAAATATTCAGAAAATTAAAAAATATATTCGAAAATAAATATTTATATATATTATCGAACTTTTGAATATACATAAGCATAAGCAAAATTATGGAGAACCTTAAAAACATAGTTAAAACTATGATAAAAGTAATTAAGTTTTTATGATAAAAGTAATTTAATTCTTTAAAATCAAAAGACTTAAGATATTTAATATTCTATTATAAATTTATTGTCTTTGTTAAAATAAGTTAAATCTATTACGCTATTTTACAAATATATATATATAGTTTTAACTAGTATATAGTTTTAACTAATATACTTAAGTTATACAAATTTTTGTCTCAAGACGATCTTACGACTAATTTTTAAACCTTACCCAGATATTAGATATTATGTTGACATAAGCTACTATTTCAAGCTACATAAGCTATTATGTATTTCTTGAGTAAAACAGAAAATACAAAAAAACTTCTAAAATGCACACACTTTCATTTTCGTTCATATCGACTTATGCTACTATTACATTTTGCCACAGAATTATTCTGATCATAATTTTGAAATTTAATTATTGCAATTATTTGAAAATTTTGATAAAGAATTGCTTCCGTTCCGATGTTCCGATATAATATGAAATATAATTATTTGCTTTGAGATTTATGTTTTGAAATACACAAATATTTAAAAAGTTGGCATTATATTTAAATAAGGAAAAATCAAAAAATTGAAATATTTCGTTATAGGCCTATATTAAATATATACGTCTATAGCAGTACAAGGTCAGTTTTTTTCTTCTCCAGAATAATAATAATTTTAAATGTTTCTCATAATTAAATTGATATACAGAATTTTTTTTAAAAGTTTTATATATAAAATTTCTGAAAAAAAATCGATACAATGTAATTATATTTCACACTTTATTTTAAAAGGCGCCTTGTAATATTACGTCGTCGTCGCTGTGTTTACGTGGGTGATTCCAGACATCCATAATTGTCGCAATTCTATAAATAAAATATATTTTGCATATTATTAATGAACATTTTTGCGGTCAAATTATTAAATATTAAGTCAGTTCAGTCATTCAGAAAAATATTTTCTGGCTGGCTTTTTGTCAAAGTATGGATTTCGTTACGCCAATTTGCAACGGAATCTGCTACAATGTTATCTTTGATAAGAACTTTATATTTATTTTGTTCTGTAACACTATAACGTTATCTTATAACTTATAATCCATCCAGTAATTTATTATTTGATTGATCTGACAAAGTTGGGGGCATTTATTACATACCATTTTAATATACAATTTTGTTATTAAAATAAATTTTAATAGCTTTTTTTAGATTTATTTTTCTGCCTTATTTTTGATACATTATTTTTAATTGTTAATATTAAAAATTAATATATTCATTTATTGATTTATTACTATGGAGATCAGGGTTGGGTAAACCGCAATTTTACAATTAGTTAGCTTTTTGATTATTTATTTCTTAGATAAGAAATTAGTAAACTCCGCTACGTGTGCATTATCTAAGCCCAACCAATCTTTATTACCAGCCAACCATTAAATAAAACGCATCGATTTCCTTAACGTGTAACCGATTTCATTAATTTAAGTTTGAATTGTACTCTTGGCTTACTGAGAATGTGGTCACTCATTTTAAGGTAAATTTTATATACATTCTTAGCCTTATTCGATATCACAGTCTGAAAAATCATCACCAGAAAACTTTTCGGCATCACAGTTAACAAGTCCAACCCTAGTGGCCATATTGGTTTCAGTTATATGGTATTTTAGGAAAAAGTTTTCAACTAACTGTCAAGTCACTAATGAATTATTTATTATTGTTATATATCATTGAACACATTTACATTTTCCAATTCAAATTACAATATACATCCATATATGCAATAAATATAACTATTTATATATAATTTACTAGTTGTCTGGTTGATATCCTTTATTAGCGTCCAATGAACTTATCAATTATTTCGATAAATTATTATGTATTCAATTTCAATCTAATATAATGCATAAATAAGTTAGTTGTTAATGGTATTTATATATGAATTTAGCAAAATGTTTCAATTTAATAGACAGATTTAATATTATATTCTTTAATGGATTTAGTACGATACTTAAATTTCTGAAAACATAATATACAATAATATAGAAATAAATAAGTAATTCACAAAAAAATTAATTTCCGGTACAGACAAGCATAGCATAACAACTAAAAGAAAATAATAATTTGAATGCTAATCGAAAAAATGTTTGGACGAGTTGTTAAAAAGGACTTTAAAAGTTTTAATGCTATAATATTTAATAGAAAAATGGTAAAGGAAAAAGTAGAAATAATAATAATTATTGTCCTTAAATATTCAGTGTTTAAAATAAATTATTTAATATGTATTAGCTTCTAAATATTGTTCAATTTATAAATTTATAAATTTTACTCATTTACACATTTTTGTAAATAAATTGAATAACATTTTTGAGGTATGACCATTTAAATTATTAAATTTTAATAATTTATTATATTCTAATTTTTGTAATAAAGAATATTAAAATAGCTAGCTAAAGCATCTACTTTGGTATATACCAATAAATCTCTTATTGCAGAGTGTATAGAATAGATTTATCTACAATCATAATTTTATGAATTCGTCCTGAAATTTTTAACAATTAAGTTAACAATTTGATTAAATTTATGGAATATCAAAATGATTTTTCTTTTTCCTAGCGAATTTTAGAAATTTGAGCATTAATTCAACTTGGCTGGAAAGTGGTGAATGATTAACAAAACTTCTACTGTAAAGGAAGATTGGCGTAGTATGCAATGATGCATTCGGTCCATTCAACTCCCGACAGAGAAATTGATGTCGTTCTAAGTTGACTCAGCTTTAAATGAGTACCAGTAATGAAAATTTACAATATGTTAATATTGATTTTAAGACTAGGAATAATGCCAATAGTTGTGAGACCATTTGCTGGCAACAAAAATGTCTTACTATTAAAAACCATTAGTTTGTTGCAATAAAAATTTTTCTTCGCTATAAAGAAACTTATATGGTTCGAAATCCATATAAAATGAGTAGGTTCAAATTACAATAAAAATGTCATGATCATTGTAGCAATATGCTCCCAAGTGGAGTGACGAAGCAAAAACTAACACTGTAATTTTAGCGGAACTGTTGAAAAATCTTTTATGTATTATGTAATATTATGTATATCTATGAACGTTATTAGAAAATCTGTATATGTCAGGTTTTGGGTTATAGTATCCTATTTTTCATATTGATGTTTCAAATTTTAGTTTAAGAGATAAAATTTTAGTTTAAGATATAAAATTTTTAGTTAAGAGTGGTCATGTGATTCCGCTATAGCTAGCTAGTGTTTAAGTAATCATTGGGATGGAATAACTAATAGTTAATTAGTTTCGGCGGTCACCTTATTGAAATGGAAAAAATACAATACTTTATAATTGGTTGTTGGAAGTTATGTGCCCCATGTAGAAAAAATTATAAAAATAAGATTTTAATATAAACCAATGATTTTGTCTAAAATTACTTAGATAATTATATTTTTAGATAAACCTCACAATTGGGAGAAATTTTCGAATGGAAATTATCAGACTATAGAATTTCTTAAATGATGTTTCCCTTTTTTTGTAAAATTTTTCTTGCACTGTAATTTCCAGGAGCCATGAAAAAATTAAGATCGATATTTATTTTTAATGTAAAATTTGCATACTTTCAGGTGTTCTTTAACATTTTTTTTTAATAAATTGTTTAATATTGCGATGGGGACACAACAAATATAAACAATTATGTAATTCCAAAATACCAAGAAGAATGGAATTCCAAATTAAGTACGACAATAATTATAATATTTAAATTTTTTATAATGTATGGCCGCCCATCCTTAAAAAAAGAAACTAAAATAATTACATAATCATTTTTATGTTTTCTAATGTATCTATTTTTTATTTAAAATAATAGTTTCATTTACAAGGTCATCAGATCATCCATTAAATAATCTTTATATATACATATATATTTTAAATATTGTTTTATATATTTCTACAAAATATATAATTTAAAAATAAAAAAATTAAACAATTTTTTTTTCGTGTCCTTTTTTATTGTTGAATTGCATAAATATGCGTGTTCAAGTATTCCAACAAAAAAACACCCAAAAGCAAAAAAAAAATACGCTATTATCATACGTAAAAATTTATTTATCCCTTAGCACAAATCAACCACCACTTCACTCATCCGCATAACCATATTCCCATTCACTTTTTATTCGTGAATTAATCCTCTAGTTAGATCAGTGTTGTATAATCCATTTCGAAATGGGGGCCAAATAGTATAAAATCTTTCCTTCCACCTACCACTAAATATTACAAATAAATGGCATTTTGATATTTTAGAAAAATTGAGGTTTATCAATCAAAATAAAATGAATATTATATTATTATGAAATGAATAGTGCATTTGCTGTTCCGAGCATATATTTTGATAATTCGGAAGTATTTCAGTAGATGACCTTGAAAGTATTTCATTACTAAAGGATAATTTCTATTTTTGTTATTAATGTACAAATTTTAAGAAATTTTTTATTTTCGTATTTTGCCTGCGGGCCGTATTTTTGACACCACTGCTTTAGCTGATCTTTATTTGTATGTAGATACTTTAGGTTTATGAAAGCTTTTATTTTGTTATCCTTATTCTTATTATTCATGGTTGCCAATTTTCTCTTTATCATTAAAATTTTTTAGCAAAGCAAATACACCACAAATACCAAAAAAAAAATTGTATATAAAATGAAATTTATAGTATATTTTCATCATTGAGTGATATAATAATGTATGTTAAGTGGATATGCTGATAAATATGCTACAAAAGTCATAGTTATACATATAACTATATCTATATGCATTCATTATTTTTATAATATAAATGTCTATGTATAAAAAAAACCGCATAAACTGACATCATACTGCTGTCATTCAGAAATTATACAGAAGGCCATGGTTTTTATTATTGTTGGTATTATTGTTTATTTATGAAAAAAAAAGGATAACGTGTGTTTAGGTTAAGCGAATTTTGAATATTATTAAAATTTATCCTTATAGTCATTTAAAATATTTTATTATGGTTATGGTTGAATGTTTGTGTTGTTGTATTTTTATATCTGGTCCCAAAAGTGATTTTATAGAATGGTTATTTTTTTTAACAAAGCTCATCATTCTGAATAATATTTAAATAATGTTAAACTAAATATAACAAAAAAAAAAAACGTAATTTTCCTTCTTTTTTTTGTATTGAAAGATATGAAAATGTTTAGTTTCCTATTTTCACATAAATTATTATTACAAAAAGAAATCAGTTTGAAATTTCAATATCGATTTTAAATTTCATATATATCCAGGAAACTTCAGTAAAGGCTACAATGTACCGATCAGTTCAGTTTAGTTTCGATTCGATTCCATTTGACTGGTTAAGTAGACTGCACACATAGCTATCGAATCGATTGCAAATTGCAACCAATAAAATCATATATTATTATTTTTTGAAACAGTCAAATTTCATTTCTTTTGACATTTCATTCTGTTTGGTTTCACAAAATTTCAATCGTTCAAAACTCTTTCGATTCGATGGACCTATGTGCCCATCAATCGATTTTCGATACAAAATATATGAAGACGTCAAATTTGAACTTTACTGAACGAAAACTAAACTGATCGAAACTATGTAGCCAAAGCTTTAGAAACACAAAATTTTATTGAATAAAATATTTAGATATGAATTGAAATTCGAGTTTATTTTCGAATTTATTATGCGTAAAGAAATAATGATATTTGGACCGAGTGGCATAAATCAATGGTTTCAAGTTAAAAGTCTTATAGCTTGCAAAAAAACATTTTGGATAAATAGACAATGCTAAAGAATAGTTTTAGATGGGACGGTTTTTTACAAAACTGATTTAGGTTGTTCCAGGTAAGAAGGACACTGATTTAGCAACAGGACATATAATGACATATAATTTGTTGTACTGATAAGACTAACTCTGCAAAGAATGTGAGTGGGAAGAATGGAATTATCCATAGAGTATCTTCTATTGCACTGTAGAGTAACATACAAGATTAAGAAGCTTAGAATGCTATTTTCAAAATAACATAGTAAGATGAGGCCAGTTTTATTTTGATTACATTCATTAAGAACATGGGATGGTTTTGCTGTGTTGTAAGGACAATCAATTATAAAATCGACAGTATAAAGAGCGTATATGCTCTACTATGGGTTCTGGAAAAAAAGATTGGAATAAATTTTTACTATATTACGGATCCTTCAATTTACAAAAACCATTTTTTTTAGTTTATTTTTTTTTTGTTTAATTTTATTTCGCCCAACGTAAGTTATGCTAATGAGAATTATGTGTTTTAGCATAAAATTTCATAAAATTATTTATCTGTTAAAATCCTATTATAGCTCGCAGTATAAAATTGTTTAAAAAATGATCCAAGTACGATTTTCACTTTTGTTATACTAGCTCTAAATTTTTATGAATTATTATGATTTATTTAAGTCGATTCAAAACCGCAATGAAAAACATTTTTTTTTGTATCTATATACATGGAAAAATCACAAAGAAAATTAGCGCTGCGTTAATATTCAGGTTATTAGTGGAGTATAGCGTTTAAAAGTTTCCTTTGGGGAGTTTTTATTAAAGTATATACATGTATAAAGTTTTTGTATATGTATTTATTTTCTTTTGTTATTTTCGGTTTTCTTGATTTTTTCATTTAAGTTTATGTCCTTTCTTTGTTAGATTGAACAAGTTTCGTTTTTTTTTTTGGATGTATGACGACTGACAACTATGCGTCAATTCTGCGTTTATTTATGCCGTATTATGTTAGCTTTGTCAAAAAGAATATTATATATAAGTCATATAAAAGAAAATTATATTAATATTAATAAAGATAAAAAATAAAACGTGAAAATTCCATTTAGAATATAAAATTTTTTAGCACGTGCATATTTTCAATAGCATTTATCATTATTTGGTTTTATATCATTTTGTCACGCTCATTGAGTAAAGAATCTATTTTTATAGTCACAAATCGATTGACACAATAATTTTATAAAGTTAAATTATTGTTACAAAACACATTCGAAAATATATAGTAAATGCTTAACTATCAACTTGTAATGGATAAACTAAAATATCAGAATAAACAGCACAATTACAGACTCCAGTAAGCAATTTACAAATATATATAATTAGGTAGAAGGAGAAAGCTAGATATACTAAGTGGAAAGCTGGATATATAAATGGAGACACGAAAAACAAATATATAAACAGAGAAACAGGTAATTCATAAAGGTGGACAGATAGCTTTCAAAATTTTTGCCAATTTCTTCAAACTTTCAAAGTTATAGAGCTCTACAGCAATGTCTTGACATTCTAGTATTACGGGTTTCGGCAATTTAACCCAAATAAGCAGTGACGTATAATGAATTTTCTATTTTCTTTGCTCAATTCACTAAGGAGAATTGGGGCTCAATGGTACGAGCTTTCGGGAGTTTTAATTGTAATTAAGACCTACTAATTTTATATGAATTTTAAACATAAGTTTCTTTATATTAAAGCAATCGTAGTGGCTTTAATATTGAAACATTTTTTGTTAGCAAATGGTATCTGCTTTCAGTTTTCTGAATTTTCAACCGACAGATTGGTGCTTTTTTGCTTTTGCTGCAAATCTAAATTAATGACCGACTAACTGCGAAAACTGCGCAGCGGTTACGCCACTTATCTTATGAATTCCATATTTTTGAAAGATTTTCTCGGGTATATTTATTAGCCATAATTTTAACCATATTTTTCAAACGTATTACAAATTGTAGCTAAAAATATTTGAAACTACAATAATTACAAAAATCTAGAAGGAAATTATTACCCAAAATAAATACAAATATAATTTTTAATATTATAACTTCTGCGGTGTTTTAATAATTAACTTCTTTATAAATCGATAAGCTATAAACAAAGATAAACTTGAATATGTTGAAGTATAATTAAAATTGAAAAAGTAACACAATTTATTGGTAGCTGTTTCTGGGAAACCGAATATAATAAATCATGTACTTATAATTAGAAATCTTCCAGAAATAATTAGAAATTTTGTAGTTCTCACTCTCTAAGACTCTAGAGACATTAGTTTGCAATGAAATATAAATAATGAATCACCAAATATCCTTTTTATATTTGTATTGATATTGATTGCTAATCACTTACATACTTTAATAATATTTTGCCTAAAAATTATCTTGATGACTTGCTTTAATTTTATATTATTGTTGTATCTATAATTTTATTGATTAAATGTAATTCGTTTCGGTTAAATAATTCTAGTTCAATTTGATTCTTAATTAAAGTTTTTCAAAATTTAATTACTTATATATTTTAAGAACAAAATAATATAACTTATATTTTTCTGTTAGTCTGACATAATCCATTAAGAATATTAAAACAAATTCGCCATAGGTGAATAAATAATTTAACAAATACACAAAGTTCTTTATAATCTAACATAATAATAATATAATATCAAAAAAGAAAGAACAAAGATATATAAAATCTTCCTGCCTTCATCAGCAGGATAGCAATAATAAGAAGGACATTGTATCACCAGGGTTTCTTTAATAGTTTTACGCATTGCGACTTTATTTTATTTTTTTTAAAAAAATTCTTTTTTAAATACTTCTTTAATATTAGATAGAAATTGAATTTTTTTATCTAGGATACCAAAAATGTTATAGAAAGTTATTTTTTAATGGAAGGACGAACTTAAATTGATGGTCTTAATTGTTACTTATTAAGTTCAGGAACATTAAAAACTAATTAAAAAAAAAAATATTGAAAACTTTAATTAAGTGATAGTTTTTTTTTCTAATTTAATTAAATCTACAGTTTAGTTAAGTATATTATATAAAATGAAAGTTCCAATATGAAAAAATTCAATTTTATTTTTTTTCAAACTTGATAAGCCAGAACCAATAAAATGAATGGATTTTATTGGTTGTATAGTTGTAAAAAGGAAATTGATAAAATGCATAAATTTTAATCAACTTGTTTAAAATTAGATTTATAAAACTTTTCTGAACACAAAATTTAATATAGTTTTTTATTTAGTTTATATATTAATTTTGTAGAATTTTATATACTATTTTAGTATATTTTACAAAATGTTTTCCTTAATATTAATATGCTATTTATGGACCTGTCTCGGAAATACTAGCACAACAATAATTTACTGTGCAAATAGATTAAATTATATTGTGGTAGTTAAGGCTAAATAAATACTTATGCATCTCCATATAATGTGACCCATATCAATATCTATTGTGAAAACCATTTTTATTATCGGTTTCAGCTTTTTGCGGCCACTATTTTCATAATTGCAAAAAATGTGCTTCGCGATATCTTCTTCATCCGAACAGTCAATATTTTCTGACATTGAAATTTCTTTAGAAGTTACACCACAATGAACTTTAGTGGCCTATGAAAATACAAGTTAGAATGTTCATCAGTATCTGTTAAGATCTCTGTTTTGTATTTCAAGTAGTTTTTCCATTTCCAGACTTCTTTATAATAAAATTGATAAAATGTGCATTAAACAATCAACGAATTCAGAAACATCAATTATGACAATGGCTGCAGTTGTATTTAATGTTATGAAATACGATATCTGTACATACAGTGACCTCCACAGGCTTCATATTATATAGCTGTAATATTCATGGTGTATCATTAAAAAATAAATTATTTGTTTGAAAGTTTTTAAATCTGATGTATACAGGATGATCGGCAAATACATGATGAACTACTGAATTTTTTGATTAATTCTGAGAAAATTTTGTTATTGCTATCCAATAACCTTATGAATCACAGTCAATCATATGAACAACGAATAAAAAACTAGGTATGTCGGCTAATGTAGGTAGAAAAAGAAAATGAATCAAAAAATGTATCAAGCAATACTGTAGTTCGTAGTATACCATGTATAATATATTTCAGAATCACCCTGTATAATGTTAGTGACTTCTTTTGGTTATGATAATTATTTTATTTTTAACTTTTTCGATAATTAAAAACTTTGCATTAAATCATATAAAAATAAAAATGTTATTTATTTAAATTTTAATGAATTATTCAGTATCTCTTCGGAAATAGAAAATTGTACGTTGAACTTTTATTAATAAGTTAAAAACAATTTACCAAATTTTTCATTTTAATTATTTAGTAAAATTTTGTATGTAATTAATTGCAATTCAAATTTTTCTATTTTATTTTTATAGTTAGAGTTTATTTTTTGTTAGACTTGAACTAATGAGATAATTGAGAAGCTAAATAGATTATAGATGTATAAGTTACGTAAAGTTATTTATAGTAGTTTTGGATATTGGAAGTACAGATTTTTTAACTGTTTTTAGTGGCATGACCGATTTGTAAATGTGATAAATATAACAAGTGCCAGTAAGTCATCAACAAATCACAATATTTTTCATAGCCACTATTAACATTAGAAATGACTACTGGCTGTTGGCTATTTCTGCTTACAAACAGCACACAGACGTAGTTCATAATTACAGTATTATAGATGGTAATAAACTCAAATGGAATTTGATGTTGGTATGCTAATTATGGTGAGATTTTGTTATATAAGCCGAAAGTATACTGTATAAGTTCTTTTCAAGGTATTTAAGTTTTTGATATAACATTTAGAAATAAAAAAAAATGTTAAATATAAATTTCTATTTTTCGGAAAATTTTGTTATAGTTTTAATAGTTAATTTCCATTGGAATTATGGAATTGATTTGCAAAAGGTAGTTAATTGATTTGCAAAAGGTTGGAATTGATTTGCAAAAGTTTAGATTTGACTTGCAAAGGATTGAATTTGGAGTGCAAAACATGTATCAATTTATTGTGTCCTGTTATTACATACTTTTAGGCGCAGTATATTTATGGAGTAATTTTTAATTGTTATAAACTATAAAGTTTTGAACTGAACTAAATCCGAATACTATTATTTATAACGAAGAATTAATTGTACAATATTTAGAATTATTAATATTATAATAATAAAATTATTAAATCTACAATTTGAAAATTTTCTATAAAAACTCAATAAATTATTTAATAAAACTAAAAAAAAAAATCTAAAAAAATTTCTCTGTCACTAGAAATAAAGTACTTAAAATTATAAAATTTTAATTAAAAATTTATTAAAACTTCAATTTCGTATTTTCCCATGGTGATAACAAAATAGAACAAAAAATTAATTGAAAAAACTTTTCGTATAACAAAATAATAACACTAAATATACTAAAAAATTTTCAATTTTCAATTTTCCTTTTTTTTCTGTAAAGCATTTTATTTTTAAACTTTCTATTCTAATATATAATAAATTCAGAAAATTCTAGACTCTTAAATTATTTTGTTATAAAAGTCTTTGTGAAAAGAAAAACTTCAAAATAAAGAATAATAGCGAAAAGTTTGGAAAATAGTTTTGTGAAAAAAAAAAATGTTTTTCACGGGAATTAAAAAATCTATTAAGTTTTTTTGGGAAATATTTATAAAAACTACTAGCTAAAATTCAAGTGAAAATATGTCAAACTTCTTATATGACTACATATAAATAAATTATTATACTAAAAATTAAATTATATAGTTACGAAAATGTTTAAAAATTAGTTTAAAGAAATTTTTGGTCTGAAGGACAACCTTTCACTGCCTTTCTTTGTAATCCTTCTAGCTAATGGTATTATTTAAAGAATCTTTTTTTTTTAAAGAAAAATCTCAAGAAAGTACAAAACAATTTTATCTAACAAAGCTTTATTTAAAGTAAAAGATTCTATTTAAAATTACAAATCATCTTAAAATACGGTGAAGATGTTGTAATATGCAACCATGTGTCATATTCTGTATCTAATCTCTAATTCTATAATTTTGTGGAAATACGGTATAGACATAGAGAACTCTCACATAAATAAGTTGTAACAAATGGTATAATATTTCCAAATCTAATATCTTCTTACTGTTATACAACTACATGGTCCAAGTAGATTCAAATGCAGAATTTCACTTTTAACATTTTAGTTTGCAATGCACAGTATTCAATAAATAAATGCATTTTGAAGGATTTATACACTGAGAGAATGATACCAGAATTTTTTAAAATTTATTTTCATAAAATTTCCTTGTGGAACAATTAAAACTTTTTATGGCACCCTAAGGATCCGTGAAACACAGATGGAACACTGCAATATACAAATTATATTTATAAGTTTATGTCCGTCATATTTGAGGTCAGTTACTTCAGTGGATCACTATTACAAATTCCGAATTATGTAAAATACATCCTAGATATATCCTATTCCAGGATATATCCTAGAAATAATTCATACAAATTTCTGAAATGATGCATAAAATTATTTTTACAAAAATCCTGAACTTTTGGAAAGCACTGTTTTTACAAATGCTATTTTCCTAAATTTGTCCTACCCTTATTAAACTATAATCCTAATCTTATAATACAAAAAATTTCATAATTTCCTTGATGTTTCTATTGATTTTTTAACAATTATTTCTTGGGATTAGAAACTAAAACTGCTTAGCAAGTGATTTATGAATGATATATTTGGGAACTGGGATTAACATACTTTTAGTTATAAAATTGTACAACTAGTTTTTTTTTGTAATTCTTACATTTTAGTATAGTTTACAAAACTTTAATTGCCAATTGTTTTTAATGTTTTTTTTCTAATCTTGATTATAATAAAACTATTTCCGAAAATGTTTCTACATAAATGTAGAAGTTTAATTAAAATTAGTTCAAAAACTAATTTCATTTAGTATATACCAATCTGAATAATTCTACTATTTTAGTGTAACTGTTAACGTGATGATGGTGTAGCGATAGTATGCTTTCATGTATTGGATACCACTGTCAACACCAGACCGAGGCATCGATATTAAGCTTTAAATTAATTAGTACCGCAGCAATAAATATTTTCAACATGCAATTGTGATTTAAAGACTATATGAAAAACGTCTTACAGTTAAAACTATTTGCAGAGAACAAGTATCTCGCTATTAAAAGCCATTAGATTGTTGCAATTAAAAACTTTCTTCACGATAAAGAAACTTATAGCGGAATTCAAAACTTAGGTTAATATAACAATAAAATGTCACGAAACCTCCATAATAAGTGAAATACAAGTGTAATGATTAAAATTATAGTATACTAAAATAACAGGTTGGTTGATTGGTGTTAAAGGATAGGGGGTTTCTTTCTTCCATGCTGTGAAGCCTTATTAAAAGATCCGTTGTACTAGTTTATTTTTACTTATTGTTGCATGTCGAACCACCATACTTCTCTAATGAACTTAATCATTTTAGTCGGACTGATACCACCTGATTTTTCCAAGTTATCCAGTACGAAAATTGCTAAAGTCATGAACCTATTTGTTGGACCCAGGGACTGTGGTATAGTAGATGCTCTATTGACTACTCCACCTCTTAGCATCCTCTGCATGCTGAGGAGTGGTTTCAAATTTTTCTCTTTAATTATTCTACAGGAGATTTATAAAGGGTTGACCCTAATTCGTCAGCTTATTATATTTTCTAAAGAATCTAGAAAATAGAAATTTCTTGAATTAATTTTACTAACAATAAACTTTAAAATATAAAATGACATGATTAGAAAAAAATACTTAGCATGATTACTTGTATGACATATTAATATTGGAATAGTATCATTAAAATGTCATGAATACTTTATAGTATATCCGGATAATAGAATTAATATTTTCCCCTTCAACTAGTTGAATGTAATTGAAAATAAAAACTTTGACCTCGTATAAAACAATAAATTTTTTATTTAATACCTACACTGTAAAAAAATATTGTAATGATTACTAAATTACAGGGCAATTTGGTTCGAATTAAATTGTAACTAATTTCTACTTATCATTATTTTTTTATAATAATATTTTTGTATAAATTTAATGCTAAGTGGGTCAATTTTAAATAATTTTTAAATTTTATTTGGAATTCATTTTATTAAATTGGTTAAATTTTAGGTGTAATGCAATTTATCAAACCGAAACAGTGTGTGAGCTACTTAGTACTATATTCTTCTAACAATTTAATGCTAAAAATGAGTTTTAACAAATTTATAAGTTCGGTTTACTGAGCCTTAGCCTGTTATAGTTATAAACACTTTACTATATTTTAAGTCTAGTACTGATTAGGAAGCAATCAAATCAAGGACTTACTTTATCTTTCACTTGTGGGTGTATGGTGGGGGAGGAGACAGCATAAAAGATTTAGAAAATTTAAGTGGTTCCTTTCTAGAAAACATTGAAGACGCGATTAAACTGAAGGTGATTAAAATGATTGCATTTATTAAAGAATTGGGATATGTCAACACGTTGCTGTAATAATGATGCTGTGTTCAACTGAATAGTACAACACTTCACTAATATGCACCTTAACTACATGGCAGTCTTGAAATTCTGATTCCTTTAAAACAAGTAACAAATTCGAGTACTGACAACAAATGCCTCGCTATAATTAATTACCTTGTTAATTGAATACACAATTAATAGAAAAACGACTTTGTGGTACCGTAATAGAATATTTCAAATACCAATATGTAATGTGTCCTTTATTTTAAGATGAACCCTTGATCTGCAAATTTACTCTAATTAGGGTAAATTTACAATAGCTGTTTCTTTGGAAAAGCTATTGATTTTGTTCTGTGTAGATTTAAAACTTAGGTTCATATTGCACCAAAAAAGAAATGTATATAGAACATACTAACATACTTATGTATATTATGTATAATAATAATAAGCTTTATACGATTATATATATGAAAATAAAGTATTGTTACATTTATGGTTAAAATATTCTGCATCATAGAGCATAAAAAAGCGCATAACTTTCTCTGCAACACTAGACCTTAATGTTTACTAGGTTATATATAACATTGTATAGTCGATATACATACATGTATGAAATGCAATTATGTATTATAAAAAAAGCTTTAAAAAAATTCTATTATGGTTTAAGCAACAAAAAAAAAAAAAAAAATGTAGTATAAATTTTAGAAAATTCAGGCATATATTTTCTATGTATAAAAATGGAAGAAAACTATTTTTAATTTCCATAACCTAATTAAAAATCTAATTAAGAATTTTTCGAAAGAATCAAAATTAACGTAAAATATTTTAAATTATAAATATCGTAAAAAGTCACAACATTGTATAAGTCTTACATCTTAGACTTACAGTGAAAAATATATAACCTCATATTTTAGTATAATGGCTCAACGAATTCAGCTGGTTGTAATGCCAGTGCATATTATATTTAAAGTTCTCTTATTGCAAGTTAAATAACGTATGTACCTTCAGGTGCAGATGTTTACTTTAATTCCAGCTAATCAAATATATTTAACTCCAGGACTCTAGCTATTTTAAATCAAACAATAAATAAAAATACAAAATTGTCTTAAAATATTTCCTTTACAGCCTTAAAATATGCAATTTCGTTTTTCATAATGAATTTTATGATAACCAAAATATGAAATGGTTTTTTCTTCGTCAGGACCAACCGAAAATGGGTTGTAGCTCAAAATGACGGCTCCAACAAGGAAGTTTCCTATAATTTTTTTAATTAGTATACTTTTATTAATATCCTTGACCTGGTATACTTTAAGATACATTGTTACAAATCTGGTTATTATACCAATTAAATAATGTTGCTGACTACAATAACTTTTACAAAATTTTCTTTAAATATAAGATTTACTCTATTCTATTTGAACCTGGACCTAATAATATTTCTCTAATTATATATAAATTTAATGATACTTTTTATAACCTTGTTGTGTCGTTTTTTTTTATCAATGTAAGAAAATCCATAAAAAATAATATACATTCAATAATTTTCATATAATTTTTCCTTGTACTCTTATCGTATTATTGTACTTATATGTATTTATTTTATTTTTGGTGCAGCAACACTCTGCAAAGCAGTATTATATGCTGCGCCGACCATCAATGTTGCGCATTCTCCCGAAAAAAAAAAAAATAAAAAAGAAAAGCATAAATCAAAATGTAAATGGAAAATCTACTAAAAAAATGGAAAATATTATAGAAAATTATAGTAGAAATGCAAAAAATAAATTGTGCTAATAAATAAGTTATATTTATTTAGCTATCGCAGAACAGAAAAAAAAAATTTAAATCATTGAAAATTATTATTATATGGCTTCTACTTGACCATAAAAATATTTTATAACTATAACAATGTTTTATGCGAAAGTATTATGCTTACTATACATACATTTAATATGTATTTATTCTAGTTCAGTTTAGATATATAAAATACGTTTTCTATATGAAGTATAGAGTTAAATGTTGAAATTGAATTTTCATAATTTACATATAAATTTGAAAATTTTATAACAATTTTATTTATTTTCCTTATCAGATTTTATCAAATGAAAATATGAAATTTTAGAATTAAATTTCATATTTAGAATTATGAGTAAATCACGTATTACGAATGGTAATTTTAAATATCACATAAAGAAATTATCAAAAATCTTAAATATATTACCATAATAATTGTTATGATAATTTTTTTTAAATGAATGTTATCAAAAATTATGTTACTTTAGAAAATTTTAATAATTTTATGTCGGATTCAGAATACTGACTGCTTTAACAGTTCACCTCAAAACAAAGTAGCGCAAAAGTTGGGCTCGTGAATAATTTTTCTTTTGCAATGTTGCATTGAATTATGTTTGAAATTTTATTTACAAAATATAATTTAAAGAAAGCGAACAGTAAGCGAACTGTATGCGAAGTCTATTCTTCATATAAGACTTCATTTAGGAATTGTTTTGGTAATACGAAAGCGAGACATGAAAACATAAAAATATGCCTAAAATAGCTACTTCACTAACACTAACATTTTCCGTATAAAATAATCACAAAGCCTTTTCTAAAAACGAAACAGAAGCGTTTAAACCACTTTAAACGCCTAAGCGGTTGGTTTTAAAACACTTTTTTGAAAAGATCAATTACGTAAATTATATATATGTGCAATGTGCTGAGAAGGTGGTCGGTCGAGAAGAATTTCGAATTGTGTTCGTTAAAATCCTAACGTTTTATTTACTTAGAGGGTAATATTAAATTGGTAAAATTAGTAAATATATTATGGTAAAATTTAAAATTATGTCATTTTTGGTTTAAAAAGAATTCTATATTAGATTATTGCCAACAATAAAACAATTCCTCTGATCATTCTTCATGGCCATAGGTTGATTATATTATTAGTATATATACTAATAGTTGAAAATTCGAAAAAATAAAATTATATTCTTAATTTATCTTGGGAATTATTATTATATGAAAATTTTCATTTCCATTTTATTTTTATTTTTTTGTTATGTTCACTAAAGATTTCAGTATGTACATAAAAAATTTTAGTTCATAGAAGTTTAAAAAACACTGAATATTTTTTTTAACTAAAATTACAAATTTAAATAAAATTTAAAATTGTTTTCATTTTTTTAAATACTTTTAAGTGCACTAAACATAAAATTAAATAAAAATAATATATTTATATTCTTCTACGTATTATAGTACATAAAAAAGTTTTGAATTATTAAAATATTTTAAAATGTTATTTATATACTTTTAGTATGGTATTGTTTACAATTTAAATTCATATTATTATCTATAACTTTGTATCTCTACATAATAATGTTCACTATGTTTGCGCCCAAGAATAAACTTTATAGTATATTCCGCCAATATAAACGATTCCGGAAAATAACAAAATAAAAATTTATCCAATTGAAAATTCATATATAAAAAGGAAGAAGAACTAAACAAATTTTACATAAATAACAATGTTTATAAAATGCTCATGCAATGCAAAAATGAAAAATAAAAGAAAAATCCTTTTTATATTTGTAATTATATCCTGTTTTTCTATATATATATAGTGGAAAACTTTCCTTTAGTGGGCTCATTCATGTTCAACTATTATATTTAAATTTTTCATATTTTCCATTTTTTTTTCTTTGTTTTATTTTTAAAATAGTTTTTATTAATAGTTTTTTTTTATATCTTTATATAAATATTTACTTGCTGTATGCTATTATTATTGTTTGGTATATAATTTAGGTTTTTTTTGACGTATATTAATGTACGTATACAGATTTTAAGGTCAGAGGATGAAACATTAAAAATAGGGTTTTTACAAGGAAATTTAATCAAAACTTCTTTAACAAAATTAATTTACAGGAAAATTTAATTTTGTTATTTAATTGAGAAACTAATAAAAATGAAATTGAGGTTCATATTTTAAATTATCTAAAGAGTATACTTGATGACAGGTGTACAGAGTAGTGGAAAAAATGTCAACTTATACTTTCAAAAATGATGTGTAATAATAGCAGGGCTTCTGCAGAAAAAAATCCGTACCATTCAGGTTTCAGGATGATGAAACTTCGGAGTATAAATGTTTTAAATATTACAATCATTTGAAAAAAAACAAATTAGAATTATCGCTTTTACAATTCTGTTCATATGATACTTAAATCAGCTGTTGCCAGTTACGAATTATAATTTATCTATTATCAGTATGCCTTTATATAGATTATCTACAGAATATCCTGTAGATATTCTCGCCATGCCGCTGCTGCTTTGAAACAATTACTTCCAATTTTTAAATATGACATTCAACTCTTACTTTAATTTATGATTTGTCCCACTTCGTTTATGAACGAAATCAGACCATATCCCATACTCTGCCCATACTGACTACTCATATCCTAGAGTCTATCTAGTCTAGATCATACAAGTGGCGGATTTATAATTTATTTAACCAAAAACAATTTTGTTATTTCTAGCTCTTATTATAGGGAGGAATTTGATATAATGAATACCAGTGGCACTATAATTTTTTCAAAATTTTTGGCGTGGTCCCGTCTAATTCAAGTAAATTTTGAGATGCCGTGACATAAAGCCGTATTTTTTCGCATATGGCTTTCTTTCACACTTAGTGACGTTGGGAACTACAACCTACAAACCTAAAAACAAAAACGAAATAACTATAGGGACTAAGAAATACTAATAAAAAATTTCAGAAAATAATAGATTTATCGGTCTTTTACAAAAAGAAAATTTATTGGCGTTTTTCCAACAAACTTCTTACGTAATACACAGCTTATTTGTAACTATATTGCTTTATATCTGAAATTTTTATATAAACGATATTAATTATTCGAATGAAGAAGCTATTATGGCATGGCTTTATCCTTTATGTCAGTTACGTCATCAAAACTAATGCATGTCTTAAGGATTATATATTTTTAAAATAAATTTTTTAGTTGGACCCTAAATTGGACAAACAAAGAGAAGATTATCATCATTTTTAAAATAAATAAAAGTCAAAGTGTAATTCGTGCTCACATAACAACAATTTCCTTTCACTTTGTCCCTTAAATTTTCTTTTTATTTTCATGATTTATTTTTTATTTTAAAAATGGTTTTTTCTTTTATTTTCCCGCAAAATAAAATCATGCAATCGGATTGTACTGTTCATAAAATAGTTCTCAATTCTTCACTCCGGAAATATTACCACCTTATATTTCGTTTTCTTAAATTTCATGTCTCCCATGAAATACAAAAACTTTAAAAATAAAATTATCAGTGAAATAGTAGAGAGTTCTTAACATAAAAATGACTATAATTTCCAATATACAATTTTTGTGTAAGTAGAGAAGTCCTTTTGCAATGCTTTTTATTTTTATAATTTATTAAATTTTTCTATGCTTTTATGAAAAAGGATATTTTTTATTTAATAATAGGGAGTAAAAATGAATTGTGTGTACAAAAAAGGTGCAATTTAATATCAGTAGAGATGCAATAAGAACATAGAAATAAGCTATTATTATTAAAGTAAAACTTATGTTACTACTATAAGTATAATTTTTATTATATTTTATTATTAATTTTAGCCAAGGTCGTAAATAAGTTTTTCTGTTTTATATTTAATAAATAATTTAAAGTTCAAAATAATTTAAAGTAAAACAAACTTAACAAAAGTGTGGCATAAAGTTTCCTCTATGTTCCTCTATGAAAATATATTTCTATTTTTCACATTAAAAAATTTAAATTTCATAGATATAATAGTGATTCATCTATTTGAAATAAGTCTCAATCTCAAATATGAAAATTTCAAATGAAGGAAGCTGCCAGTAAAAAAAATCAATTGAATTTGGCTGACCCTGACAGTATATAGTGAGTAAGTATGTAAAGTATAGTATAAAATTAATGTTAATATAATGTCCACTTAGTTTCCCATTACGAGCTTAAGTTTAATCTTAACTAAACTGATTGTGTGGCTGATGCATGACTTAAATATCACTTATTTTCTCAATCCAAATTTGCTGTAAGCTTAGCTAAACGAAAAAAAATGTGAGTAATTGTGAGAATGATAAATAGAAAATAATTTTATGAATTAGATGATAATAAAAACTAATGTGATATTTTAAAAACTATATACGATTTGCAGGAGTTATTAGATGGTGATGGAATCCTTTGGCACTGTATTTTCTTGCATGAAAGCTAGAGGGTTACCTTCTAACTGATCTGATTGAAGCAAGTATAGAATCAAGTCAGCCAAAGTAATATCGTTTATGGGAAAGGTAAGGATAGATTTGATGTGCTGTAGTGGAATTTAAGGAATTTATAGGAGGTTACAAATGGTCATATTACTAGACTTCGTGTGATGGGATACAAATTTATTAGCAATCCTTCGAAATTAAGTTACAATTTAAAAGTTCCAGTGATAATATATATTTATTTAGATGATATTTGTCAAAATGTGGTTACAGAGGTAGATTATCTATCTATAACATTAATTTATATATACTAAGTAAAGAAAATCATATTTATCACTTCTTAATAAAAGGACATAAGGATTATTACATTCAATGATAATGTAATATTTATATTTAACAAATGAATTTTTATATAGTTTGTACTTTTGGTCCTTCGGTGTGTAAAGTATAAGTCATAATTAAAGTAATACGATTGAGAGTTAATTAATTTCTATACGCAAACTCTATTTCGTTCAAATCGTCTCTGTCGTTGTGTTTTTTACCAGCGATAGTGTTGTTGTCATTTCGCCACTTAACTAAACACAATACATCGCCACGAAACACAGCTTCATCTGTCACTGACTGTTCCTGTCATATATTATTATAATTTGATTTTTTTGTATTCAGGTGATTATAAATTATAAATTAAATTCATTAAATATCAATTGAAACTTAGCGACAAACACAACGACAGGCGATATGATTGTACGTACGTAATACATACGTTTGATTTTTCTTTTATGATTGAAAAAGGACAACATTTCATTCGTTATTATTTTTTTTTACTAACTATATTGAATTAGGATAAATAATAAATATTTATAATGGAGGAAGGTTGTGGAAAAGCTGAGATCCACTTGTACTTGATGATAATTTGGTTATGAATTAATAACTAACAATTTTGTATATTTCGCGACGACAGTGACCTATTCTGGGATCCTGGCACTAGCACATTTAAGGCTTTGGTGTCAGAAAGAATCATTCTCAAAGATTAGAATTTTTAAAAATGTAGCTATTATCAATTCTTATTTATAAAATAATTTAAAAACTCATAAAAACACCAACATCGAAATTGAAAATGTAAACATTTTAAAAATGCTTCCTTATACATTTTATAGAATTCAGGAAATACGAAAAAAAAGGATATAAATAAAAACATGCAATGCAATAATCGTAAATAAATTAAGTTATTGCATGTAATGAAAATTACTTTTCTGAAATAAATAATTTTTATGTACTTTATTTTTGTTATGTTTTATTTTAAAAGCTTGTAAAATGTTTAAGTTTCAATCAAGTTTTTTTAGTTCATTTATTGTGACTTTTTAATTATATTAATTTTGAAAATATTTAAATTAATATTTTATTTTATTTAAAAAGGAATATATTTATTTAAATAAATAATTTAATTTTTATTACATTAATAAATAATTTTTTTTGTTAAATATTTCTTTTTTTCCGAATGCCAAAATTATATTTCCATAAATTCCAAAATGGCCAAAAGACCGTAAAAATGAATTTTCAGTTAAGTATAAAATATTTAAAGAATTTCTGAAAAGAAATGTTAAAAAGTCACGTACAAGTAGAAATAAATTATTTACAAAAAATTTAAAAATACGAAATTTTGTCGAAATTAATTTTGATCCAAATGGAATTTTCTCCGTCCCAGAATGATAATTTTGAAAAAAAAAGGAAATATAATAAGAAATTTTACATTGTACAGAATTTTAGAATTTAGACAGATATACCGGGATTATTTTCCAGGGACAATAATAAAATTGTGTCAAATATATTAGTAAAATTAGGAAACATTTAAAAAAATATATTTCTATATTAATACTACTGGGAAGTTAAATGGGTCAAAGTATTTTATGTTTAAACATAAAAATTTTAATGTATAGTTAGTATAGAAAAATTTATATTGTAGGTATTAAAGTTTAAATTTACTAATAGTATTCCAGTAAATTGAAAAAACCAAAAAAACTTCGTATATCTACAATTTTACCTTGGAGTGCAACCTAAAGAATTCTATATAATTTTCTCGTTTTTACTATATTTATTAATTAATTTATTCATCCTACGTAATACTTCTTCGTTCGTTACTCGATCTCTACACAATATTTTCAGAATCATGCAATAAATCCAAGAGCTCGAAAGTATCAATTTACTTTCCAGCTGTTTTCCGCAATGCCCCATGTTTCCGCTCCATAAAGAAGCGTTTGATCAGGTGTATCAATTTAATCTTTTTAGTATTTTAATTAATTTTTTTGGTCATACACTAATTTAAGGAGGTCTTGAATTATATTATATTTTAATAGGGAAATTAGCAAAGCAATTATGCTGGAAGTGATGCAATTAGAAAAGATGCACAAGTATTGCCTCAAGAACAAAACTGGAAATCGATTGTAAAAAATTGTGTATATTGGGGAAAAGGAATATTGAGTAGGCCAAGGGTGGAAACCGGACTGTAGCGCTATAAAAGAACTATGTATATTATAACAATATAGTATAACAGTAATAGGAATAGTTCTAATAATTCCTAACAACACAATTTAAGCTGATATTAATGCTGTTCTAGTGCATACTGTTGTTAACCATTACTTCCAAAGTATATTTGAATTATAAAAAATAAAAAACTACTAACCTAAACTACTAGCTTAGATCATTCTTACATTATTCAATTTTGTAGAATGTATTTATACAATTCGTAAATTTTGATATGACGCCGTTGGTAGTTAGCTATATCAAATTTTACAGATATAAATGTAGAAAATAAAATAAAACTGTATGCCAATTTCATTCAAATTTGTTTGGCAAGTGTTTTAAGATATTGGAGGGCATACATAATAATTTCCATATTTTCAACTTTTTGTATTATCACAAAAATACATAATTATTCTGTAACTTCTCATTAAATACTAAGTGTAACAAATAAAAATATTGAAGAATATGTTTTTATAATAAATATTTATGGTAAATTCCATTGCATATCTATTCAAGATTATAAAAAAAATAAACAATCTTCTGTTCACTCAAACTAAGAAGTGGATATCTTCAAACAGCTGTATGAAATTTCATGATAACAAAGTTTATTGCAAATTAAAATATATGGCATCTGCTGATTCTTAATAAAATATTTTGATAATTTATACGATACTGCATTCAAAGTTAATTGATATAATAATTAAAAAAAAAAATGCCTACGATTGAATTGCATATGAATAGGAGCCATTACTATTGGCCATTAAATTACTATTTTACCCGAGGTATTTACACAACTTTAAATCCTTACTTGGAATATAATTTGCTGAGCTGGTCCAGTAAATATTTTAAAGCTTGTAGAAGGTCAGAAATGTAGTATTAATAATACTTTTAATAGAACCAGGGTTATGAATATAGTGGTATTTGATAGTGGCTATACATTTTGCGAAATATAGTATAGTACCTTACTATACTCATATTAAAGTGATTTCATTTATTCCCCTTTGTGATCCAACTATAAGATTATCGACATTTTTCAGATTGACGATAGTTACAAATTGTGCTATCTCACACTCACAAAAACCAGGTACAGTTAAGATCGAATGAGTCCAACCTATATGAGTCAAAATTACAAAACCGGCGCTAGTACTTCAAATATTTTCGATTTTATGGGTTATATTAATTTAAAGAATTTGTAATTTCTCAATTACATATAATAGATGGATTGGTTTTTATGGGAGAAGGTTTGTTGTACAAAAAAAGTATAATTTTTTATTTTTCCGATCTGAAACCCACGGAATCATAGTTCAACTATAGCATACATATCAGTACCTGTTAGTTTGATAGAATTAGTTATTTTCAATTTTCATATTGTTTGAGTTACCAGATGACGGCGGAGGTAAATAGTAGCATTCTTTTCAGAACTGTGCACTCCTATTTTAGTAGTTCGTATCCTATCAATTCAAATTTTGATGTTTTTTTTTCTGAATAATTTTATATTGATATTATTTAGTTTTACTACTTAATTGATTATATTAATCAGCTGTGTCAAATAACATGTTTCTTTTCGGTTATGGAAACATCGAAACTTAATTTACTGTGGATAATAAATTATTTCTCATCGTGTGGAATATAAACATGAAGTTTATAGATATTATCATCTTTTTATTATGTTCTTAAGACCAAAATTTGAATTGATAGGCTTTTTTAAGATTGTTTTCATTGCTACAAATGCATAGTCAGTTTCATTCTTAAGCTTTTATTTTCTTGGAAACCAGGAAGGTACTGCTTACGTCTTAGATTAAAGCTTCACTTCAAAATATACAATTTATAAATATAATTCATTTTGACGAGACAGTAATGAACCATAATATTTAAATAAAAAAAAAATGTAAATTCCAATTGTATATAGGAAAAAATATAACATATTTTCATTATTCACATAAATAAAAAAAAAATAAAAAATTATATGTTAAAAATAAATAAATTTTCTGTATAAATATGAAAATTTATTTTAAAATATAATCAGTTGAATCGCTAGTATCTCCAAATGAATTATATTCGAATATTATCAATAATAATATTTATAATTCCTTCAATTATATTATTTGAATTAGAGGACCGTAGACCAAGTTTGTATTAAATTTATAATTAATGTTTTAAAAATATTTAATTAATTATTTTATTTTATTTTTTATATTAAGTTATTTTCTGTTATTATGTATCGTGGTCAGTTTATAGAGTTGGTAATGGTAAATTTTCACCAAAAAATATCAATCCGGATCTTTGTACACATATTGGATATTCACATTTTGGTATTAACGAAAATGGTTCTGTAATAAGTTTAGATACATGGTCAGATATGCCACCAAATTTAAGTAAATATTATTTAAATTTTATTATATCAATAATAATCATAAAATCTAAATTTTGTAATTTTAGATGGAGTTGGAGAATTACAAAAATTAAAAGAAATTAATTCACATTTGAAAACATTTCTTGTTATTGGTGGATGTGAAAATACTAAACTTTTGTTAACATTTACTAATAATAATACAAAAGTTGAAAATTTTTTATTAACACTAATAGAAATGATGAAAACATTAAAATTTAATGGATTAGATTTAGATTTTGATTTTGATTTTTTTGATTATACGAAATTAGAAGATACTGAAAATTTATACGAATTTCTGCACAAACTTAGAAGAGTGTAATTATATATAGTATTGTAAATATAATGAATTTTAATTGAATTTTTCGTTTTTTATATAAATAGTTTGAACGCAAATAGATATTCATTAAGTGTTGCAGTTGCTGCGCAAAAAATTAAAGCATCATTATATTATGATATACCAAAAATACATAATTATTTTAATTTTATTAATTTAAAAACATATGATTTTTCTGGTACTTGGAATAATAAAACTGTTTTTCATTCACCATTAGATGGTACAACAGATCGTGATTTAAATGTTATGGCTGCTGTTAATTATTGGCTAAAAAAAGGTAATTAGTATCAAAAAGTATGTAATATATAGAAAGAGATCAAAACTTATACAAAAATTTTTAATGTGGAATTTAATTTCAAAATTTGAAGATTAAATGCCACAACCTAGAAGCATAACAATTTTTCAAATACAAATACACTAGCATAAATACAAAATGTATAATTTTTGGTTATATATATTTGAAAAAAAAAGCTTTCATACTTGTGGAATTTCCAAATTTGCTTCCGTACAAAATCTTTTATATATGTTTTGATCTCTTCATATTATATGCTTTTTGTTAGTACATTTATATTTATATAATAATTACAATATATCTAATTATTTTTTAATAAATATAATATTAAAGGTGTACCAGCATATAAATTAATATTAGGTATATCATTTTACGGTCATACATTTCGACTAAAATATAAAATTCATCATAATGTTAATGCAAAAATTATTGGTCCCAGTGAACCAGGTTTATATACATTACAAGCTGGTAAATATGGTTATCCTGAAATATGTGATAAAATACAAAATAAAATTTTAACAAATGTTAGCTTTGATATGAAAACAAAATCATCATATACATATAATGATAATTTATGGATTAGTTATGATAATATTAGAAGTATATGGCATAAACTTGAATATCTTAAAAATAAAAAATTAGGTGGTGTTATGATTTGGACAATTGATGTGGATGATGCTAAAGGTATATGTGGAACAAAATATCCATTAATGGAATTTATTAATAATATTTTATATAATAAAAATCCAAAAATGTGTAGAAATGAAATTTATATGTGGGATTATTTATTACATACATATAATGAGAAAAAAAGAAAAACTAAAAAAAAATCTTAAAATAATATAAAAATATTAAATATAAAATTTAAATATTATATAGTGAACATATTTTGTGCTTAATATCGTAAACATATGATAAAATTATGATATTGTGATTTATAATTTATGATTATATAATTACACAAAATTTTAATTTTCAAATTGAAATAATATATAAACATTGAAAATAAATATATAAATATAATTTTATCGATAAAATCAATATTTAAGAAATAGAATTAAACTAATTAAAGAATTGTTATTTATATTATATTCATGACGAGTACTTTTTATTTCACAACTTTTTAAAATAATTGCCCCGTAGAATTGATAAGTTTTTATAGTACTTTAAAAGTACTAATTTTAAAAGAGCCTAAAGTACTAGAAACTGTTCAACTGGGCACACAACGACACAACCAAATACCTCATCTAAAATCGACAGAATAGTATATCAAATTATTAACTCTTCGTTTCCCAATATACATTTTACTTTTTGTCATTTTTTCCAACTTCTTATATGGTTATAATAATAATTAAGATGTTAAACGAAATTATTTCTGAAAATGTTATATACCAACGCCAACGCCTTATTATATAAATATATTACATCCGCCCCTGTGACAGGCTTTTGTCTCTTTGATATATTTTTTATTTATTCCTAGTTTACAGCGCTTGAGACTTGAGAACATGTGGCTTCAATGATAGAGATTTCATGTAATGTTTATTGCAATTTAAATTTACTAATTTTATATGGAAAGTAAAAAACTGCTAATTACAGCAAGTTAATTGGTTTTTAACAGTAAGATATTAATTTGGTGCTAGCAAATAGTCTTCTCAAACTATTATTTTTCCCAGACTTCATAATTACATTAGAATCACAATTACATTACTTGTACTCATTGCTGAATCAACTTAGAGCGATATCAATGACTCGCTCGAAAGTTAAAATGTGGATCGAATGCATCACATCAGACTACACTACACAATAGCAATACGCAACACACGTTCTTAAATTACTAACTTAAAATGAAATATAATATGTAAATGAAGCGTATAATTAATATTTTGATTGTATTAAAGTCCAGTGCGTGCCAAGTACTCATTCCATATATGAACGGAAACGCAACTAGTTACATATAAATTGATACAAAATTGATTGAGACGCATTGAAAGTTTTTATGATTCAACAATTAAATAATAAAATAACTTGGAACGAAAATATATTTTCGTAGAGTTAATAAGATTTTCTCTAAATTAGTTACAGATCATAATACCAACTAAATTTCTTAACCATTACGTTAATCCCTATCCCAATTTTAGTCAATCTTTAAATATTTATTATGAATTTCAATATGCCGAAACTTATGTAATCAGTAAAGGTGGTTTTTTTTCTATTATGTTGGCTAATATTATATAAACAAAACTACTGTAATATAATATATTTTACTAATTACAAAAATATAATTAAAATGATTGACCATATACACCCAAACGATTGTATCGATTGTATCCATTAGTAATGTTAAATAACAAGCTATTGCTATGCTAAAATAAATTTTGGTTCATAAAATTATAATTTAATGAAACTTTAAATATTTTGTAATATTGATTACTCTATCGCTAATTGTTCACGAATCCAATTAATATGTAAGACAAAATGTGAAAAAAAAAAACTCTCAAAATAAGGATTAAAATATTGGGGTTCATTTAGCACATTAGAAAAGAATCGTGTAATTTGTTAAATTCATTATTTTGTAGTCCTCGTAATTTTTAATTTAAAATCGCATCAATCCTCAAAAATAATATTTAAGAGCAATCTTTACTATAACCAAACTACATAAAAACATATAAATATTATGTCACCAAACATTGTAAATATCAAAATAAAATTATATATTTTCTTATAAATTAAATATTAACATCTCACGAAAATAATATAAATTTATTACAAATTACAATAAATTATTTATTTATCAAAGAAATTCAACCAAAAATTTATATAAATAATTTTTTTTTTTTCACATATGTTTTTCCATTACAGATTATTAAAATATCTTTTAGTTCGAAACATAAATAAATATCTGAAATCCTTTATGTTTATCAAGGCATAAGGAAAAAAAATAAATAAATATATTTTTAGAGTTTATGTGTAAATTTCACAGTATATATTCTATAATAAAATAATAAATATTTCTTTAATGGGTTAAGATTAAACTTTTAAAATAAAACGTGCTTCGGTTGCAAAAAAAAAAAAAAAAATTGTTTCATTTTTGTTACATAAAATAATTTAATATAAGAATTGAAACATAACTTATGTAATAAATCACAAACAATAAAACAACATAACAAAAAAACTGCTTAAAGAAAACTTTTCTTATTTTTTTATTGATTTTCTTGTTATTGAAAAGTTTTTTATTTTTATTTTTTATTTCAATATCAAGAGAAAAGCCTCGAAAGATTTGAATTTTATTATTGAAAAAAAAAAAAAACAACAACATAAATGTATCTTTAAGAATTAATAGTTTTTCTTTGAACTGAATAAATTTTGTCATTATATTGCATGTAATTCGGGAAAGGTGTTGGTATCATAACCATTCACTGCTTAAACGACAAGCATATGGTGAGAGTGGAAACTGCAATGAACGGGGACAAGAAAAAACCCATGTTTGAACATTTTCTGCACTCGCGAGAAGTAAAACGCACTTTTTTGGAACAATATTTTCCAATCTCGAAGAGCTTTTGATAATTACAATTTTGATGATTCTGAATTTTACGAATACCACGCAATTATTTAAGCTATTTTTATATAAATCACCCAGTAATTCTCAATGAACCCTCGATGTTCTATTCTTGGCCTACGGTCGCTAACCTAACCTTTTTCGTGAATCTGTTGATTTTATTAAAAAATTATATATTAAAAAATTTAATTATTCTTATTTGTTATTAACCAGGTGGTCATTTTCCGGATTTCATGTCATTATAGTTTTTATAATTACATATTTTAAATTTTAATATTATAAATATAGAAAATATTAAAGTTATACAGGGTTTAGTTATTTATAAAAATGTCCTTTAAATAAAAAAGATATAATTTATTATTGATTCGGACAGATAAAAAATATTTCCTGTCATCAGGTTACAATCTACCAATATTAACATTTTGTAGAAAATAACTCTGAAACTAGGCCTGTACATGTCCATGCGTACCATATAAGTGAAAAATGTACCAGTTCCATTCGGGCTGTCCTAAATCTTCATGTTATATTGCCAAACAAAGTTTTGGCGAACAAAAATGTTTTGTTTTTTCAAATTTTTATTTCATGTCCCACTCGACTCCATTGAAAATCTGGACAATGATGAGTGCTTTATTTTGTTGTGGCGATGTAAATGTAAGCAATACTCGAATATCTGGTGTATAAGTATGACAATAACGAAATCGTGTATGGAGGATAAGACTATTTATTCCATCCAAATGACTGAACGAAAACACCACAATTAACCCATCAATATCTCCCGTATTATAGAGGTAACGCTCGGTTGCTCTACCTACAGCCTAACATTTCACGATTTCATTTCATTTATATTGTTACATTGATCAGATTATTAAATCCATTCAAATTATCGATATAGTTATTTTTACAAAAAATATAAATTACAAATGATATTAAATTGTTTCAATATTTTTAATTAATTATTAACATAAATAAATATTAATTATTATATTATTATTATACAAAATTTTAATATTAAATCATTTTTTTATTTTTTTTAATGGGATTTTATTTTGTTATTATTGATTTTTGGGAATTAATTTGTCATCAATATAAAATGATTTATTTTTGGGAAACTAATAACTTTGTCTTTATTATTTATATGTTAATATACACAAATCTTTTTTATTTTATTTGTTTGATCGATAGTTATGTAATAAACATAAATAATAAAATAATCAAAATATTATCATAAAATGTTGTATGTTTGATGAATAAATTTTTCTTTATAAAATTATAAATTGAAATTAAAATATTGATTTATTTACTTTATAGTGTAATTTTTGGCCAGGACATGATGATAAATGATATTTTAGGAAGAGTAACTAATCATAACAAATAATTAATCTTAGAAGTAATTATATTTTAATTATACCTCTGAAAGTATCCATTATAATTCCAATCATTAAATTATGAATGACCTAATAAGTTAATCAACAATTTCTTATCTAATTGGTAATTATTCAAAATTTGATTAATTATAATACAAGTAATTGCAGGTTACAACATTTTCTTTTGGTAATTGAAAACGAATAAAATTCAAGATGATAAACTAAATTGTTATTTCTTAATTATTGTTGGTTTGCATTAGTAATCGAGTACCTAAACCTTATCAATCTTAGACAGCCTTATCAATCAAGAAAATGGAGGCTTAAGAATGAAACTGATTATCTTGGATAAGTTTAAAGAAAAGAACACAATAAAAGGAAGTCAGGAAAATAATTTTATAAAAGATTAATTTTATAAAATGTCTTTTAGGGGAAAGTAGTCATGGATAGTGGATAATCGGTAGGCACGGTAGGCACTAATCAAAAAAATTTGTTTGTTGAACTTATAGAATATTACTTGGATTTTATTGCTTTGAAATTTTATGATACGTTTAGAAACATTTCGAATAAATACAACTAATTACTTTTATTAACTTTATCACCAAATAAATAAAAAATACCAAATAAATACGAAAAGTTAACAATTGGTGCCACTGGCAATATAATGTGCTGTTGTAAGTCCTTAACAAATACTATTTGATTTAATCATTTAAATATATATATTTAATAAAATATTCAATATTAAATTAATTTTCATTATTATTAATTTGATGACATGAATTTCTTAATTATTTCTCGATAATTTTAGTAAATAATAAAATAATAATTTTTAAAGTTTTAATAACAAATCTAAACAAATTTAAATTTAATGTTTTTAATAAATTTGTATTAATAAATAAACCATTTTTATCATCTAAAATAAAAATATAAAATTTTTTGTGTTTAAAAATCTAATTTACAAACTAATACGTGACTACAATTAATTTTAATTTAATTTTATATACGTAAATTTTTGTTTCTTTCAATTTAATCATATTTTGTTTAACATCAAAAATTGGATTTTAATGCTAAAACATCGTGTATAGTGTTGTAAAGTAAAGGTTAAAGGCACATGTTTTTACCCCTAACACAAAGTCAAATATTTTAAAACATACCAACTATCTAATATATATATAGAGAAACAAATAAAAAACAACTAACAATTTTTTTTTTTATAAAATATGTTAAATGGTCCTTTCACACAATCCGAAATAAATCAATAAAATATCCTTTTAAGTTTGGTAAAAAAAAAAAACATGCTTTCTACGAGTATAAATATATTTTCCACTCTTATGGAGTGTACAGTATAGTGATCAAAAAAAATATTTGTTTTTTCACATTTTTTTTTCTGTCCTATAAATATATGACAAAAAACACGCAAAAGAACTAGAAGAACTTATATAGTGACAAACATAAAACATATATTTAAGCTCATAAAATTTTTGCTTGACATTTTTATAAACCATTATTGTTTTTTTTTTTTATTTTATGCTGGGGATTTTAATTTTGGCCGAAGAAACTTTTTTAAATGAATAAAGAAGAAAAAAAAGGATATACATTTTTAGGCCAATGAACTTAGAAATTTAAGAAAATTTTCAGAGTTTTGAGGTCAGAAAGCTTTGAACCTACGAACTGGAATTTATTTTTTTAATATATATTTGGCAAAGGATTCATAGTTATGGAAAAATTTAAAAGCAGGACATTTAAAATATAATTTAAAAGAAATATATTTAAAAAAAATTAAATTGGTTTTTACATAACTTTGCATTAAAAAAAGGATGAATTGTAAAAATTTATTAATATAAATCCTTCGCGATAGTCAATTTTTTTCATTTCTCCGGTGCTTTGTAGTGTAATGATTTTTTGTTCTTTTAAAAATTGTAAAAAATTCAGATAGTTATGAAGACATAGCTGCCAAAAATTTAATTGACACTTTACGATGTTTGCATACTAATTTTATTAATATTATTTTACTGTGCATTTGTGAAGTTAACATATTTTTAATGAAACATGTCATGCGTTAATAATTTTTTACGACATTTAATTGAATATTAAAGTGCTGTATCATATAATTAAAAAAACGTGAAAGGAACCAAGTATATCCAAGTATTACCCTGCGCGCAAAACAGAATTTAAGAATCAATTTGGCTGGGATTGACAATTAATAATCTCTACAGGAACTGCAAAGAACAGAGAGAGACAAGAAAAAATCTTTCAGAATTTTCGGTGCCACTGCTCAACACTCGCGGAAAGTACGACAAGCTTCTTGGCCCAAGATTTTATGAGCCTTCTTGGCCTAATCAATTCGAAGAATGATGTTTAATTTCGCTGATAGAACGCAACTTCAAGCTATTTTAGATACCTTGACGAATACCCAAGACGCTTTATCCAGGAATTCATACTGCTAAGGATCCACGGTGGTTTGTCCGCCGCTCTAAATTAACCTAATCTAATATTATTAAAATACGAATGCGAAACCTCCAAGCGGACTTACGAATACAAAACTAAGAAGGTACCGCATATAAAACTTTTATTAAAACTTTCCGAAAAAATGGAGGTTATTGTTTATAGGGCATTTAATTCTCTGCTGAAGTTGGTTAAATTGGAGTCAATTTTTTGTAAAATAAATAATTTTCATTGGAAGAAAATTAATTAAATATTCGAATTAAATATTAATGAATAAATATTCATGTCAGAAACCTTAAAAATCTAATAAATGATTAGTAAATATTTACAAATATAAATAAAATCTAATTCTAGTTCATTAAACTAAATTATAGCAATATTTTTAAATAAAATGTCAATTAATTTAAAGAACTGGACTATTAATAAATATTAATTAATAAAAATATACCTAAATTATCCAATTAATTTTGATTGATTGACTAATTTGGAATTAATTAACTGAGAAACTTACTAAATTTTATTTTATTTGTTATTTGGATTTTATATTTAATTTTTTCAAATTGTTATTTATATTATGAGCAAACTTGTGTATTTATTAATAATTAAATATTATTACATACATATATTTTGAAATTTCTTTGCAATGGCTCTACAGCCTAACATTTTATTACAATTTTTCATTTGAATTCTGCACCATAAGTTTTTTATTAGTGAAGAAACTTTTTAATATGTAACAAGCTAATAGAATTTATTAATGAACCATTTGTTGTCAGCAAATGGTCTCAAACGTTAGTATTTTTTTCAGTCTTAGCATAACACATACCTCCGCCATCTTTTTTTAATTTTTTTTTTTGGCAGAATAATGTTAATAATATTTCCTGTATTAAGCGAACTGGTCAGTAGGATAGTGTTTTTTAGGTTTCAAGGAAAAGTCCTAATTAATAAGGAATGATGCTATGTTAAAGTTTCTGTAATATTGCCAAATAGATTTCGCATTTCGCTGTATAATTTAATTACAGAATATATAGGTGAACATAAAAGGACATAAATTTTTAAAATTGATAACCATTATTTTAAAAATGATTAATTTTTATATCGATTCATTACATGAATTGTATCTGCTTGTAACATAATTATTTGTATGCAAAATTTATATAAATAATTCCGAGATAAAATATTTCTTGATTTATGTAAAGATTCTAAATTTTGTGGATATGAAAAAAAAATTATATTCAATAAAGAATTACAATAATGAAATTTTACAAATCATTATAACTAAGTAAAAAATGTTGAAATTTTTAAATGATACGTAGAAAGATTATTGAATAATGAATTATAATACTAAATAATCAATAAAATTATATTAAATGAATATACAAAAAAAAGGATACAATAAATTTTGTATTCCTTATTGTATTTAACTGAAATTTACTAATTTTATAATTTTCATTTGGTACTTTTAATGGAAAAATGACAATCTTACAAAGATAAATGTAATTTATTAATTTATATGCTTTAACATTTCCTTTCAAATATCTTTATGGAAACAATTAATTTTAAATAATTCCCGATGGCGTTACCGACACGTTTTCATAATTTCATAATTCTAAAATACCAATTTCTCAAAAATATGATCTAAAAACACAATTATAATGAATACAAATGAAAAAAAGAAAACTAATTTATAAAATATTTTTTAGTTAAAAAAGATAAGTAAAATAAAAAGGTTTTATAAAAAATTAATATGAAAATTTATAAATATAAAACTACATAATCCAATTCTCAAAAATGATGTTAATAATAAAAAAAAAATTACCTAAACTTTATATTTAACTTTGTTCCTTATTGTCCTTTATTTGAAAATACAATATATATTTTTCATTGTTGTGTATTTTCATCCTAAATCGTTTAAATGTTGTCAGCTTTCCTAAAATAACAATAATATTATCGAACAAAAAAAGGAAAAGGAAGAAGGAAGCCTATAAAAACGAAAATGTAATATTCTGACAAAAAGATATTATTATGTTTTTCATAAAATTTCCTGGGTTTATAGTTGTAATAAATTTTTCAAATTTAAGAACAAGATGATTACATAAAATATATTTAAAGTGCATAGAAAAATTGGCAAAAATTAGGCATATTTTGTACTTTTCAATTCTCATAGTCCAACACTCCCCCAATTTAACTTTTGGAACGGTTGACAAGCTTGAACATGAACTGAACTGAACAATTATGGTGCAGACGGAACTATATGAGAAAAGATCAATGATTCAATATATCCGATTTCTCACATTTATGCTTGCTGCTTTTAAGTAACCATAGCATAGAGTGGCTTGTGAACAGCATGGTGTTGCCAAATATACTGAGTTGTTAATAGGATTTTTTTGTGGTCGATTCATATACAAATTGTAATATTGTAGTATTAATATATCCATAATAGCTCCTGCACATAATGAACAAAGCATGGTTGTCTAGTATAATTTGGTCTCTACAAGCTTCTAATATCGATTGCTACACTGCTGATTATATCATATTACAAATTCTATATTAATTTGCATATGTGGAGGTGAGTTTTAGATGTTTTAACGTTTGTATACTAGTTTGTATGATTGTTTTTTCTGCTATCAACATCTATTTATGAGTTCAAGCTGCTAGTCTGCTTGTCTTCCATCTAGATAATAAGCAGATTTAACTATTTTAAAATGAAACACTCTGTATGTCCTTTAATATTTTAGTTTACTTTATTTGTTTTAAATATCTCAATTTAATTTTAAAACAAAACATGAAAAATCAATTTTGTAAAAGCTCCCAAAGTCCTTTTCTACATATTCTAATGGCCTATTTTAATACATATATATCCTTTTATATATATGAAATCATTTTTAAAGTTCAACCTCTTCAAAATCATTACCAACTTCCATGTCAAATCCAACCATAAGAGGTTCACTTTTTTTTGTTTTATCTTTTATCTTTATGTAAAGAGTGTAATCCTTTTTTTTTTTTTATAAATTATTTTCCTTTGCTAAATTTAACACTAAAGTTATTGGAAAATCTAAAGTCAAGGGTTTTTTATTTTCAAAATTATTTGTTTTAAAGGGAGAAGAAGGGCAAAAAAGTAAAAGATAAAATAAGGTTGAAAAAAAAAATTTGTATATTGGTTTTTCCTTTTTTGTATTTTAAGAATTTTTTGAATATACATACATATATATTAAATTTTTATTTGCTAAACTGGATAATCAATTTTTCTCTTCAATTAATATTAATTAAATTATGTAATATAAATTTTTATTAAATCAAACCTAAAACTTACAGAACTCTCCACATTTATTTAGAAAGTAAATGTTAAATGTTGACTCTCAACTTTCAAGAGTCAACATTTAAAATTTTTGTTACATCAATATCACTTCAAGTTAAACACTTTTTCCTTAGTAAGCCCCTAAAAATCTGTTTAAAATTGTGATTTATAAGCAGGCATGCGGAAGTTAAAGCTAAGAATGTTAAGAAATGTTTATAGGGTTTTGTATCACGACGTTAGGAATGTACAGCTGCTGTTTTACTTTTAATGAAAACTATTTGATATAATATTATTTTTAACAAAAAATTATGTAATAAATTTCCTAACCTTTTAAACCACTATATATTCCCAAACCTTTAGTTTTTATTTTTTCGCTTAAAATATCGATCCTTCCAAATCTCTCTCTATGATACCCACGTAAGTTAACAAAAAATTAAAATTAAAATTAATTTAATCTATAACATTCTTACGAAGCTCGTAACATTCCTACACATCTTATAAATATTCCATTCTTATTTCATATCTTTTAACTTTTCCATTTCTTAACATTCTTAATTTTTGATGTCTCTAGAGATTGTTATAAATCAGGCACTATTCATTTTCAGGTTTTGTATGATTTCGCTTGTTTGTTTAGATTTTATTAGGTCATTATGTAAAAAGCAACCACATACATTTTTTGTTGACTGATGAATGTTGACAGGTTATGTATATTGACAGGCATACATCCATTCTTCCAAAAAGGTACCCGAGCACCCAAGAAATATGTCAAAAACTAGAAATTCAAATCCGTCTCAATTCCAAAAATTGCCAACAAAATTTCAAAGTAATCGAAAACAAGAAAATATAATAAGAAAAAAAAAATTGGTGGTTCAAAAGTTGCCTTATAACAAATATTTATCCTTTCTTTCGGAATTCCAAACGAAAATATTATGTAAACAAAAACTTATAGAGAACTATTTAAAAAATGTTTAAATTATTATTATAAAATATTTTCCAAATAATTTAGTTTAGCAGCTAAACTATACATTCAACCATCCTACACTAATGGTTTGTTATGTTTTATTTGGAGCATTTCCAATTATTTAGTAATTGTGTCATATTTCAACTTTAAAATGTTCTTATAATATATAAATTTTTATTTTAATACAAAAATGTTGTACAGTCAAACTTCATTTTGCCAAATTATGAATGACTAACGGATGTATAGTAATATTTCATAAATTATGATAATAGCTTTTCCTTAAAAAAACAAAATGTTTCATTGAAAATAGTTGCAGGCATAATATAAAGAAAATGATAATTGACTTTCATGAAATATTTAGTTTCTTTTTTAGAATTAGAAGTAAACTAGAATAATAGTAGGTCATTATGTTATTGTAAACTTAAAAAGTAACTACAGACACTATTTCTTAGCTGATGTAGCTGATGTAGCTGGTTGTAGGTTAATACGAGAATCATATCGCTGGCAACGAGCAATTATGTTTAGACTCACCAGTAACACAAGCTACAGTTTTTGTGATAAAAATGGTTGAGTTATAGGAATCGTAATAATTCAAAAGACATCTTATTACATGGTCTTACTTCAACCAGTAATTCAAACTTATTTTCCTGCCATAATGAATCTATAAACCTAAGCTATGTATTAAAAATGTGATCCTTAAATTAAACTAGACAGTCATTTTATTTCTTTAACCAAAAAAAATAAATAATGAAATCAAAAAACATAATTTTCTGCTTTTGGTTTTAAATATAATATAAATATATATAATATAAATCTTTGTAAAAGAATCCTTCAAATCAGTTGATTTACTGGCATTCATTTTTGTTATCAAAACAAATATCCTTAAAACTTTATTAGAACCAACAAAAATAAGATAAACTATATTATAATTCCATTATCTGAAATTTTTACTTGTAATTTTTGTTATCCTGTTTAACATAAAAAATCGATAATTTTCTTACCATAACCAATTTTAATCAACTTTTGACGTAATTTTGAATAAAATTATAAACAGAGATAAATCAGAAACAGTTTTTCTTTGTATCTGGGTAGCCGGAAGGGTATATAAGAATAAACAAAATTCGATGAAAATTTCCCTTTATTTAATCTAAATAAATGTAGAATATGAAGAAAAAAAAACCCAATTATATTTAACATTTTGAAAATATAACATATACCAAGAAAAAATTTATTTAAAAATTTTCTCTTTTATAGTCCTTTGCAAACAAACTCAATTCTATTGAAAAACGTTTACTGATTTTTAATGTTTCGTTAGTTAAAAAAAAAAATATTGTCAAATACATTTTTCGTTATAACAAGTCAAATATACAAGAGTCCTTGGAAGTTAAATTATTATACATTTATGGCAATCACGCAGTAGTACCAAAGAGGTGGTAAAAAATGAAGATATGCAAATTTTATTTTCTATATCATTTAATCGATGTTGGGTTTTCTTTATTCGAAATTTTAAGGAAAATGAAAGAAAAGAGAAAGATATAGAAATAAGAAATAAGTTTAAAATGTTAGAAAATTACTTTTCGTTTATAAATATGTATAACAAAAAGTTAAATTTTTACCCTTTTCAATTTTTTGTTTGATTATAACTTTTAAACTTTTTTTTTTTTTTTTGGTTATGTCAAATTATTTGTATATATTTTATAAATATTTTATATTAAATTCAAAATGTTTGCATTTTTTTTGTGAATAAAATGTGTGAAAGTGAAGAAATTGTTGTGTCAATACGAGGTGTAGACGGAAAATGTTACAAATTTATCTGATTTAAATTGATGTTGAATATAGAAATTATGTCAAAAGTAACAAGTATAAACAACATTGCCTACTCTTATATATAAATTCTGGTGGGGCAGAATTTTCGAATAATTAAATTCGAAATGTTTGTGTCCAGTCAGATCAAAAATACTATTTTTCAAATTGTTGTATTTAGTGTAATAAATCACTTGGTATTTGAAGGGCAACTCAAGTTATAAATGTAAATATATTTAGTTGGTGTATGTTTTGAAATTATTTCATCCCAGCAAATTTTGAACAACAAACAAACTACTTGTTGAAAGGAAATTTGTCTTTTCCTCTATTGAAGTTAGCGGCCAGAATTCTAGGTTCACACATTGATCAAGCAGCTAAGCATACTAAACGATGGAATTGAATTCACACAACTAAACTGGTGAAATTCACACAACTGACTAAACGGGGTCGTCCTGATGATGTTCCTCGGTACGCGGTATTTAACCAAAATTAAAAGTATTGCTTGAAAAATTATAAATGATTTTTTGTTACGAAGATTTTAATATCAAATCAAGATAGTTTGAATATGACTTTTACATCATTGAATAAGACTTTAATATTGCTATATCTTATCCAAAATATTTTTGATAACTATTATTGAAACTACTAAAATTTACCTCGTATCCATATTGTAAATACAAGTTTAAATATTTATTTATAATACATATAGAATTCTCCTTAAGAATTATAAAATGAAAGTCCCTTTTTTTACTAAGGCCTTAAAATTCAATTTCTAAAAAAAAACTTAATTAATTTCAAGTACAAATCTGATTTATCTTATTTAAATATAAATTTCTGTATATTTTTTAAAATTTTTGAATATTTTTAGATTTAATTTAGTTTTGTTCTTATAAATATAACAAAATTAAATTACATTTTTGTTACAATTTATTTAATTTGCATATTTATTCGATTAAGTATTTTTTTTTTTATTTTAAATTTTTATATATATAGCTAAATATGACAAGAATTTTGGTAAAAAAATAAATTTATTTTAAGAATTTTGTGGTTCATTTTTGTAGAATTTAAATTAATATAAATTTCTCTTTCCAGTAAATTAAATAAATTTTTTTATTGCCTACCAGAAAATATTTTTGTTTGCCTATACAAACAATTACATATTTTTAAATAAGTAATGTATTTCCAAATCAAATTAATATTTTTCCTAGTGAATTTTCATATTTTTCTAAAAAGATCAATTGATTTTGAAATATAGAAATTTTACTTGAAAAAAAAAACAATTTGATTTTGAAACCTTTTGGCGAAGCTAGATTAGGTGGAAACATTCACACGACCAGAGTCCTTCTGTGAAGTTTCACAATATCATCTCAAGTCGCTTCAAAAGCACCAAACAATCGAAGATGTTCATACCTGGAACTTCCGAAAAACGAGATAGCCAATAGGAAAAAAACATCAGGACACTAAAATAAAAATCTGGACACTGGCAGTCATCCTTACAGGACACTGTGAAGTTAAATTTGGACTATCGGAAGTCTAACTGTGTTGATTCTGAAGGTGAGGATGAAACGGAAGAATATAATACTATGTGAATGTGAGCAGTTAGCAAAAAAAAAAACGGTTACGACACGACACCTCGATAGCCCCTGTCACTCAATCAGCTGTACTGTTTTTTCGATAATACGAGTCTGGACAGTGACGCATAATTAGGAAAAGGAAAGAGCTGCAGTGGTTGGTGCTGGCAGTGGTCCTCAATGTAAAAAAAATGTAAATATAACCTCAACGTAATGCATATTAACCTTACAATGTATAAATTAATAAAGTCTGCTATTTCATATCATATGAGAAATACCTTTAATGTAAGATATTCCCAGCTATAGCTACCTAATATCATATTTTAGTAATAGTTGGGACAGTCTTGCTCGACTAATGTAACAGGACTTATTGTTATGGCTATGACATTAACTAAATTGTTGTCTCCAGCTTCGCTTAAAATTGGAAAACAGACTGCTTTGATTTGGAAATGCTATACATATAATATTATATTTATATAGTAACATTATTCAAAGTTCTATTTAACCTTACCACAATGTGTAAATTAATAAAGTCTACTACATGATATTAAAAATGTTTTACAGTATATTATGGAAAATATTTACTAAAAAGAAGAAGAAAATAAAGAAAACAATATAAATACAATACATTAACTAGCAAAAAAAATATTAAGGAGTGTCAAGAAGGCGGATATGTTTATAGTATACCAAAAGTCCATCATGTATTTTTGTGTGACAAGAAAAAGGAGTATCATTAATATTCTCTAGTAAAAGAAATAAGTATATTTTTTTATGAGTTTTCTTCACTTTCTATAAATATATATAAAAATAGGTTATATAAAATGGAAATAAGTTTTAAGGTCGAAAGGATAAAGAGGTTTATGAGATAGTCTCCTCTAATGATAGTTTCATTATTGAAATATTAACTATAATACTAATGAAAATGAATAATTTGTTATTTTGAAAAAATAAATAAAAAATTAATAGAAAAAAATAAGTGAAAATAATATATAATTTCTATAAATGTGACCATTGAACTGGGCGATATGATTTTGCTAGTTATGTTAGAGTACAATAGGAAAAACACAGTGTCAATAATACAATCACTTTTAAAAAACAATTATGTGACAAGAAAATGACCTTGTTTACGATGGATAGACTTCATTGACTTTCAGTTCAAGTATTAATAAAAGCTGAGATTAAAGAACGACTCTCTGAATATCTGTATATATGGCCTATAAAATTAATTAAATGTAAGCATACACCATTTGAAGTTTGAAATCAAACTTAAGGTACATGTGTTGCAAAACACGAGTACGAGGGATGTCATCTTGAGAGGTATAAAAACACATATAAAATTTGAATTTTTTACAAAGAATTGACCACAATTTAACAAGGTTTCAAGACTAGGACTTATGCCTGCAAAAATAATCATAATTAAGGGAATCTTATCAACGACTGACTGGATTTGCTAAATCGTTGGAAATGACATTTTTCAGGAATCTAAAACGTCAATGTTAGCTAGGCCATGTTGTCCGAATGAACGAGCATTTTCCAGCGAAATTAATTTTTCAATCCGAAAAAAAAGACAGAAAAAGAAGCCACCAGTGACTTCCTAAAACTTTGAACAAACAACTGGAGAAGAGGAGGAAGAACCACTTTCATCACGGTTAAGAGTTATAGCGGCCTATAACGCCACAAAGGTAAGTAAGTATGTTGACTAAAAATAACTAGAACTAGATAATTTACTTAAGATTACTTAAATTTCTGCTATTAATAACGTTACACTGTCCTAATAAACTTAACATTATAAAATTGTCATATTAAAAATTAAAATACTTAAATTGTAGTACATAAAATCGTCCCACTCTTTAAAATTAATTGATTTTAAATTTAATTTTCTTATTAGAATTATAAAACTTTTATTACTTTAAGCTTAATTAATTTCAATGGATAAATAAAAATTCTAAAAAAAGGAAATTATGTTTTAAAAAAAAACATTAAAAATTTATATATAAATAAAATTTATTTGAAAAAAGTAACTTAATTTCCATTCGTTTTAAGATAAACTGAAATTTTTTTTTTTCTTTATTCCCAAAAGACAACCCTGTCAAAATAAAAGGATTTTTTTTTATATATAAAATAGAACATTAAAACTTTTAGCATAAAAAGCTAAAAGTTGACTTATAATTTTGACTGTAGGGGATGAAAAATGGGTGGATAAAAACATATAATTTTACTATGGGTTATAAAAATTTATAACAAAAAATATATTAAGTATTTTAAGATTTTCCCATTTTCATAAAAGAAAATATATCTAGTAAAAAAAAAAATATATGTAACGTTTAACATCATTAATTTTACATATAACTCTTAAACGATGAAGGTGATAATATTATGACGGTTATTTGATGGTTTTGATTTTGTTAAATCATAAATCTAGGAATTTAAAATCATAATATGAGAATATCAATAATAAAAAGATGAACAATTTAAATAAAATTTATGATTTTTATGTGGTGTTATTTATTTATGATAAATTCTGGAAATATTCTGAAAATTACAGACATATTTGTAACAAAATTTAAGATTTTATTATATTTCTAGATAAAATTGTTATATAAAAAAATAATATTTAATATTTGAAATATATTTTTTTATATTAATTTTATATTTTTTAATGGCATAAATTTTAAATCATTTTGTTTTTATTTAATTAAATATAGTATAAATTTTAATTTATATTTACGTATGGAAAATATTGTTAATGTAGATTCAGGGGGTCCATGCTAAAACTACCGATTAATATTTCCGATTAATAGCTACCCATAACACTTTTATTGAATGTCATTTTTTAGCCACCTCTGCACATTATTTTGGTAACATAGACTGCCCTCTCTGTATACTGCCTACCAGTTGCAGCCTATTAGAAATACGAAATGAAATACTACAGATACAAAGTTTTTTTTTACCATTTTTGCCTGAAAATGACTCAGCATAATAACATATATCTCCTCAGATTACGATTTCAGGCAAAAGCGTGTCAAATTTAATTTTTTTTTTTTAAATTAAAATATGTTTCTCGTTAGTTGTACAAACAAATATAACAATTTAAATTTTGTATCTGTGCAACTAAAAAATTGTGTAAATATAGTACCTAAAAAAATGTGAAAAAATCAATTCTAACATATCAAATAAAAAAGTATGCTTCGGTGTACATTGATCCTATTACTTACTCAAAGCTAATACTAGATCGATTGAATTACAAATGTATATAAAATGTATATCGGATATGAATCTAATTACAAAATTTCTGATTTCAATTAATTTTATATAATTAGTAATCTTTATTATTTACTTACTGAATTTACGTAAAAACTGTGTGCCCAATTTATTTGAAATATGATACCGAAATCCAACTGGGATCTACTATAATATTTCTGCGAGCATTTTATCAAGCACTACTGTAAAAGTGGTAAACATAAAGAAAAATTGATTTGAAGAGTCTTAATATTTTGGAATTTTCATTCTGTCACAAGATTTTATATAGTTTAGTTATTGATACTGGAGAAACACCTTCTAAAACATATTACATAATTCGTGTAAATAAAAATAGTGTAAATTTAATTAAATATTAAGACTCTAGAATTTACTTAGAGTGAGCTAAAAGCAATTTCTCAAATTGTCGAGTATAATACTTTTTTAGGGATAGTCCCGAAAAAAGTATTCACATAACAATTTCTTAAAATATTTAAAAATTTAAGTAAGTTAATGAAAGACACAACACCGGAATAAGAAGAAATTTTGTAATTAAGCAACTAAAAATATTATAAAAACTTTGGTTGACATTTGGCTATCAATTTTCTTCCTACTTTATCACATACAACAATATTTTTTTAATGCGAAATTCACCTATAATGGTATATAAATAATTCTTATGTAATTTACTCTAAAATAAAAACCATATAAGTATTAACATTTTAATGTGATGAGCCCAACCTAAAAACAAAATTTAAATATATTTTAGAACACTATTAACCTTGATTGGTTTGCGTGTCACAAAATAATTTAATGAAAACATTTTATTAAAATATTCTACTAATGGTCTAATTATTCAAAATTAACATTAACATAGTTTGTAATATCCTAAGATTAACGAACACAAACAATTACCAAAAATAATTTAACATAAAAACAATTTTACACTGCAATCAAGACTTTATAAAATATAATATGTAGTCAGTACCGTAGAATCCATTCTGTAGAATTTATGTATATTTGCAAATCCTTTTAACCTGATTGCAATCGATTATGAATGTTTATCCTAAATTTACAATTCTTTTTATTTTTATTGAAATTGGAAAATAATTCAAATATTTAATATCAAAATATCTAAAGTATATATTTATGTATGACTATCTTTATCTACATAAAATCTTCAGATTAATAGAATTGCATATATAAATGCCATACATAGAATGTTTAATGGTATGGAAATAGATGAAAAAGTTATTATATTTATACAATAAATATCAATATTTAGCAATCAGATTTTGAATAATATAATCTTCTATTTCTATTGATTTGTTGGAATTTATTTAAAATCTGATTGCTAAACTGTCATTATAAATTTTACATTTTACATTTTTGATATTAGTTAAAAGGATAATCTTAAAAAAATGAATTACTTCAACTACATGATTTATACAAAACATGACCGTAACTTTTATACTAGTATAATAGTTATAGTAATATAAAAAAAACTGTTATACTAGAATAACAATTACAGTATAACAGTTGCTGTAACTATTTACAACGTAGCGAATCAAATTTGTACTAAAACCACGATAATGACATAAATTAAATGTCTTCAGGACTACGATTTTTATAACTCCAGAAACTAAATACTACACAAATTTAGATATGATATTTTATCTAGGTAGCCTAACCCAGATGGCCTGAAAAATATGTCGTTTCACAAATAATTTCACAATATTTAACATAAATACTAATTAGCATCTCCTTTCCACTTCGAAAGTGGTAAATATCGAAAAACAAGATGCCTGGAGTTTCTGCTTAATATTTAGGATTTTTGTATAGAGAATTAAGAGATATTTTTTAGATTCGTCCTATATACAAAACCTACATTCGTCCTCCGCTTGAATACAACTCTCATATTTAGGCAGGTACATTGCTATTCTAACCTGTCTCCAATATCTTGATAAAGTAAAAAGGCTGGCCATCAAAATTACGGCCACTGCCGTAATGTGTAGGAAGTTTAGTCTGTTCTATATCTGATGGAAAACTGCTCCGAGGAGATTAAATATATTTTGCCAAAGTTTACTAACTTAAATATTCAATTGAGACAATAATCTATCGCACACTGAAATTAATTATAAAACCAAATTTTTCCACTTGAAATTTTTACTCTTTAAATTATTATTTAAACGAGTTTAAGAAATATGTAAACTGTTCCCTGTTAGCCCCGGTCCTTTAATTAATTCATATTCTTAAAATCCTAAACTCGCTCTTCCTTTCCCATAGCCAAATCCTGTGTTGGTATAGTTAAAGGAAAATTTTCACATTATTTAGATATTTATAAAATGAAAAAAAAAAAATTACTTCATAAAATAAAACTGCTACAGATTCAAGCTCATCATCAGCTAGTAGAATGTAAAACTTTAATTTATTAACAGAATTTTACAGAATTTGATTTAAAATATGATTAAAAATATCCTTCCAAGTTGAAATGATTTCTTTCATACCAAAATCCTTAACTAAATATGTCAAATTTTAAAACTATTTTGTTCAATAAATTTATTAGGATCGCAAAAAAAGGATTTTGTGAGATAAAAATAAACTTGATTCTTCAAAACTGAAAAAATAAGCTTTAAAAGTTTTAAAAGTAATTTGTCCTGATAAAAAACTTATATATATAAAAAAAAGGATAAAATGGAAACTTCGAAAAAATTCTTACAATTTTTTTTTTGTGCAGAAAATTAAAAACAAATAAAAATATGTTTTTTTTTTATTGTGATAATGCAGAAAATAAAAAATCATACCAGAAGAGACATGACAGCAGTAATAAAGGATGTGCGGATAAAATTCCTCTGTGATATTACTTTGCATCGAAAATATTGATTTTTATTCTTTTAAGTTCGGAGCACCAACCAACATAAAAAATGACTATTTCTTATTTGATTTTTATGTATATGTATGTATATAAAGGAATGCGGCATTTATATAAAAATAAGGATGCGGTTAAATTGATTTGATTTTTATTTTTTTTTTCTTAGCATAATAATTTTTATTTAAATAAATTGGAAAAAATAAAAATAATGCAGATTTGAAATTAAATATTAACATTTTACATTTTACATATTAGAGTATATTTTTATGCTAATATTAATTTCTATTATTAATGTTGCAGTGGCAGCAGCAAAGTCTCGGTACACAATTTATTGTAAAAATATAATGTTGTCTTAAAATTATACTATTTTTTATAGATATTTTCAGTTTTTAAGGATGAAGAGTTATTCATTATTTAAATATTACTCGTGTACTAGAGATATTGTTATTAATTATTTCTCATGTTATTTGGAATTTTACGATATGAAATTAGTGTTAAGTGTAAAGGTAGCATTATTAAAAACAGCAAATTGTTATTTATCTAGATTAAATTTTGTTTTCGAATGCAATAAAAAGTCTTTGATCTAGACTAGATCCCAAAACAATTTCAAGTGTGTGGGTACATTCGCCGTGTCAAATTTTATAGGGTGAAACTCGCTTTAGGCGAATCTCCCATTCGGCTTTCAAAAAACATTAATAGAAATGAATTTAAATGCAGCAAAGAATTCACTTACATTTTCTAACGTTAACATTAGCTTAACATTGAAAATTATTACTCAAATAAAATTTCGTTACGCTATAAAATGAAGCATTTGGCCGAAAAAATATCCACTGACTTTAAATCAAATTTTTTTAGCTCGTCTGTTAGATAATAAACGTAGCTATAAAATTAAGTTACTATTTGACCTGGCGAATAATATCGACTTGCTCAAAACCCAAATATTTGGTGTCGCGTATATGGAATATTCATCGTGGTATCATATATTCATATTCATCGTGGTTTCATAGTTTACCAAAGATTTTTTTTTTTTTGGTTGATATATACCGACATGATAAAAACGAAGGATATCAAAATAATAATTTCTATTTAAAACAGAGAATTGCAGGGTGGTAGCATATATGTATCTATTGTAAAACTAATATTACTGCAAAGTAATCAGCAATAATTTCTATTTGATTTTAATTTTACGCATCAGATTTTTTCATATTATACTAGAAATTTAATATTTAAATTTTATTCGTTTTTATTTATGCTTCTTTATTTGCATTCACATTCTCCGTCTGTTATCGTCTTTTCCTTCGAATTTAGGAGCGCTACAAGTTTTGTTTAAAGTTTAAACCAACGCCAGTTGAAAGCTAAAAATCTTTCAGATTTTTATCACCATTTCTTCTATACTTTTTTGTTACTAAATAAGCCATCAAAAGCTCCTAAAACATTTGTTAATGAATAATTAAATATTTTTACATTGAATTTTGTCATTTAAATAATAAGTCATTGATTAACATTTTAAATTAAGTGTAATATGCATTCATCTCATTATTGAAAAAACTAAATTATTAATTGATATTTCAAAGAATTGATAATTCCTTCAAATTACTGACACGTTCAATATAGAAGTGCAAAATTGCAAAAATTATGAGATTGAGATACAATTTTATGAATGACATTTTTTATTACCGTGTGGTAAGGATAATAAGTTTCAGTATTACTGTCAGATCTGTTGATAATGCCTTTTGGTATATAATATAAAGTTAATAATGTGTACTTATCTCAGACACTTCAATTATATTGGAATCAGATATATTCCAATATAATTGAAGATCAATATATACCAAAACTATCAATATACCAACAACACTTATTATTATACTTTACATACTAATTATTAAGAGTTTGTTACTATATAAATACTTATAATTTAATTAATTTTTATTTATAAATATGTAATTTAAAAAAAAATAAAGAAAATACAACGAAAATGGACTAAAACAAAGTTTGGTTATGCGCGACGTCGCATCATAATATAAAAATATGTTTCACCTTGCGGTAAAATTGAGGGTGAACACTAATAATTATTATTATGCAGAATGTGTATAGTGCATTAAAATTGTATATCTGCACATATTCTTTCATTATTTATTATAGGAATTCTAAAAACTGTTGAATTTGTCATGCATTTTGCTTTATAAGGGAACTACTACAATTCCATCTACTACATTATTTTATTCAAGGTATACTAACTAAGGGTGAAGTTGAGGGTGAGTCCGCCGTAAATTATATTATTATTTTTTCGCAATTTTCTAAAAGTTTTCGCAACTACGTAAAATCCGTATATAAAGGAATAATATATGTTATTTTTGTATATATATGTTTGCTTATATGTTTATATATGTTTTATGTTTTCCAAATACTATGGTTTTATGGTATTTTTTTTTGCTATTTCGTATTGTATGGTTTTTATTATCATATTATATATGGGTACAAATAACACTATTTTTTTTTTACATATATAACATAATAAAAATATATGTACAAGGAATTACTTGCGCATTTTCGCTTTTTTTATATATTATTATGTAGAAAGTGTATATTTTTTTTTTTTGTCATAATTTTTTAGGCATTTGGATATTTTTTTATTTTTTTATATATATTTGTATAGGCAATTTAAGAATATCTCTGCAATGCGATTTTTTATTCCATTTTATTATTATATTGTACATAGAAAAGTATCTGATCGATAATTGTTATATGTCTAAATTTTTTGTTATGCTTTTTAACTTAATTTATTTTACTTATCCAAGGTGTTTTTCAACAACAAAAAAAGTTTATGGTGTGATTATTTATATAGTCTTGTATAGATGAGAAGCAGAATATATGATGTAATATTTTGTAAAAGAAATTTTTAACTATAGGAAGTAAGAATCATTCTTTGTTGGAAGTGTTGCTAATTAAAATAGTTTTAGAAATTCTTATTATTTTGTTAGTGGTATTAAGACGATTCAGAGATAATTTAAATATAAACTGCATGACATTATTATTCTGTAGATGGTCAATAAATGATTGCAAATTTTTGTTAAAATTATTTTCCATTCTCGTTATATGCCATTCAAGCAATCATGCCGTAATTGCGGAGAACAGAATGAGAAAGAAACTATAGCATACTTAACTTGTAATTGGCCAGGGATACACTTTGCTGATATGAATTCAACTACCTTAGTGATCTAGCGACTTACTGATATAATACAGTTTCTGACTGCCACGAGGTGGATTTAAAGTTACTATCTTTGTTAACCATTTTATATGGTTTGTTATATTTATTAATCTTATTTTTTTTGAGAAATATGTAAAAGTAGTCATTGAGTACCTAACCTTCATCAATCTCGGAAACGCAACCTCCATTTTCACTTTACCAAGAAACTGGTAACCTGAGAAAATGAGTGATTGCATAAGGAGTGATATTGTTAACCATAACTTTCTGTAGTTAACTAAAACTTTCCAACTACAAACAAAATATAATCAGCTCTTTTTATGCCGGATATACTAAAAGCAAATTAAGATTCTTATAATCACAGACTTAGCTATGAATTGTTTAAATTTTTTTTAAAAGTTTTACATATTAAGGAAACATGTTATATGTTGTCATACAGTAATTTATACCAAAATATAGAAAAATGCATCTTCATTTCAATAACAATTTGAAAGGATATTTATATTCTCCATTTTGTTATATTAGATTTAATATTTTTTTATATAACTTAAAGTTATATTAAATAATTTTCTATAATAATAATATTAAATTCCTAAAATAATTCACATCATTTTACTCGAGTGGAATCTTTTTAAATTATATCATCGTTTTTCATAGTTATGTACAAAGAACAATGATTGTGATACTCATCAGTACAATAGCTATTAAAAAACAATTTTTTTTCATGCTTTTATAGTTTTTCATATCACATACAAACTATGCCAACAATCTATAGCTTTAGACAGAGTCGACCTAAAATTATAATTATAAAATGATTTGTCACAAAACTGAATCCAGTGAAAATTTCTTACAAAACTGAATTACTATAGAATACTTTTTAAGTTTCGGTTTTTCGGAGTAGTATTATGAACAGATTTCTGTTTCTAAGTGAGATTTAAACATTTGTTAGCTGTTTGTGTAAAAAAAATGGCTGTAATAAAATATATTTAAGTAAAAGTTTATAATAAAAATTTTGTTTCATTTCAAATATTTTAAAATTTTTATGATAATTTTATTTTTTATATATCGAAATATTTAGTTAATTATTTACCATTTAACATTGTATGACAGTTTATAATAAAATAATGGAGAACCGAACCAGTGGTTTCGCACACGATATGTTTTCTTTTCGTATTCGCACATTATATACATTAAAGCTAGTTCCAGTATAAATATTTTTCAGGTTACAAAATCCAGTAAGTAACCTAGTTATTGTTCGTACTCTAAATCTGCTTGAACCACGAAGCTCGCGTGTCCTTTAAGGTGAATAATGTATGAATTGTTTGGCAGTATTTAAACCTTGTGCAAAGTTCCATTGTTTTTGCATTTGTGAATTCATCTATGCTTTTATTTCCAATTATGCCATTTCTCGTGGTATGAAACAAAATGGTATTGGGTTTATTCTGATCCTTTTCTTTCTGGAGAATTTGCTGCCTCATCCCAACTACTGCCCTTATTCTTTTTCATTAATATAGTATAACCGCAATAATACATACACAACAATAATTTCATTTTTTCAATATTACAATGAATTTTCCTTAATTGAATGTCAAACTAAACACCTACGGCAGTACGAGTATAGGCAATTGAAAATAAATTAAATGGTTTTTAATTTTTTGTTGCACTTTTCCTATATCTACTTTATATACATACATATTTTTTTTTATGAAAAATCAATTAATCTTTTAATTTGTAATTGCGGCGAAAACATCATTTTAATTAAATAAAAATATATTAAATGACATTTTTTTTTCGAATAATGGTTATTGCTAAGGACAAAAAAACAAATACAATACAAAATGGTTATAGCAATTAATATTATTTTGTCGTTATAGATTTATATTAAAATTATTTTTAAAAATGATTATAAGGTACATATATGATTAAGTGGTACTGCGGTATTCTTCTGTAATTCATTAGAACAACGAATTTTATTGTCATCCATGAAGTTTTAAATGAACAAATACTTACGAGTATTAATTTGATTTAGTATTCGATTCGATTTTGATTAGATTTGATGGGATGTTTAATATCGATTTAAGGTTTCAGCAAATCTTATTGTGTTTCATCTGGATCTCAATGAAATTATAGTAGCTATAAGAAAGAGGACATGTATCATTTTACTTTGGCCTATATGTACATACTTAGAACTATAAATATTGATATTAAATATCTGTATAAAAGAAATCGATAAAAATGAAAACTTATATTATTAATGAATATTTAAAGTAAAGAAGATTAATAATTTAATGTAAATTTAAGAAAATATTTTTAAAATAATTTTTTGTTATTCTTATTTTTCTGTGGTAATTTTAATCTTGAATCTAATTAGAAATGTCAAATTAAATTTATGACTGGGATACTTCACAAAATATTTCACTTAAACATAAAAGCATAATTTAAATTTTTATTTATTTATCTTACAAAGTTAATCGAATTATTTTACAAAATTAATAAAATTGTATTTATTGCAGAGAAGGTGAAATTTAAGTGCAAGGAGGAAATTATGGATTTCAAACTGGCTAATAATGTTCGTAGATTTTATTTCTTTGTATGCCTTTTTAATACTCTTCAAAACATGCTTTAAATATTAGAATAAACTATATGGTTATAACAGCATTTCAGTATCAAAATTCCACCAAGAAGAAAATATCCTAGGTATAATTGACATTGCGCTGTTCACTGACGGGCTCAAAATGGACAGTGGCGTTTGTGCTGGTATAATCCATTGTATTTTAAGGAACAAATCTACCAAAATAAGAAATGATACTTCAAGTAAAAGAAATATTGCTATAATTGCAATATATATTGACTAATAGGCAAGCAGAGATTATAGCAATATACTCTGTCATAATATTTGGAAAATATGTCAAGACCAATCTTTCTTATTCAAATAACATAAATTCAGAGTTATTTTCAGTCACATGAAACTGTAGTGAAAATTATAATGTAAAATCAATTTACTTACAAAAAAAAAAAATTTAATTAAAGTGATAAATAAATTCAAACAATTTAATTTATTTATATATTAAGTTGATTTTCAGTTGTTCAATTTAGATATATTTTTACTGAGTTTTTAATCCTTTTCTAATCTAAAATTTAAATTTATCAAAGGTTAAATGTGTATTTTAATTATAAATACAAATTGTATAAAATGCAAATGTTACGAAAATGAAATTGTATATTATATCATCGTAATCAATCTTTACATATATTTTGTTAAAGCATAAAAGATTTAGTAACACGTGTAAAAATTTATGGAATGTAAGAATTAAATATTTAATTGTTTCTTATTAACAAAAAGTTAACTTAAATTTTCATTAAAACCAATCTTATAATCCACATCTTACACAAGTAAAACATATTGAATATTAATTAATAATTTAGCCCAGGTAATTGCCAATTAGTTCGTTAAAATACTTATTATATTATGGTTAGTGCACTTAAATTTAAAAAAAAAAATGTTATATAAATTATATAAGGTTTCAGTTCCTGACATATAGAAGTGAAACCTTACTAATTTCAAACACCATCATCAACACATTATTGCTAAGAGTATAAAATCTAGAATATTGTGGCCCAAAATAATAAGTAACATAAATCTTTATGTAAAGGTGGAAGCCATAGCGAAACCGATTAAGAGACGAAAATGGAATTAGATGAAGTTACAAAATGCAGTTAGATAGAGAGACATACCATCAGGAAAAACAGTCAATAGCCAAGGAACAAGAGTGAAATATTGTTGTAATATTCAAGCAACAAGAAGTCAAGGTTGTCGTAGAGAGCAATCGTGTCGTAGCTGTATGAATCCCAAAGAAGAAGAGAGAATTGCACACTTCATCTGAAATTATTCAGAGGTAGCAACGACTACTTATTGCTCTCTTGGCAACTAGCATCTTAGCGAGTTAAACGATCTTAGCCAATTAATGACCTACAGAAACCGTAAATTTCTTTAACGCAACAATATGAAACTAAAATAACCCCATACATGTTACGGTTCACGGGAATGTGAGGTAGCAAAACAGTCTGATCCGTAGCTCGTCAGTTAAACCAAACAAATTTGTTTACATTATTACTTTTTTGGCTACTTAGTATTTTGTCTAAATTGAAATATTCTAAATGAATATCTGACAAATAATTTATATTTCACAATACATTTAAATTATATATTTTTTTAGATTACAAAATTTGAAAATTTTGTATTTTTTTTACTACCCAAAATATATTAAAATAAATATTATAAGTATTCATTTTCATTTTCGATTCACTAAGCAAAGCCACAAAAACTCTTTGATCCGACTCCGACTATGTCTATAACCATTAAATTTTTACTTCATTAAGTTTTCCAGTCTCTCAGTTTTGCATCTCTGCTAATTGCACTCTAAAATGGTTAAAATTATTTTTACTACAAAATTATATTCAGTTTAAAATTAGATGCTAAAATTTATGTTTTCATTTAAAATCAAGACTTAGCAATGCAGTTATTTTTGAGAAAAGCTGGACTGTGGCTTCCTGAATTGTAAAAAAAACACAAGCTTTTGTAAGAGTGTACATAAAGCGCTGTTATTATGAAAGTAGAAGTAAATTGTATTTTTCGTTGAAGTGATACTTATTTATAATGTTACCAGTAATGTTTACTAATGCTACTCCTTGTGCCTGTTTTAAGTTCACCATAAGGCACTTATTTAGTAATACTTCTATGACCTTAAAAACTCTTTATATAAATCAATATTTATTTTATTTTCCTATAAATATACAATTTAAATTCAAATATACAATTTAAATTCATAAAAAGACATATTTTTTTATGATATTCTCTTTATCAGATTTTCATTTTGTCTAACTCTTAATAATAATACAAAAAGATGAAATGTTTACCCGCATTTTAAGTACATATTTTTTAAGATTTTTTGCCACATCAATAAGAAAAATGACGTCAAAAATTTTATTCATCATTGTAAAGGAGATAAATTTAAGAATATTTAAATATTTCAATAAAATTCTGAAAAGAAAATTTGTTTTTTTATTTTAGTTGTTTTTGATACTAACAATTTGTATACCCACGTGTATTTGAGCATGTGACAGACAAATATTGGTAAAAATTGTTAAAATCTAGATAAATGGAAATATAATTCCATTTTTAACGAACTCAACATAATTTTTCCGGAAAAGCCCCAAAAGCATTATAAAAAATTGATAATTTTCGTAAAGATGTACTAAACCCACTGCCATAATGTAATTTTGTACTATAGACACGTACTGGAATCTGCAATCAACAATCGTTATCGTTGAAAACATCCTTTATCGTGTGATGTCCTGAAAATACATTTTGGGTCTTTGATTCTACATACATATTTGAAAAGTAAAAAAATAAAATTAAGATTTATTCAACATACCAAAAAATGTGGAATTTAAAAATTGCTATACAGTTCACCATATTGCATGGTTTGGTTAATTGGACCCCAGATAACCAAATATTATAAAACATTGGACGAAATTACAGCTAAATTTTATAATTTGCATATATATAAAGTATCTAGTCTTGTTATCATATAAATATATAATAAAATAATATAGTGAAATATAAAATGAACCTTAAAAAAAATTAATGAAATATTCCCTTAATAATATATTGTTGAATATAAAAATGTTTTAAAACAATTAAAAAAAAATTCTTAACTATATAGAGAATGACACATCAATTAAAAGCCACAATAATAAAGAATCCCAAAGGTAAAAAAACCACATCCTTGAAATAGAAAACTATTTGTGGTAATTTGCTTGTAACATTTTCAAATGAAATAAGCTCTATTTATTCTGCAAACAAAATATAGTATAATCAGATGTGGTTAATTCAAAACCATTTTTAGGCAAAATAATATACACTCATGTTTTATATAATTCAAACTATTAGTATAGATTAAGATAAATAAATTGGAAAAAAAATACAAATTGTTTTCATTCTCTTTGGAATTGTTTCACCTTGGATGGTTCTTTTTAAAATTATTATATATTTTTCATATAAATTGAGAGTTTGTTTAATTCACTTAAGTTAGAAAATTTAATATTTATCATTTAAAATAAAACTGTATGTGTCCAGGTCTAGAAGATTAATACTATTGAGGTTCTTTTTAATTTCAGGAAAATATTGAATTTATACTATGTCTGTCAATTTGGCCAGAAATTATGTTAACTAACAGTGTGTTTTTAATGGGGAACTTTTTTAATATGTCTCCTGTTTTTGAAAGTCCTCATGAAACAAAATGTGGCATGATATTTGGGTGGCGATAGCTGTGATGTATTAGATCATGGGACTAATCCAGACGGAAAATATCTATACTATATCTATATAGAGTTGAATCAGTATTAAGTGATACAATTTGTAGTTAGGTTAGGTCATATATTTACCAACAAAAATATTGTCTTCCTATTAAAAGCCATTAGATTGCTTCAGTTAAAAAGTGTCTTTAATAATAGAAAGAAAGAATATAAATAAACTCACTTGACTCAGAATTCATATAATGAAGTAGTCAATGGTGGCTCTACCATAAAGGCGAAATAGGTAGCCGACTAGGGCGCTACAGCTGCATAGGACGCCAAATTATTTACTGGATCATATATTAATCTGTATGTAAAAAATAATATATAATCGCTCCACGCTAAACTACATAAAAAATAATATATAATCGTGCATATACTATAAAACACCTCGATAACATCACCATACAAATCGATTTAATATGATATTCTTCGTGATATATCACCGACCATAGTTTAAAAGTAGTGTAAGTAGCGTTTTGGAAAATCCCCTGTTAAAAATCACAATTATGGTTTAGTTTAAACGTAATTGAGACGGACAAAACATTCCAATAAAATTAGAAGAATTTGTATTAAAATGGAATTGAAACTAAAGCATTTATTTTACATTATATTGTGTTTTTTTACTTATAATTTTCTTTAAGTATTCGTTTTCATTGGCAAGGAGAGATCTAAAAAAAGTTCTTTTAGGACGCGCAGTTAAAAAAAATGTTTTTAGCCAGCCCTGGAAGTAGTATTGTTACTTTAACCGAATTCTAGAGATGTTGTACTGTAATTTTTAATCAAAACTATATAGAGAAACGAATGATTTTGTTATTAGATTTCAGAATTAAATGATATTACTACTACAAATGATTTATATACAAAAATTAACCTACATTTCATATGATATATAAACGATTCAATGTATAATCCGAACTCATTTTTCTACTTCTTTATTTCACGAAAATTGGATGGAAAATGATTAATTATTCACAGCAACAAAAACATTTTGTTAACAGTGATGGGATCTTATATAAAATACCAAAGATTCAACAATCAAAAACTGACATAATCAATTAGAGACTTTTATAATATAGTAATGATATTGGTTTGAAGTTTCTAGTCCCTCTAGATCCAGAGATAAATGACTGAAAGACAAAATGAATCCTTAAAGGCATTATGAATTGAACTACAATTTTTGCTTATTAATTGCTTACTAGGATCATTTGATAAAATTCGTAACATACGAACATACCACATCGTCTTAAATTACATTATTTAAACAAAATTGTATTTTAACATACTCCTAAGTTTGTATACTAATAATTATATATTTATATACAAAGTTTCCCCATGTATTTTCTCATCGTATTATATGCCAAGGTAAATAGGAATTTATAGTTTTTCATCATTTATGTTATTTTTTTTTTGCAACTATATATGTAAAAGTTATTTCTTTTCTCTGTGGATTTATTTTCTCATTTCATCCTTTTTTTACAATTATATCCTTTTTTATTTTTATATCCTGTTTTACCATTTATAAAATATATTATCATTTCTATAGTTAAAGGGGTGGGTTTTTATTTCTCATGTGAAAAACTATAGAGTTCTAAATTTCTATATTTCATCAGGTAAAAAGAAAAATCTATATTTTTTTTTCTCACTAAATAATATTAACGAATATAGATGAAAATCCTCTTTTCCAGGTGTTTTTTTTTTTTGTAATTTTTTCGTTTTTGCTATTTTATCGATTTTCCGTCACATTTCCGGTGAAATTTATGTAAGTTAAAGTTCTGTATAATTTTATATTATTTTCCTTCTTTTTCTTTTTTTTTTTGTGTAAATTTAGTATTCTTATCAGGCGGGAGATTTTCTTTTTTGATCGTATTTTTTATTTGTTTGTTTTTGTTTTAAGGACTAAAAAAAATAATAAATTTACAATTATTTTATCAAATTTAAATAATAATAAGAAGAAGTAATGGGATAAACTGAAGCAGATTTGGATTTTGAATGGTTTTAAAATGTGATGAAAATAAGTAAAATATTAAATTGGAAAACTTTTTTAAAGGATTATAAAGAAATTTAATTCGTAATTAGGATATAAAATAAAATGCAAACAATTGATATAAAAATGAAGAAATATAATTGTATGGACTTGTGTTTCTAAAACGGAGGTTCGTCTTTAATTAACATGCGAGTCTGCAGTCAGCAAAAATGAGATTTGATTATTTTACATTTTTAATAAATAATTTTTATAATTTCGATATTTTCCTTGTTCAAATATTCGTTAATCCTTAATTGAATATAAATACATAATAAAATTATATTGTGATGCCGACTATTAGTAAAACAGTGCTGTACTGTTTCATCCATAGTACGGGCTTGGTCAATTTAAATAATATAAATTTAAATGGATCTAAAAATACATATTTTCTTGTACATTTTCTGTTTTGATATATAGAACGATGGAGAATGCTTTTAAAGCATAGTTTTTGTTGAATTTGGAATTTAATAAATATTCGAAAATTAATTTAATCGAATTTCTCATTTGAATATTTATATAAAAAAGAATTAACGAATCAATTAACACGATAAAATCATGTTTAAAAATATTTTTTCTAATTTAGCAATTCCGGTCCATATTCACATCTATATTCTCCGATGGAATATTATTCCGCACGGAATTCAGAATCGATGTGAATACCTTAATTATAATATAAAAATTTAACGTAAATAATAAATACGTAAATAATTATAGTAAATAGTAAAATTATTTATTATAAAAGTACATAATTAATTAAATTTTGATTTGTTAGTATATTTTTATTAATATCAATTAATTCATTTCGAAAAACATCAACATAATTTTTTCTAGATTAATGATTATAACCATATAGAGACTATTTATAAGTCCAGTAAATTATACTCCCAGTGTGAAAAATATATTAGTTTTCAGCATATATACTAAAATTATATAATGATTAATTACAGGAATAATGATTAGTTAATTTGGGAATTTTAGTTTATTTTATTATTAATGATATTACAATCATCATTACAAAGCATATAAAGTCAAAATTTATTTTGTGTTAAATTGTTTTTCCTCTACATTCAATTTTTTATTAATATTTCCCATAATAATTTTCGTGTTCTATGTATAATTAATGAATATATTTTTATTATATCTATAAATTTTCTTTTTATTATTATTGGTTTATAATATTTTCATATAATTAAAGTAAAAGAAAATTATATTAGAAATTCTAAAAAGAATCAACTTTTTAATATAGTATAAAATTATTAAGGTAAATGTAAATTTATAAAAAAGGACGAAGGACATTTAAAAATTTATATCATGATTGAAAATAGAAATAGTTTTATTTTATAAATGTTTTTTTTTTTTTTAAATATATAAAATTTAAATTTTTGTGATATTATAGAATGTAAGTATTTGATTTGTTTAAATTATTAAGTATTTAATAAATAAATAATAAAATTAAAATAAATATAAAATATATACGAATATTTAAATATGAATACACTGAATATAACTAATATATAATGTATTAAACAGCCTAGTCTAATGCTCCAGCTACAATCAAAGGTTTCGTTTTCTCTATAATACGCAACCAGCTATTAAACATGAAACCCAGCCATTTCACTGTTATGAAAGAACTTAGTTTAACTTTTGTATTTTTTCGATTTCTCAATGAATTTATATATTTAATTTGAAACATAATTGAAAAATTGAGGAGGAAATGTTTGATTGAGGAGGTAAAAAAATCATATAATAAACAAAAAACTCTTTTGAAGGCTGTGTATAAAAAGCAAATGAAAATGTTTGATTGTAGATGCAGCATAACATATTAAATGAATTCATGAAAAAATTCTAAATCTTAACATGATGATTATTTCTATGGATTAGTCATTAGATAATATTAGAAGAATTAATTTATATGTACAATGTTTCATAATCGTATCGTAAAATATGGATACTATAATGTGATATTTAGGATTTATCCCAGTTTAAAATCACAATTACATATTGTAATTTTTATTGCTGGCATATTAACTTAAAATGCTGTAGTCAACTTAGATCGAAATCGATGTCTCAGTCTAGAAAAGAACCTCCATAAAGACTTAATAAGCAACAATTGTTGCAACAAATGTTTAGTATATTTTAGAAATAGCCGGTTGCAGATAGCAGTAACTTCAAACCTCGGATTAGTATTATTTCAAGAACGTGAATACAAAGCAGAAATATAATTCAAAATAAAAGCAGAAGATATAATAAAAAACCATCTTTTTTTTATTTCCTTGCCATAGAAATAACCGCAGAAGTTTGTATGGAGAATTTCTGCACTTATTTAATTTTAATTTTTTGTGGTCCTGGTTCATGGAATTATTTCATTAAATATGGAAAAAGATTAACAGAATATTTCGCAAATTTTGTTATTAGCTGGTTTTTTATATTTTAAATTTAGTTATTTAAAAAGAAATTATACAATTGTAAATATAATGTTAAATAATAATTATATATAAAAATTACCTGGTGATATTTTTTATCTAGAATTCATAAATTAATATTAAAATAATATAATATAAGAAAAAAAAAACGTCAGTTGCTGCAAGTAATTAACTTCAATTTACCTGGCTCAATATGTAAAATTATATTGTACACTACAAATATTTCCACCTTGCATTTTCTAATAATTTTAATTTAATAATTCTTTATAAATTTTTTAAAAATATTTATTTTACAATTTACCTGAGGTACATAGGTACATACTTTTAATTTAGGTACTTATAATTTTTATGTTTATTTAATATTTAAATTTCAAGATCTTCACATTTTTTTCAATAAAACAAATTAGCAATAATAAAAAAAGTACCTTGGTGGTGTTTTGTCCATGTCGTCCTTTGTCCTACATTATCTGTGAAAAAATTATCATGATTGAATTGAAAATTAATGAAATTTTAATCACACTTTAATGTTTTTTTTTTCAAAATTTCAAGCTTAAATCCCACAACCGACAAATAGCTATAGAGCGTTTTTCAAAAACATTTACTTGCATGTAGACAAATATGAATACTTTTCTTTTTGATTTTATGGAAGTAAGAGTATTTGCAAAAAAAAGGAAAAATTTGCGTCCATACAATAATAATTATATAAATTTTGATCTCTTTCTGTATATTCATTTTGCTATAATCAAGATATCAATGCTATCAATTGTGTCTGTATTGCGAAATTTCTTATAAATACAGAGCTATTCATACTTGTTAAATATTTAAAATATAAAAGTTATTTTGTTCTAGGCCTAGGTAATATTTATTTTTAAAGGAAAGGTATTTTTATTTTAGACTCTACCTATTTTTTAATTCATCCGGTTACGTTAACACGTGATTTCACATTGATTCCTAAGAATTAATTTGTCAAATGAATCCACCTGCAACTGTAATTCTTTTTATTATTTAAATAACAAATATTTGCGGGTTAATACGTTATGACTCAGCTTCCTTATCTTGTTATAGGTTCTTCTTATGATACCTCTTAATAATATTAATATTTTTAGTTACCTATTGGTTTCGATAAATATTTGGGATATTCATTAATTATGTTTATTTATCTTATAAAAGTTGAACTGAAAGTATCGCAATAATTAAAATTAAAAAATAATAAAATTTAAATTTCGGCTATTATATTAGTAAAATTAAAATAAATATTATAAAGAATATCATAATGAATAACGAAGTTGTTAGTATTGCTGAACCAAAACCAGAAGATTTAATCAAGTCTACAGAACTCCTGGAAGTTCTTCAACAATTTCAAATATTCGAATCTGAATCTGAACTTAATCATCGTTTGGAAATTTTAACTAAATTAAATATTTTAGTTAAACGATGGATATTTGAAGTATCAATTGAACAGAATATGCCAATAGAAGCTGCTCAACAATTAGGAGGAAAAATCTATACATTTGGGTCGTATCTGCTGGGAGTACATCAAAAAGGTTCAGATATTGATGCAATATGTGTAGCACCAAGAAATATAGAAAGATCACTTTATTTTTCATCATTTTTTGAATTACTGTGGCAACATCCAGAAGTTACTGAATGCCGTGCTATTGAAGATGCCTATGTTCCAGTTATAAAAATGAAATTCGATGGAATTGAAATTGATTTGCTATTTGCCAGATTATCATTAAAAGAAATTCCAGATGATCTAGATCTACATGATGATAATTTGTTAAAAAACTTAGATTTGAGATGTGTGCGGAGCTTAAATGGTTTCCGTGTCACAGATGAAATATTAAATCTAGTTCCAAATATTGACAATTATCGATTAGCATTGAGAACAATTAAATTATGGGCGAAAAAAAGTGGAATTTATTCAAATTGTCTTGGATATTTTGGAGGTGTTACATGGGCAATGCTTGTAGCTAGAACATCTCAATTATATCCAAATGCAACAGCGTCTACATTAGTTCATCGATTTTTTATGTTAGTTTCACAATGGAACTGGCCAAATCCAATTCATATAAAATATCCAGAAGATATATATTTGGGATTACCAGTTTGGGATCCACGTATTAATGTTGGAGATCGTTATCATTTGATGCCAATAATAACACCAGCATATCCACAACAGAATTCAACATTTAATGTAACAGAATCAACAAAAAATATAATGGTAAATGAATTTCATCGAGGTGCAACTATAACAACAAAAATAATGTTGGACACAGAAAAATGGGATCGCCTATTTGAAACACCAAGTTTCTTTTATAAATATCGTCATTTTGTTGTACTTGTTGCTAGATCACAAAATGCTGATGACCATTTGGAATGGTGCGGTTTAGTTGAAGCAAAAGTGCGTTTTTTAGTTGCACAATTGGAGCGAAATCCATTAGTTACATTGGCACATGTTAATACAAAATGTTTTAAGTTAAAAAAATCAAAACGAAATTCGTCAGATTTTAATAATGTACCAACATCGATGTGGTTTATTGGACTAGAATTTAAAAGAAATGAAAATTTAGATGTGAATCTAACCGATAATATAAATAATTTTACGAACATTGTTTATTCACATGCTGGAAATATAAATGTGCTTAACGATGGTATGTCAATTGAAGTTAGACATGTTAAACGTAGACATTTGAACCAATATTTGGATGATGATATCTTGAAAAATGATAAACAGATGCAGCAGATCAACAACAACAGTGATGCACCAGTTACCGATAACAGTGATGCACTAGTTACCAATAACAGTGATACCAATAACAGTGACACAGCAGTTTTATCTACTAAAAGACGTTTATCGGTTGAATTGGATAGAACCAGCGAAAATCAAGCAAAGAAAATCAGAATCAGCGAATCCTTAACAGATAATAATGATAATTATTATAGCAATTACAGTAATTATAGTAATTATGGAAATACATATAGAAGGAATAATTGGGGAGGTCAAAGTTTTACATATGTGAGTAAATTTAAATTAGTTCGGTAAAATTAACCTCCAACATCAGATACAACATGCATTTTAATATTATACTTTTAAGTAAATTGTGTTAAATTGTAATATTTTTGTAGTTAATTTATAATTTTTATGTTTTAAATATATATAAAAATTAAATTAAAAATCCATGTATATAAAACAAAAATGACGAAAATTGTTTATATTTAAATAAATGAATCTTTTTTATATTATAAATTTCATGTTTTTTATGTTTTCTTCACCAACTGCAATTTATTGTTATTTTTTCTTTCACTTAGCTATAATTTTTTAGATAGGTAGTCCACAAAAATAGACCACAATCTTTTCAAGAAGTGTTTATTTATATAAATAGTCGTTATATAAATTTTGAAGCAATAATGATAGAATTCATCTGAACTACGAAATAAATTGATATTAAGTTTAAGAATTAAGAATAGATAACATTTCATCACCTGAGTAATTAAATGTTGTACACAAATTTTAGTTTATTGCATTTGTTCATATTAGGTGATAATAATAGTTTTAATTTTAAATAATAGTTTTATTACAAGAGTTTTGAAAATTAAAATTAATGTAAAAATTACACAAAATTCATATGCTGATATTATACAGTATCATATGGATGGTGTGTTTCCGGCAAATGCAGAATGATAACCTATGGTAAATGTTAAATGTAATGAATACATTGTTGCCCAAATATAAATACTGAGCTATATTCATACTATAGTGAAAAATGTAAAATTTAGAAGTGATTTTGTTCCAATGCTGGGTAATCTTTATTTCCAAGATTTTATTTTCAATTAGACTGTATCAATTTTTAATACTTCCGGTTAAATTAACACGTGGTTTCATATTGCACATTGATTTATAAGAATTAATTTGCCGAATGAAATGAATGCATAAACTTGACTTCCAAATAACATGCAATCCACCAATGACCTCCATTAATTTAATAATTTCCAATAATTCTACAACAGATTTCTACATTTAATAATTATTATGTTCCATATTACGTTCATCGCCGCACATTAAAATATATGCTGCACAATATATAAATGCTGATAAAGGCAATAATTGGAAGATAAATAAAGTATAAGCTTTGATGCGAAGAATATTTGTATATAGTACTAAACATTTTTTTATAGTTCATTATATTTTCAATTAAAGAATATGACCAGCCCAATTTTATTTTAATTTTTTTACATCTCTCTTCAACATCCTATAAATTCCATTCAACATCTAATTATAACCCACAAATATATGAACTTATTCTCTGTTGGACATCTGCTTAGTTCATGACTTATATCCTACTATCTTATATACTATCTTATACACTGATTCCTAGGTTCTAACGACTCAGAGTTAAAATTATAACAACTCAGGGTTTCATAAGATATTATGTTCAATTAGAACATTCTTTTACTAGAGTAATAGTTCTGATTGCAACAGGAAAACCCTACTCAAAAAGTACATACAGTACAGGTAAATTACGAATTTTCTATCCTGTTATTAAAATTATATTAATAATATTATTTTTTATATGATTTTTGTTATTTCTACATAACATTTTGTTATTTCTCCTTATGCTTAGATATTATAATTAAATAATATATTATAATAATATATAAATGTCCTTTAGGAAATTAAAATTTTTCATAATAATCATTTTTATATAAAATGTACTTATTAAATTATATTAAAATTTATGTTGAAAAATAACTGAAACATAAATTGATATTCAGTAATAATATATGCAAAATTCTTATTATAAATATAACTTTTAATATAAATTGTTAGAATAAAGATTTAATAAAAACGCACATAATAAAACTACAAATCATGACCCCGGTTAGTCCTTAGTGAATATTATAAATATAAAAATTTACTGGAAAATTTATTTATATGTATGTTCTTTAACAAGAGAAAAATTGTGAAAAATTTCCAACAATTTATCCTAATTAGGTCATTTTCTTGCTGACGTAAATGTTAGCCAATTTGGTATGATATAAAAAAAAAATTTTGTATAGTTTTTTCATGTATACATTAAGACTAAAAAATAGAGAGGAAGTGAGTATATGTGAGTAGTCATAGAAAAACGCATAGTAAACTCATATATAATACACACACACACAGTAGTTTTCATATCTGAATAATGATGCTCTTGCTTACCATGGTGCCTAGGTTAATATCCATGAACCATGACAATAAATTTATTTCATATAATAATGTCTCTAATATTAGTTTCAATGAGGGGGTTTGTTAAAAAATATTAAATTTTATGTTTTATGAAATTAATCAAAAATGTTATTATGAGATGTTCTTTATATATCATAACATAATAGACCGCAGTACAGAAAATGAAAACGTAACCGGTAGCTCACAAAACTAAGCCAAGTATCTGGCCCATAGGTATTTCCTTATATACCACCCATCAAATCTTAGCTGAAACTCTTAAGATTTTTACATACCTAAGCTCTTAGTTATAGCAATTAGTTGAATCGATAATTTTCTAGGCTGCTATATCTGTTCCTACTTAGACGTAAACAATCACAGAACATATGATTAATATCTTCCTCTTTATCTACATCTATCATCCCCGATTAAGATCCACCTTGGTAAGACCAAGTATATTTACAATTTTGCCGAAGAGACAGTGTCCTGTGAGGACAGGATGGATTATCTGCAAATCGATCCTGTTTAATGATATAAATATCCTTCTGTTTTTAAGATTCTGCTCTGGCCAGAGACTTTTGTGTAACAAGTGCGGGTCAAGATAATTTTAATTAGTAAAGGACCCGGAATAAAATAAGTATGTGATGCGAGATCTTGTTGTATTATCTATTTTTTGCAATACAAAATATTTTGTATACACTTCTGTCAAATTTAATTTTAGAAGAATGCTATATACAAAAATTAAAAGTATTTTTGAGCTCACTCCTAGTTATTATATGTTTTCAGAGTTACATAGTGTAAATTAAATTCAAAAACACAACAAAATTTGACTGACTAGTCAAATTACATAAATATTTTATGAATTATATTCTAAATTAGCTATTCTAAAATGATAAATACGACAAAGTTTATAAGTTTAAAATTTCAACCTTATACATATATATGTAAATTATATTCGAAATCTGAATATATTTATGATAAATGCAAAAATATATTTAATAGTCCTGGCTTTACTTGCCATTTTCATATAACAAACAACAACAATAATATATATTTTTTTTTTATGTAAATAAATCAACATTTTCTATATTTAATCTTTTTTTATTGAGTAAAATATTTTATGTTGTTCATTTTAACATTGAACTTTTACCGAGTAGGAAATATGCGAATAAAATTTTATCGCTAAATTTTAAATTGCTTCCCTTTTATTATGTATATCTACGTAAAGCATAATAATATCTATAATCAACAATCTTATTCATAGCTCAACTAATACAGAGTGTCTCATCATTAATCATTTATGGTTTCAAAATATGTATTGGAAAAAGTATAGTATAATTTCTGAATCTTATAGAAGATTTTCAACATGATTAAATTTAAAAATTCAATGATTTTTATTATATATTGAAATATTTCAACTGAAATTAAAAGTCTAATATCCTGAAAATCAAAATTCCGGAAATGTGTAGGTATTAAAAATATTAAAATTTATAATAATTTCAGTTAAATTTTATTATAGATATAATTCAGTATTTATTATATAAGAATTTAAATATTGCAAATTATTATATAATATTAAAGATTTTAGATGGAATATATTATTTAGAGGTAATTTAAGAATTTATTGGGGTTGTTATCAATTAATTATTTCGTTTTTCACAACCGGAGTTATTATTCTAAAATATTATTCTAAAACAAACCTCAATATATTAAAAATTCGAAAATCTAAATACCTTAATAATACTGATGAAAGTTGGTTCTAAGCAACTTAGAAAGTTGGTTGGTTCTAAATTATATAAATGATATTTCTATATTAGTTTGAAAGTTTTCAAATGACAATTTTTCTATAAATGTTCGAAAGTTGTAAAACTGTCAGTTAATATTATTAACCTTCGAATTATATTATCTGACAAAATTATTTAAATAACCTTAAAATTTCTTAAGTTTTATTATGTATAATTTATTTATATATTTAAAATTCAAATCATGTTGTTACATAATTTTAAGATTTATTAATAAGTTTGTTAAAAATAAAATAAAATTAAGTGTTTTTTTTTTTAATATATCAACGAAATATTTTAAGAATTTAATTTCCTTTAAAATTATTACATTAAATATTGTGAATATTTATTACAATAAAATTGGAGTAAATATTCAATGGGACCAACTTTAATATACTGAAATTAAATAGTAACTTCACCAATTTATCGCATCAGTTAAGAAGTATATTCAGCATAATGGAAGAATTAACAATGGATTCAGTTTGGATATTTCAGCAGTCATACTCATAAGAATGAGTAAGCAAGTAGAACCTTATAAACTCACTAGAATGGAAGGTACTAAGCAACTAAGGTTAATATTAATTATTTTATCTCGGATAAAGTACATTTTTCTTGTATGATTCTCGTGTTCATTAATTTAACTGGTATACTCTAAAATTAAACATAAATTATAGAAAATTTCATATTTATTTATCTTTAACTTTTTTTTTTATTTTAAAGTCATAACCAATTATTTCTTTTAGTAAACTACCTTTTGGCGTGTAAGGTTTTAAGTGGCTTCGTTTTACTATAAATTTTAGTTTATAGTCTATTACTTACATATTACTTAGGTATCTGGTAATCCCTATATGAACATGTTTTAAATGGTGTCAGTTTATTATCTAACATTTACATTGTAATAAATGAAAAATTTAAATTAGAAATAAAAGTTTATTATTTCGCTCTTTTTAACATTACGTTAACGTTAACGTTAACTCTTATTTCTAATTTAAATAATTCATTTTTTATATTTGGCTCAAATAAAAGTTATATCACAAAACATTTACATATCGATAGTTTAATCGTATGACAGACATACTGCGATATCTAAAAGAAAGTTGAAGATTTACTACAGACAAGAAAATTCTTTCTAATGTAGATGATATTTGGATATATCTATCACCCTGTACATGATATTGATCTATGATGACATTATAAAAGTTTTGTTTCTGAGATGATTTTGATTAGCTATTTTTATATTTTATTATAAATTTATTTTATTGCATATATTTAGGCGTATTGATATAATTGTTCAAATTATGAAATTATATTTGAAATTTTCGCAATTTTTATATAAATTTTGAATTTATTATAATAATTTTTTTGAACTTCAGAAATTACTTTAACAACAAACAATATTTTTCAAATAATTAACCTAAATTTTCGTTAAATAGAAAAAAATGAAAACATTGAAAATTAAAACTTTTCTTTCTTATTATAGCTAATCATTATTATTATTATTCTATATATTATAGGGAAATCAATTCATTAGTCAAAAATTTTCTTTTAAATTACCCAACAGCAAAAGAAAAAAAAACGAGAACAAGAACATAATAAAATGTATATTATTTATATATATCCTTATAAAATTAAATAACTCCGATCCAGAACAAAATAATTCGTGTTTAACAGTAATCAGTGTTTATTAATTTTACATCCGTACACAGAATATTTATAAAAAAAAAAAACCTATATACATAATAGTAGAGACAAAAAAACGTAATCATGAACATGCAAAAGACACAAGGATAATAATCATCCAAGGATTTTTATACATAGATATTATAATATTATACGTTATTTATTCCTATAAGCAATATTTCTATATTCATATACATAATTTTGTATATAGTATATCATATAAAAAAAAACTTATACATTATATAAATAGTCACAGTTGATTTAAGATAATATAATTTTTCTAGAAAATTTTCTTGTTGTTATTTTCTTCGTCCTTAAAAAAAAAAAAAAATGTCGACATCAATTTCTGACAAATTGTCATATATTCTTCCTTCCTTAACGTAAATTGTATATATTTTAGGTTATATAAATTAATGTAGGTAAAGGTAAGGTGGATAAGAAAGAGTAGTTCATATTATAACATTTTTCTATAATATTTCCAAGTCTTATGGATAATAAACGTGTTTTGAATTTATTTCAATAGATAATAATAATAAAAAAAAAAAAATACAACCAATACAACCAACGACGACGACATTCAATGTTTATATCAGAGGATTTGGTTTCTATATGACGCTAGTCCTCTATATATAATGTCTTTTATTGCATAAACATAACATCGCCCGAATATTGGCATGTATTATGTCCACTTTTCATAGTTTTAGGGTATTTAAGAGTTTAAAGTTTACATTATTTTTTTGGTAAGAAAGTATAAATATTAAAATTTTTATTGTAGTTTAAATAAGTTGGAAAATTGGTCAGAAATCTTTAGAACAAAATTTAATTTCCTACAAATTTTAATATCAGAGTTATTAGATGCAACAAATGGACATGGTATACACTACAGAATAAAATATATTAAAAATTTTGGAAAAAAATTAGGTAAAATTACAGATCTTTATTTCAGAAACATAATTATCTTTCGACAAAATTGGCTTATTTTGTATAGTAGCAATTTTTTTATTAATATCAAAACGTCTTTTCGTTAGTTTTACAGATTGCTGTTCAGTAAATGAAGCTTTAAAATTTATATAACAAATTTCATCTTACATTAGGACATGAAACGAAACAATAATAAAAACTTTTTAAATAAATGGACTTGGAACATACATTATATCAAATTCATTATACCGGCATATGGTTTAATGCCCTCAATCACAAATTACTCTTAAACCAAAAATGTGGAAAATTGGATATGGTAAAAGAGAATATTCAACCGACGATATCCATACATATGATGTTTATGTATGAGCATTATGAAAAAAAAATATATAATATTAAGAAACATTTGACGAGTCATCTTCACCATATTAAGTGATATAAAAAAGATATTTATATATATTTTTTTTTTAAATGAAATAATCTAGTTCCGAAGCAAAACAAAAAGAAAATTGAATTTATATGTAATAAAGAAACAAAAATAATAATAAGATTGAAGAATCTAAAAATAAAATACTCTGTAATATCTTGAATTTATATTATTATTTTATATATATACATTAAAATTAATAATGTAATTCAGTTTTGTTTTATAAATTTTTATTATATAATATTTATAAATTATAAGTGAATTATGAAATTTATTTAGAAAATTCTTTTAAAAACTAAAACTATTTTATGATTCCGTAAACACATACAATAATAATGATAAATCATATAGAATAAAGATTATCTAATAAAGTGGTTGGAGTTGATATATCAATAGAACCACTATAAGTCGTTACTTGGTAAAAGTTAATTGATAAAAATTTAATTCAGATAAATTTTTGCAAACTATTCGTTTCTGTATCTGTATAATATATCGTTTTGCATTTAACTAAATTTAAGAATTTTTAATATTAAAATATTGATATTAATGGAATAATTAAAATTAATTATATAATGTATTATGTCCACTTGGACACTTGCTACTAGGAGTTGATTTCAGTGAACTTTACTTTATAGTTTAAAAGGTATAGTATAGTTTAAAAGGATAATGTTTGGTAATTCTTAAGATTAGGTCTTTTTTCTTTTGTATACAATATTTATTATATTCCTGTTCACAGATTAAAAGAATTTTATTTTTATTAATATACAAAAATGTAGTACTATACATTTTACATTACTATAGCCTATTTGTTTCAAAAGCATCTAAATAGTTTATAAAATTTTGTTAAAAAAAGACAATTATTTGAAATATGCTTCACTTTGATATTCACAATAGATATTAAATTGATGTACTTAACCACAATGTTGACCAATTGTAACAACTCATTAATCGTATACAAGATAATTGGAATGCAGACGGAGACGGTTGAGGTTAATCATTGAGATTACTATAATAAAAGTATCACACGTTGCATTCACATAGAGTTCACATTGAGGAACATCACATAATAGAAAGGTATTCAGGTCCACCGCATTCATATAATAAAAATATATTCTCGACCAACGTAGTTAGATTTATCCGAAACATCTTACTAGGCTGATGCTATGATGCTCAATGTTACTATAAATATCCAACTTAATCAATCCTGCCGGTATTCCCAAAACCGGTTAAATATTTTAATAATAGGTCAAGTGTGATGATTCAGAGTCACTAAGAATATTACAAATTAAATTTTTGTTAAATTAATATATAACACACAAAATAAAATAATTCATACTCGTAAAACTTTTAGTGAATCCTTTATTTAATATTTTATTTAGTTGTTAGTTTTAGTTAAAATTTTATTTGTCTAAAAATAATTTAAAAAAAATCATTTTTGTTCTGGTTGTAAAATACATTAATATTGCTGAAAACAAATAATATGTTGAAATAATTATAAAGTTTTTAGAAAATGTATATTAATAATTATCCTTTTTACAAAGCAAACTTTTATTTATTAACAATTCTATTTTATATTATGAAATATAATAATTTTTTTTTAAATTATTTATGTTACAATTTAATATTAAAAATATCGTCATATAAGAAATCAGAAACTTTACTTTTATGATGATACCTCCCAGATGGCCTGCATATAAAATAAAAATGAAATAATAAAAGGCATATTGTATCAAGTATTTTGCTATATCATATATTTTCCATGTCATCGAATATACTGAAATATGTCATCGCATATACTGAAAGTCGAAATATATATAAAAAAAAATTATAATTTATCTACAATGATACGATTATAACCAACCATGTTAAAAAAAACAGGTTAAAAGAAGCCAAAAAGAAGGTATATTCTTAAAATATCAACCCTGAAATGAAATTTCTTATTTGAAACAGAGCCCATAACTTTGTACATATAATTTTTAAAAGAAACATTGTAAAAACAAAATTTTCCAATTACATATTTATATATATATATACAATTTATGTTTTATTCCCCGAAGGGACATATACCCATCCTTATAAAGTTTTAAGGATATGTATACAGAAAGTTTATGTATACGCATCATTGTATACGCGTCAACCAGCCGAATAGTCAATTAAAGATTATACTACCAAAACAATATAATTTTTTTTAATGTTTCTCACTTTATTATTATTTTTTATTTAACTACAATATTCTTAAAGATGTTTTACATTTTTACATGTTAGTTGATTGCGACTTTAAATACATAAGTCCTTTTTATCCTTATTTTGTCTTATCGTGTATATAGCAGACATCAGGTTGCAAAAATATATGAAAAATATTTATAATGTATATACATACATACATATGAATCCTCTTTTAATATTTATGTATTATTTAAGAGAAAAAACATAGTCGTCTATATATATATATATATAAAAAAGAATTTTATGTATTTCATTTTGTATATATATTTATATATAACAGGTTAAGGTCAAAATAGACGTACAAAAATAAAAGGAATACATTTTTCATATACTAATATTATATGATGGCAAATCCTTTTGGGAATATTGTGAAAAATATAATTTAGGCCGAGGTTAAATTCCCTGGGAGAAGCATACAATATATATGTATGTATATATTGTTTTATTTATTTTATTATATATATATATAGTAATATATTTTCTATATAATTTACATAATTTATTTTGGGTAATATTTCGAATGTTAATATTTAATAAATTTTTATATTTGTTATATAATATAAAGTTAAAATTTTACAAAAGGTTTATTTATTTTAAGTTTTCTTAAAGTTATTTTATAAAAAAATATTTTTGTATTTTTAAAACTAAATTTTATTTAAGTGAATTTTTATTTGCCTTTTTTCTTTTATTGGATTTTGAATATAATTATTATCATAACTAATTATTTATACAACATATTTTTGGTATTAATATTGAAAATAATGAATATTAGTTACCCCTAAAGTTAATTTTTACGTATTTAGAAAAATAGATTGAGATAAGTTTTCAAATACGCAAATTTGATAATTTTCGAAAACCATTTTTGCTATAAAAATACGCAAAATGGTTATACGCAGTATACTGTTAACAGAGCATAAATATTTGAAGCCAATTGCGATAAAGATATAAAACAATAACATATCCTATTATTAAGGTACAAAAATTTAGATTTTTTACTTAGGGTTATAAAGATAGACTGGGAAATTCTGTGATTGAATAAAATCAAATTAATTTCAAGAAATTAAATATATAAAAAAAAACTAATACTTGTTTCTAACCGCAGTATATCATTGTCATCTTAAAGTAATTGTTATTCGTAATGACATGGTATGGTATAACTAGCTTTGTTTCGTCGTGATGCCCATAAATGTTTCGCTCAGTACCTACTCGAAAGATTTCAATCATTTCAAATACATTTCTCGATATCCTATAGGTATAGATATATATGAAATTCTGTTCATGGACAGTTTATACTATTTTCAAATACTGATATATTTTCTAACAGATTTGATTGAAATTGAAAGCGATTTGATGACATTATTATATAGATGAACCGAATTTTTTACCAAAATCCTGAATTTTTATCTGAAAAAGAAAATGTTGAAAATGTTTTGAATAATAATTTTTGAAAATGGTAACGCTATGATGGTGTTTTCCACATTTTAACCAAAACTGTACCAATTTAATAAAAATTAAGAGAAAAAAAAATGTACGTGTCCTTTTAATTTATATAATCTTATCGGAAAAAAAATTGGATGAAATTAGAGATGATGTGTTACAAAGGATTAAGATTATCGAATTATCGTTATTCATCATATTCTGAAACAAAAATTAATCCAACAAGATATGATAACACTAAACATTCTTTTATAGCTTTAACTTTAGATGAAAATTACAACATACAAAAGTAATAATTAATTAAAAAAACAAATATATAAAAGATATTATAAAAAATATAAATTCTAGTCCAACAAGATTGGTTATAATAAATAAACGCTTCTTTTTCAAAACAATATGACTAAGTCACTAAGTGTCATTTTATTTTTATATTCTTTGATATTTTGGTATTTGCCTTGTGGTGTTGAAAATCTTTTTAATGCTTGTCTAAAAAGAAACACTTTAATTAATTTGATATTTCTTTTTGTCAACAAAAACTTCAAGTTAACATAACTTGAAAAAAAAAGTTATATAAATATTTTCAAAGTAAACTATATTTAATTTAGTTCTGTGAATTTACCTTTTTTTTTAATATATTTAAATTTTGTTTTGTAAATATTTATATAAGTTTAGTTTCCATATTTACTTTAAATTTAATATTTTACAACAATTACTTTCTATTTAAACATAACAATTACTTTGTGAAGTAATTATGTATGTACAAATCGTTTAAATTGGTCAAATTTTTGAAAAACCATTTTCCTTTTTTTTTTTATTATACTTTTATGTTTTAAATGTATTTTAAATAATTTACAAAATTAAATTGAACGTAAATTGAATATACACAGATATATTTAATTTTATTCTTGTTTTCCATTAAAATGAAAATTATTATAATAAATTAGTTTATAACAGTTGAAATATTCTAAACAATGTATATATTATATATTTAAAAAATAATCAAAATGGAATAAAATCTTATTTTCAAATTTCATTTTATATTTTTAAATTTTTCTTATTTTTGTTTTTGACAATATTATATCTTGACATAAATTTCTTATGTTGTATTCTATTTGTCTTCTGTCCGTTTTTGCTAGTTTGTTACCTTGAGTTTAAATTAAACATATCTTTTATATTTGTCTTATTTTCCTTTTTAGAACATTTTTTAGAAAAGGAAGCAATTAAATGAAGAAACTGAAGTTGAAAATTTATGGATTTAAATAACTATTTAGTAACACAGTGATTACAAATTTTTGAATTTATTAAGATCCAGGCATTGAATTAATATTATGTACTGATTCGATTTTGATTACCGAATGTACTGATTCGGTATTACATTAATATAAAGTGGCCCATCCGTTATCAAATTAAACTGGATTAACAGACTTTGGTGTTGTCTAAGTAATTTGATAATAGTTTGATATGTTTGACGGTTTAGAAATCGCGTTTATATGTTTTTAAAATTGTTGGATTTTCTTTTCAAATCAGCTCTCAACTGTCATTTGTGTTTGAATTGACGTGTGAACATCACATCTTTTTGTACAAAATTCTTTATCTAATATAAAATGCTTAAATCACTCTGTTTTTTGAAGAAACATACTTTAGTTTGTTAGCATTGTTTCATTCAAGGTAGACAATTATTTATGAATATATTTAATATATAAAACTAGGAATATATATAAAATAAATATAACTTGATAATTACAAACGATGCTGTTTATATGTATAACTAGTTTTTGGTCCTTAGTCCTTCAAAAAAGGTAAGTAAATATTTTTTAACTGAAACAACTTTTAATTGCTGTTAGTTGATTTTAGAAATACAAGTTTTATATATTATATATATTTTTGTATTTATATCTATTGTTGTTAATATATTTAATTAATTAAAATTTAAATAAATTTTTGATAAGCAAATAAATTAAATTTATTTCTTAATTACAAGACCACTATTGTACTATCATTTTATTTGTATTGCTAAACAGTTTATGTCATCTTTTCTTATTTATACTTCCTAAAAATGTTTAATCACATTAAAATCTATTGCCTATTGTCCCAAATTCAAATATTTTACTTTACAGGCTGTTGGTATAAGTTACAGTACAGAGTACAACATATTTTACATGCCCAGACCGTACGCAATATGCCTAATATTAATTGAAGATAGTTCAAGATTTGGGCAAAATTTTCGGGCGCCAATCGCCACAATCATCCAAAATTTTAAACACTCCTACCAGATTGGTATTTATAATTAGATAGTTTTAATATAGTATAGCAGTGGATACACACGGTACCAAGTATCATGGTAATAGTGTAAGGATATACTCTCTAGGTCTAGGTAGTGGTAACATACTTAGTAACTAGCATATCAGTATTATTGGTATTAACTAATTACTGATGTTTTTCATAATTTAGTATTTTGAAAAAGGACATCGAATGTGAATTTTAACTATATTAAATTATAACTTGTAGAAAAGAATCCATCCATAAAATTTGTTACAATTTTTTTGATTATAGCATTGAGTATATTTGGTAATATCCTTGAGTGTATCCTTGAATATTCAAGGATTATATTTGATGATGGTGTTCTTATATTACAAATATGAAATATATAGAAATATAAATTTCTAACTGTTGCGTTAATTAATAAAAAGAATAGAATTAAACTAATGAATAAAAATGAATTTAATATTATCTTCGTTTTTCTTTTTACTCTTCTTATTAAACGTATATTTACGGGTTTACGGTACGTTTACAGTTCGCTAAAGGTGAAATGAAACAAAGTTTTATATAAGAACAATTTCTCGCTAACAGTTCGTATACGTAACGTTTTTCTTAAAGCGTAAATTGTATAATGCAAACAAGCAAATATTAACATTTAACATATTTACCAAATTTTACATAAATTTTTACAAATTTGACTTCCAAAGTTTATAAATATTTCGCCTAAAAATATGCAAAATATAAACTCAAAAGCTTATATGGAGCAACTTGTAATGCGGCCAACTTTATTATATAAAATAAGTAAATATATTTATTAAAGTAAACAAACTACAAGTTGCATTTCCATTATGATTGTAGTAGATCTTCAATTAATATTATTTATTTTTGTTATAGCATTCAGCATAATATAACAAGTCTATAAATGTAACAATTTGATATTTCTAGAAATATATTAAGACATATATTATATAATATATTATTTTGATTCCGAAATAAAACGGTTATATTACCGCAAGTGTTATTTCAAAATTAATTAACTCAAAAAATTATAATATTCTTAAACAATCTTATGTAATTAAATTGCTTGAATATTCTTATTGAAAATTATAAAATGAAAATTTGGTAAATTTTTACCAATTTATTATAATCTACTCTAATTATCTTGTATAATCTATTCTTAAAATTTTGTTATTACTCCTTTCTCTCAGGATAGGGTTTTTAAAACTTTCTCCAATTTAAAAACTGAAAATCATCTGTGCCAAATTATTCATAAAATATAAAATAAATCATAGAAAAATGTCATCAACACCTGCAGAAGAAATTGGTATGATTAAAAATTTTAAATTTTATATTAAATACAATTATAGAATATCTGAAATTAACTCAAATGGTATCATTATTTATGTTTTTATCAATTTTTTATATTTTTTTCTTCCCAGAAGTGATTATTTTTATTTAGCACAAAAACTAGACATTTAGAATTTTAATTGTTTTACTTAAAAAAAATAAAAAAATGAATTCCCTTTGTTTCATTTTTTCTTAGAATTACTTGAACGTGTCCTGTTACGTTTCGGTTGTGCTGACACTGATGAAAAATTGGAAACAACTATTAAGAAGTTTCTAGTCCCTGTTCTTCTAAAAATTGAAACATCCAATCAGTCTGTAAAGAATAAAGTAAATAATTAAACAATTTTTTTTTTTTGTAGAAATTAAAGTAAACGAAATTGCTTCTAGGTTATGGATGTGTTAACTCATTTAAATATACGTTTAAAATCCCGTTCACAAGTCCAATTACCAGTTGAAGAACTTCTGACACAATATCAATTGAGTAATCATGGTATACAAAATTTTGCAATTATTTATATTATTATGGGTTACCCAAGGATGACAATCGAACAACAAACTGAATTAGCACCAAAACTACTTACTTGTTTTGAAGGGAAACTAGAAAGTCATCAAGACAAGTAATACATTTTTATTTATTCAAAAACATTTACCAAAAATAATTAAGAACATTTAAATTTTAGGTTACTTCTATTGGTCTTACCACTACTAGGCACCATGAAAATACCCGATGATCCCGTTAAACGAAATTCGGTTTTGGGTTTAGAAAATAAACCGAATACGAAAAAAAAGTTAATCGCTCTGTTACAAGATGTACTTTTGTTGCCATATGGGTATAGTTGTTATTATTTATACAAGGTTCTATGAAATACAATTTATTTGTAGAGTTACTTCAGATGCTACTCTCCCCCCGGGTCTAAGCCCATATTCGTTTAAACGAATTATATCGACAAATTGGAAAGCCGAAGAATTGGAACAAATGAAAAAAGGAATTGTCCGATTTATTTGTAGTGGAGTTTTTACTGATTTAGAAGCGTTTATTTTATTGGTATTGGCATCTTCGGATACAAGATTTAGTGTTGCAACACCAGCATTAGCTGAACTAAATAAAGTTTGCACTACATTAGATTTTAATGATCCCAAGGTAACAGCACCATTGTATACATTATTTTCTGGTAATGATACACAAGATTTGGAACGTAAAACAACACCGTGTAGTGCAAGAGTGCGACAAAAATTATTACAATATTTAATCCGTAGTCGGGGAAAAGGAATTAATACTGTACGTGGTATACAAGTAATATTTGAAGGATTATTTGGCCATAACACAAATCAGAAATGTAAGGTTTTGTCCCTGCAATTCTGTGAGAATTTAATAAAAGAGTAAGCATTTTTTACCAATCCATAAATTTTTCGCAACTACAACTCATTCGAATATTTTTTTAACTATATTTTAGTGGACAAAAAGCTATTCTCTCTAAAGTTTCTGGTGTTATATTATCGGGTATTTCAAATGTTATTAATCGTGATGTAACTGAACCAGTTGATGTTCAAAATGCTGCATATTCAGCTATAGCTCAGTTAGCTCGTACTTGTCCGGAAGTTGTCAATAAAGATTTAAAAATGGTTGTGTCCTATTTTAATAACTTATCAACTGCAAATCCAGCATTACATTCTTCAATTCGTGAAGCTTTAGTATCAATGGCTCCTGCATTTGCTTGGAATTTAAATACAATGGAAGTTGATGGCTCCAATGAATCAGCAAATCAGTCAAAATATATACCAACTCCACAACAAAATTTATTACTGGCTATGTTAACTGATAATGCTGAATCTAAATTACAAATTGTTCAAAATGTAACCAGCGTTTTTCTAACAACTTGTTTTCCTGAACATTATGCACCTGCCCGATATTTGTTGTTATTAATAGCTGGCGATCGTTCATCATTACGTGAATCTATAACATCATATTTATATGGTGTCTCAAAAAAAGATCATATTAATTACATAATGTTGTCTTCAATTGATTATCCTGAAGACATTACAGACGATTTTAATAAATTGAGCCCAGAACAAAGACGAGTTGTTTTACCAAGTTTTAAAGAAATGATGAATTATGTTGCAGAAATGAATAAAAAGAGATTATCCAGTTCAATACATAAAAATGTCATTGGTAGGACAACATTGGCCTATAATTTAAATGCTTTAGAAGAGGTGCGATTTACTATAATCTATGGTTTTTTTTTAAATTTAAATATGATTTTTTTTTTTAGATTTTGGATTATTTAAGAATTTGTCTTTGGTTTTCCGCTGGAGTTAAATCAGCTCCAGGAGATGATAAGAATTGTACAAAATTAAAAAAATACATTTTATCTAATTATTCAGACGGCGATGAGAATAATGAGATCTATAAATATTTACAATTAGTTATGACTTCAGTCGAGGCAAGAAGAGGTTGGCATTAAATTATTTCTAATTTCTAGCAAATTATTTGGAAAACCTATTAATTTTTACAGATGAAACGAATTTGTTGTGTTTATATGATCTTTTAAGTGCAGCTCCTGAAATTTTAACAAAAAAACAAATGCATTTATTGGAACCCCTGGCAATATCATTAAAAGATGTTTCTGAAGTGACGCGTATAAATGTTGCCCAAATTTATGGTATTTTATTAGCATATGGTCTAAATGACGATGACTTTAATAAAGAGGTACTTTATTTTAGTTTCCAATATAAATTTATCATAATTTTCTGTTGGGAACTTTTAAAAACGGAAAATTTATTATTTCTTAGATTGCAGAAATACTTTCATCGCTGAATCATAAATCCCTCGAAAACCGACATGGCTGTATTTTAGTAATTGGCCATGCATTTAGTCGAAAAATTTTGAGTCTTGGGGATAACAAAAAAGTTAAAGATTTTAGTAAATGGACTGTTTTTATAGATAGCGTTAAATTATTAGGTAAAATTTATAATAGAAACATAAAATTTCGGCACGAATTTAAATTTAAATTTTCTTAGTTCAAATGCTCTGTGAACAGCAACAACTTTTGATTTCGTCTGCAATAAAAGGTCTTGCATTAATTGGAAAATCGACAGAAATTCCTCAATTTGAGGTTGAAATACGCAAGCCTCTTATCAACGAAGAAGACATGGAAACAGAAGAAGAAAGTAGGTTAACTTATTTATACTTGCACAAAAATCTATTTAATTTTTGATTTTCATTTTAGATATTAAAGCAACAACAAAACTTATTATTTTTGAATCTGTTTTTGCTTTACTAAAAAGTACAAGTGTTAAAGCAAAAATTCGCGAAGATGCTGCCAATTGTTTAGGTTGTTTAGCTATTGGTGACGGGAAATATTATACATTAAAAACCTTAGAAAAATTATTATCCTTTATAAAACTAAATAAAGATGCAGCGTTAAATATTGCAATATCTCATGCAATTGTTTGTACACTAAATGGTTATGATGTTAATATTGGACCACCTGATGAAAATTTCATAAATAGAAATTGTGATGATAAACATTTTGATTGGTTTGTGAATTCAGTTATTAAATTGGTTGGTGATCCTAATCCACATTCTCGACAGGTTAGAGCTATTTATTTATTATATAAATTTTATATTTAAATCGTTTCACAATTTAATTTTTAAAATTAAGTCTTGCTCGGTTTGGTTATTGGCTATTGTAAAGAATTGCGCTAAACGACCTAGTTTATTAGCTAAAAAAGAAATGTTACAGTTTGCATTTACAGAACTTTTATCTGATGACAGCGGTAAATACATTAAAAATATAAATTAGTTTTTTTTTTTAAAAAATATAATAACTATCATTTTTGTAGAATTTGTCCAGGATGTGGCTTCACGTGGTTTGGGATTAGTATTTTCATTATCCGATCAAAATTCACAAAACGATTTAGCTAATTCATTACTTGATCAATTAATTGGCGGTAAAAAACAAGTTAATCAAGTAAATCAAGAAACAGAAATATTCCCAGAAGGTTTTCTTGGCAAAACTCCAACTGGGTAAACAATATATTTTTTATTAAAAAATTTAAATTTATTTTATAATTTTAATATTTTTAGTGGTAACATTACAACATACAAAGAACTTTGTAGCTTAGCATCAGATTTGAATCAACCTGAAATGATTTATCAATTTATGCAATTAGCTAATCATAATGCAACATGGAATTCAAAATTAGGTGCAGCATTTGGTTTAAAATCAATATCAAAAGATGCTAAAACTAAAATGAAACCATATTTGGGTAAAATTATTCCACGTCTATTTCGTTATAAGTACGACCCAACACCAAAAATACAAAATTCAATGATATCAATATGGGATTCAATTGTTACTGATTCAAAAGAAACTGTTGAATTATATTATTGGGATATTTTAAAAGAGATTTTAATTAATTTAACTGTAAATGAATGGCGTGTACGTATTGCATGTTGTTTAGCTGTTAGAGATTTAATAAAACGTCCAAATGGATTACGATTAAGATCTGATGAGAATAATAAAAGTAATAGTTTTTTTTTTTTTTAATTATCTTTTAATGAATTGATCTTCCTTTTAAGACCTGCAGAACACTACTCATGAATCTATGGAAATTGGTAAATATGGTATTTTTGTGTATTATATGATTATTAAAATATTTTCGACTTTTTTTTAAAGATGGTGAAGTTCCCGAGGCAGAACTAAAAGAATTATGGGTACAATTATTTCGTGTTATGGATGATATCCATGAAGGTACACGTTTAGCTGCTGAAGGCACTACAAACACTTTGAGCAAAGTAAGTTCTCTTTAATGAATCAATGAAAGATAATCTTAAAATAATCATACTTCTTTTAAGATTTGTGTTGTTGCGGCATCAAGTAATCATGGTAAATCTGGAATGTCTGTTGCCAGTTCAATATTACCACTATTATTAGAAGTAGGAGTGACACATACTGTACCAGAAATTCGTAAAATAAGGTATATTGTTCAAAACAAGAATATTCCACAAAACATATTAAAATCTGTTCTTCTTAGTATTAAAACAATATCAGAATTGATTGAATCATCTGGAGATTTAATAACACCACATTTACCATCATTAATACCATGTTTACTTCGTGCAACTGGTGAATTAGAAACACCAAAATTATCATATTTGTCAACACGTTTGGCAGCTGAAGGTGAAGCACAAGAAGCTGTTGATTCTATAAGAGCTGAAGCAGCTAAATCTCATCATACTATGGAAACAACTTCAAAGGTTAGTTATTTTGTTATTATTTGTCATTTCTGGATTTTTTTTTATTAAGTTTCCTATCTTTTTTCACCAATTTTTGAAGGCTAAAAAGTCATACTTTCTTTTGCAAATCTTTATTAGAGTTTGTTTCCCAGTTGATATTGATCAGGACTATACATAATCACTGAATCTTGTATATTTGAGTAGGTATTGAGTTAAGAGACCTTTGACTTTAATAATTGAATAGCTTGTTTCCTTGCTAAATCTATAACTTGGAAGCTATTTCTGTATTGTTCTTAATCAATTGTTGAATTTTTCTTGATTCGCTTCGGCGAAATTTCATGCATTTTTTAATTTTATTTTAATTCATTTCAATGTAGAAATTCCGTGACATTCCAATTTTCAATTGATCTTATAGCTTTTGTTATTTCAGCTGTTAAATGTTAAATGAAGATTCTGATTGATATTAATATTGTTTGGTCTCCTGTTGCCGCTGTCTGAAATAGTCTCTTTCATTCTTATTGGTGTAATTTTGTGCAACAAAAGTATTTAATAAAATTTTAATTTTAGTGTGTTCGATATATTGATTACCAAGCTCTTGATAAAATGACTCCAAGTATTTTGGAACTGATGAAAACAAGTGTAAATCTTGGAACAAAAATTGCAGCTGCTCATTTCATATGTTTGGTAAATTTTTAATAATGTTTTTTAATAATATTTTTTTATAATAATTCTTTTTAATAAATTACAGATAAGTATTAGGTTAGGCGCCGAAATGACACCATTAACTGGAAAATATCTAGGTGCTTGTTTTAGTGGTCTAAAAGATAGAAATGGTGTTGTACGAAAATATTTTGCTAGTGCAATTGGTCATTTAATTGGATTAGCTAAAGAACAATCAATTAAAAATCTTTTTAATAAACTGGATGAATTCTATTCTGAAAATCCAGCCAATAAAGGAATACCATTAGCTATACAATCAATTAATAAACGTCATCATGAGCTTTTAAAAGATTATACAGAAAATATTATTCCGCTAGTATTCTTTGCAATGCATGAAGAAATTACTGAAGACAATAAAACTAATGTTGAATTGTGGAAAGAATTGTGGCTAGAAATAAGTCCTGGTGATGCTGGTATTCGTATGAATTTAGATTCAATTATACCAAAATTAGAAAAATCATTGAATGATGATAGTTGGTTAAAAAAGGCTCAAAGTGCTAATTCTATTAATACAATTGCATCGAGATTAGATAATAATTTGGATGATGAAAATCGTTTACGTTTATTAAATTTATTATTGACTTCTGTACAAGGTAGAACTTTTCAGGGTAAAGAGAGACTACTTGAAGCATTGGCAAGCTTGTGTAAAGGTTTAAAAAAAGATCATGAGATTTCAGAACTTATTATTGATGCTGCTATGAAAGAATCACGTAAACTAGAACCACTTTATCGAACAATAGCTTTGAAGAGTCTTGGGAATATATTGGAAGAATTGGAAGCTGATCGATTTGAAGAAGTTTATGAAATGATTTGGTATTTATTAGATAAAAAAGATTTACATGATGATGATGAAGATTTATCACATTTATCAGCTGATGATAAAAATAAACGGGCAAATATTTTGAATAAATTAAAAGAGACAGTTTGTGAGACTTTAGGTAAATCATGGCCAAAAAATTCTTATGAAACACAAAATAAATATCAAGTTGAATTAGCCGAACGTTGTGCAAATTGTTTAAAAGATTGTACTAGACAAGTACAAATTAGTTTATTAGTTGCATTGGGTAAATTTTTAGAAAGGTTACAATTATTCGATGAAGAAATCAATGATAATAGAGAGAAGAAGCAAAAAGTTGATCTGAACAGAGATGCTGTTATTGAAAAAATATGCAATGAAGTTTTAACAGCATTGATTTATGTTTCAGGTATTTTTTTTTTTTTTTTTTAATTGATTTGATTAGTTATTACTATAAAGATTTTTTTTTCAATTAAAATTATTATAGGCATGCCACATACTGGCCTAAAAAAGGAGTCATTGAGTATATTTTTAATATTAATTAAGAAGCTAAATGGAAAACATAATACTAAACATTTGGAAATTGTTGAGAAATCATTTAGAGATAATTTGGTCATTTTCCAAAAGGATTCAGCACCAGAAGTTAGATGTCGTATAAAAGACATTGAGGATAATTTGAAACAGGTTGGAGCTTAAAAATATTTGTTTGTTTCTTGTTTTTTTAAAATATTGTCATATACTTGTTTGTAGTATTTATTTAACAAGAAAAATGATTGTAATTATTTACTCACAATTTGAATTATTTTAATAATGGTATGGATCAAAATAAAATGTGAGCAATGTAAAAAACAAAAGAATAAAAAAAATTATTTATAATTAAAAATAAATTTTTTATTAGTTTGTTATCAATTTAATTAAATATTAAAATTTTGACAATTAGTTCTTTTTCGATTAATTACCGTTAAAATAAAATAAAATATTACAGAAAATTAAAACTTTTTGAAGGTAAAATTTGGATTGTAGAAGAATTCTTATTAATAAATTATATCGAATGTGTGATATATATTTATTTAGTTCAAGTCAAATAAATGTAGGTATCTTTTTGTTCTTCCTTTATTTTTAAATATTTCTTCTGAATTAATATATCGATACATTTTTTTATCACAGGAAGTTTTGGTTTAAATTTAGGTGATAATTGATTTATAACCTCAACAACTAATTTTGTATTATTTAGTTCTTTTCTCATTTTCATTATACGAACTATAGCTGCTTGTATAACCCATTTGCGATCTTCTTCAATTTGCTTATCAGTTTCTTCCTCTTCTATTTTTAATTCAGTTTTTAATGGTATATTAATATTTATTCGTAGTTTCTTATTTTTATATTCAACGAAAAGATTCATAATAGAATTTGAGTTAATATCATTTTCGTTATCAGTGCTAGTTAAAAGTTTTGCTTTTAATAATATTTGTAAAACTTTAATTAATTTTTCCTGATTAATACACATATTATGTGCAAGTTGCTCGACAGTTAAATCTGTTTTATTATTGAATTGAAGTAGTACGATCATTTGCAAAGTACTTGCTTGCAAGGTATATTTATATTTAAAACAATTATATATTAATTCTGCCTTACCCATATTATAAAGCCAATTTAATTTACGGCCAAAATGAATAGAATAATAAAACTCAGAAAATCGTTTTACTAAACATTTTAAAAAAGATGGCAAAGATAATGAATATTCTTGATTAAATCGACATGTTCCAATAGACAATACTTGGACACCAAAATCAATTTTAATTGGAGTATTTGTAATTTTTAAATGCTCTTTAAACTTTTCATTCAAATCTTTTGAAATATCAATATATTGGAACATTTGTTGTAATTTAATTGTGTATTCATAACCACATATTTGTTTCAATTTCATAATGACAAATGCTTCGGTATCATTACTTGTAGAAGTATGGTTAACTATTCTTTTAGTTAACATTCCGCGGTAAAATGTTTCAAACACATCCTTATCCTCAATATATTTAAACACAACCATAACTTTATTTAATGCATCTTCTAATTCAATTTCTTGTCGATGTTTACTTGACTTTTTTAACAAAAGATCACAATATTTCGCTAAGAGTTCCGGACTCTTGCTAGTGCTTTTACTAGATACAGTAACATAATTTGTATTAATAAATTTGCCAAATGCTTGATCGAATGCGAGAACAGCACCTTTTTCATTTCTAAATACTAAAATTAATGCATTATATTTTTGGTAAAGTTCCAGAATAGTTTCTACATAAACTTTTGAATCATTTGATTGTCCTTTTGCAGATTTTTCAATAGCTTCCATTCCTTGATTATAAATATGCTTTTCCAAAATTAATTTTAATTCGCTCAGGCCATTGGAAGTACGTGACACTAAAAAATACATTCTACGAAGTTCTGAATATTTATCAGAATTATCAGAATTAAGTAATTTCTTAAATTCAGATCGAAACATATCCAAATGCTTTTCAATTAAAACTTTTTCACAAATTTTATGCAATTTGTTCAAAGTACTGTCATGTAAATAGATTTGTATACGTTTAATTTCTTCATTGAATCGATTTTCGGCATGTTTTATATATTCTGTAATAGAATTTTCTTTTAAAAGTTCAGCACTTTCTTTAGTGTAAAAATTATGGGTATCTTCTAAAAAGAAATTTTCAAATTTATCTTTATAAACAGAAAAATCTTGACCTTTTTCTTCATCTAATCCAAGTTCTATATAAGAATTAATTACATCAGATACAAGTATTGTATTAATAGTATCACCATTTCGTTCTTTTTCAATCAAATTTAAAACAGCATTTGTTACTTGTTTAGTTAAATGTTCGCGCCAAATCAATAGACATAATTTATATATTTGGCAAAAATACTTTCGTCCTTCGTCATATTCTCTTCTTACCAAATGAGAATTTATGTAGGAACAAATTATATTTAGTAATTGACTAGACAATTTATATTCTTTCCATTCTTTAGTATAAAATATTAATAGTTCTTCGTCAATTAATTTGAGTTCAATTTCATATAACTGTTTCACGTAGCTTACTAAAAATTCTTTAATAAGGTTATGTAATTTCTTCATTTGATAAAATATTGACCATCTTTGGGTAACCTTTGGAAAAGGAGCATGAGTAGAATAATTATAAACACATAGATATAACTCCATATACTGTTTTCGAGATATACGAAGTTTGTTTTCATATATATCTTTAAAGTGTGTTTCAAGATTTTGCCAAATTTCATCAAAGTTGATATTTGTTGTGGACATTCTAATTTATTTTGCCAAAATTTTATCAAAGTTCATTTAAATTCCTTATCACTTATTTAGAAAACACCCTCTCACCAAAATAAACTAGTAGAATTAGAAAATTTGAACCAAATCATACTATTATAGTATAAGTAGGTTTTGCTTGAATACTATACCGCAAAAACATAACAAAAAACTTATTAACCAGTTTCAGTTATACTGTGTTTGCTGAACAGAGCTGAGCTATATATTCTGTGAACGGCCGAGCATAAAAAATATAACACATCTTCATAAACCATAAGTGGAAAGTGCGATAAGTACGTTACGTACACTACAATGAATAATTTTGAACTTTAGAAGTATATTGAAATTGATAACGATATGAATAATAATTATTATACTTACATATACTTTTAAATTCATAATTCATGAGAAAAATATGGAAATAAATAATTATATGATAATATAGGTGGGAAATTTTGTTATGTTATCTAACATTTTAAAAACATTGATAAAAACGGATAAAATAAAAACAAAAAAGACTGTACTGTACTTAGAAATTATTAGATATTATAGATATGTGTATCAGGGGAGGGTGTACGCCTACGTACTTCTATCGTTGGTGTGTGGTTGTAGTTTCACTCTCATATTTACGTGTGGAGCGTGGAGGGAGATGTAGATTGTGGTTACATACAGTGTTACCGTTCCATGTTGAGAAGAATGCTTTAAAATAAAACCCCCAAAATGCGATATATATATGTATAAAGTTCCATTCCCTTTATATTCCATCATTTTCAAAAAATTTCAAACACTTATTTTGGGATTAATAGTAATAGTAAAAATACATATAATTACAGTGTTAATTAAAATCTCAAATAAAATAATTTGCCTAATTTCTTTACAAAATATTTTAAATAAGTTTTTCACGTTTATTTCACCGGCGAATTTGGAGAGTTTTGAAGATCGCATAAGCAAATGTCAGGTTAAGTTTGAATTTCAAACATTTAATCCTAATTTTGGAGATTTTTCAGGGAGTAATATTTACCGAGAGTTGTAAATGGTCAATTTAAAGGAATAATCAGATCAAATTAGCCATATCTAGACACAGATACAATTTTTACTGATTCAAAAAAAACTTTTGTTATTATAGCCTGAAAAAACCAGTTATAAATCCCAGTGAATAGATCAGTTTTCAAAACAATGATGAAAGTACGGATATATTCAAAGGAAGATTTAGTTTCGAATAGATCAGTTTTCAAAACAATGATGAAAGTACAGATATATTCAAAGGAAGATTTAGTTTCGTTTTGTGTGCAAAAGTAGCAACATTACTCTGCGGTTCGGCGAAAGCGAACTCCGTTCTATTGCTTATAGGGTGTCCGATAGCGTTTGGTGGCTTTGGCAGGTCGAGATTATAGTCAGGGTTACCGCGGAGTGATAAATTAAAACTAATAGAAAAGTAGCACATCTGAAAAAAGTAGAAGATTTCTTGAATCTTTATTACTAAAAAACATATCAAAACTAATTAGCAAATTCTTAATCAATAGAAAGTAAATCTTTAGATTGGCTTTTAACTTTAACAGAATTTTTAAATGAAACCCTTTAGCAAAAAGTTACACCGTCCCGTCCCTTTCAAATAACTCAAATTCCGGTTAAGTAAAAACGCATATCAAGACTATTTAAATTAATCACAATAATTATGAAAAATATATTGAACAATATATGGGGGTCCCCACTCCCCATCCCCAAGAACATTTCAGATCACTATAGTAGGTAAGTAAACATTTGGGATGGCAGATTTCATAAAATCTAAGTAGGTCAACATTTGGGATTCCACAAAGTAGTAGAAAAAACGGAAGCAGATCTGCTACAATATAGTGGCCATAGGAAAGGAAGGATAGGTTAGGTATTTTTGGTGTTCCAATTTCCAATGAAAGTGTTTTTTTGTTTTTGTTGTGTTATTTATTTGTTTTTGTTATTGTTTGACAACAACAGACAACAAAACAGCAAAGAAAATTTCGTTTATTTTATTATTTCTCAAATCAAAACAAAACAAAATAATTTAATATCCAGCAATTTTAATGAATAAAAATTATTAAAATAATAATAATGAATCTTGTAGAAAAATTAATTGAAGAAGTCAGATGTCAGGAGTGTTTATATAATTTAAAGTCGCCACTTTATAGAAGCACGGATATAAAGGAAGAAAAATGGAGAGATATTTCTAGGAAGTTGGGTTTAGAAGGTACTAATAAAAATATTAATTGAAAATTGAAACAATTATTTTTTTATGGTTTACGGTTTCAATTTCAGTTCATATATGTAAAAGTAAATGGAAAAGCCTTCGGGATAGGTTTAGGAAGGAAGTAGCAAAAAAATATTCGACATCTAGAAATAAGGGGAAACCTTGGCCATTCATGGAAGCATTGTATTTTTTACAGAATGCCGATTGCACAAAAAAGTAATGCTTACATTTTTTATTTAAATTTTTATCTTCAAAAACATACACTACTTTGTAGAGCAATTACGGATATGCATTTCAAAATTGAAAATAAGGATGTATTTGATGTAAACACAGATATTTCTATTGATGAAGATTTTAAGGGTAGTCATAGTTTTTCAGAAGTTTTAATTAATGAAAGCAATGATAGTTATAACGATGGACCCATAGACGAATTAGATAATTCATTTAAATCATCATCGAAGTTAGTAACTGAGTCTTTAAAAAATCCACCAGTAAATAAAACACCGATAGCTATGTTTTTAGAATCCATAGCAGCACAAATTAATGCCGCAAATGTATCTCCATTTAAATTATTTGAATTCCAGAAAACGGTTTTGAACGCTACTTATGAGGCTATAATTCCTGATTCTGAGTAATATTTATACATATTTTCTTCAATGCAAAGAACTTCCAAAATTTTGTGTGTTTCTCTGTTAAATTTTTTCTACTGAAAAGCAGTAAAAATTAAATAGTATAGTTTATTAAAAGTGATTTCAATATAACTGTAGTTATGATTTATTAACCGGTTATCAGTTTAATAATTTCTATATACAAAATTATATTTAAATCAAATGTCGTAGGAAACGGTAATTTATTTTAAGATTTGTGTACCAAAATTATGATACTTAACTATTTTATTTGAAGGTAATTTATACTGGTATATAAATAATTAGAAAATAAGTTTTTCTGTATATATTGCAGTTTGAAATAAACATAATATACTAAACAAAATATTAATTATTGTAAAAGTATTATTTATGGAAATATATTTTGTAAACCAAATTTTTGTCTTTGGTTTACATTAAGTTGGATCAACGTCTTTTTGAAGAAATTAATTTAATTGGTGCGATCTTATTAAACAAATCATTTCTTGATTTTATGGTAAACCGATATGAAAAATGTTTGGAGAAATTGTTTGCATGTCCATCGGAAGAATAAAATTACACAATATATTTCTATATTGTAAAACACTAGATTAATAATATAATATAGGTATAATATTAATTTATTCCGATAAATTATATGTAAATCAATTAAACCACATTTTTGGTACGCCGTTTCACCATTGCCTATTAATTTTATTTAATATATTAGTTTTACTGATTTATATGTTTTTTATTAAATGTAAGAACATATATTAAAATAGTTTTTGCATTACCGTGAAAAGACCCACATACATTGTCTTTATTCTGATTGCTCTGCACACGCGCATGCACAGTATCAGAACAGCGCTAATTAAAAAAATGATATTTAATTAGACTTGAATTTGACAATTTGTGGGATGCGATTGTGAAATTGTCAAAATATTGCGCTGGTTTGCAAGACTATCGATAGTAAATTATTTGATTTTAATTAAGAAAACAGAAGAACTTAGTGGCACGAGTGGAAATAGTAAGGTCCTTTATTATACTCAAAGATAAATATAGTGTAATATAATATTTGTTTAACTTTTTTTTTTAAAGATATCTCTAATCAATCACCATCATCAATTAATATTAAAACCTTATGTGTACCAGTCAAATAAATTATTAAAAAAAGAAAATGTCAACATCTATAGTACAAATTGAAATTGGTATGATTAATATAAAAGAATTATAAAATATTAAGGTGGTTGGTCCATGATTATTTTTTATTACCGGTTGATTTTTAATTAATGATCGGTCACACACACTTCTTCTAGCCAGGAGTTTTAATGTACATATTAATGTTTACCGTACATTATTTCATTTATTTAGAATTACAATTACTTGAACGGGTCCTATTACGTTTCGGTTGTGCTGATACTGATGAAAAATTGGAAGCAACAATTAAAAAGTTTCTAGTCCCCGTTCTTCTCAAAATCGAAACATCCAATCAGGCTGTCAAGAATAAAGTAAATAACTAAACAAAATCTTTTTGTAGAAATTAAAATAAACGAAATTGCTTCTAGGTAATTGATGTGTTAACTCATTTAAATATACGTTTAAAATCACATTCACAAGTTCAATTACCAGTTGAAGAACTTTTGACACAATATCAGTTGAGTAATTATGGTATACAAAATTTCATAATTATTTATATTATGATGGGTTACCCAAGAATAACTATGGAGCAACAAATTAAATTAGTACCAAAGCTTTTTACATGTATTGAAGTTGAAGAAACACCAAAAAGTAATCAAGACAAGTAAATAAAAAAAAATTCAAACATTTTATACTAAATCTAAAGTATTTAATTTTTAGGCTTCTTCTATTAGTGTTACCGCTTTTAGTCACTATGAGAATACCTGACGATCCAAATTCAATGAATCGAAATTCTGTGTTAGGTTTAGAAAATAAACCGAATACTAAAAAAAAGTTAATCGCTCTGTTACAAGATGTACTTTTGTTGCCATATGGGTATAGTTGTTATTATTTAAACAAGGTTCTATGAAATACAATTAATTTGTAGAGTTACTCTAGATGCTACTCTCCCGCCGGGTCTAAGCCCATATTCGCTTAAACGAATTATATCGACAAATTGGAAAGCCGAAGAATTGGAACAAATGAAAAAAGGAATTGTCCGATTTATTTGTAGTGGAGTTTTTACTGATTTAGAAGCGTTTATTTTATTGGTATTGGCATCTTCCGATACAAGATTTAGTGTTGCAACACCAGCATTAGCTGAACTAAATAAAGTTTCTACTACATTAGATTTTAATGATCCCAAAGTAACAGCACCATTGTATACATTATTTTCTGGTGATGATACACATGATTTGGAACGTAAAACAACACCGTGTAGTGCAAGAGTGCGACAAAAATTATTACAATATTTAATCCGCAGTCGGGGAAAAGGAATTAATACTGTACGTGGTATACAAGTAATATTTGAAGGATTATTTGGCCATAACACAAATCAGAAATGTAAGGTTTTATCCCTACAATTCTGTGAAAATTTGATAAAAGAGTAACAATTTTTTATTAATCCATAAATATTTAGCAACTGCTACTCATTCGTATTTTTATTATATTTTAGTGGACACAAAGCTATTCTCTCTAAAGTTTCCGGTGTTATATTGTCGGGTGTTTCAAATGTTATTAATCGTGATTTAACTGAACCAGTTGATGTTCAAAATGCTGCATATTCAGCTATAGCTCAGTTAGCTCGTACTTGTCCTGAAGTTGTCAATAAAGATTTAAAAATGGTTGTGTCCTATTTTAATAACTTATCAACTGCAAATCCAGCATTACATTCTTCAATTCGTGAAGCTTTAGTATCTATGGCACCTGCATTTGCATGGAATTTAAATACAATGGAAGTTGATGGGTCCAATGAATCAGCAAATCAGTCAAAATATATACCAACTTCACAACAAAATTTATTACTGGCTATGTTAACTGATAATGCTGAATCTAAATTACAAATTGTTCAAAATGTAACCAGCGTTTTTCTAACAACTTGTTTTCCTGAACATTATGCACCTGCCCGATATTTGTTGTTATTAATAGCTGGCGATCGTTCATCATTACGTGAATCTATAACATCATATTTATATGGTGTCTCAAAAAAAGATCATATTAATTACATAATGTTGTCTTCAATTGATTATCCTGAAGACATTACAGACGATTTTAATAAATTGAGTCCAGAACAAAGACGAGTTGTTTTACCAAGTTTTAAAGAAATGATGAATTATGTTGCAGAAATGAATAAAAAGAGATTATCCAGTTCAATACATCAAAATGTCATTGGTAGGACAACATTGGGATATAATTTGAGTGCTTTACAGGAGGTTTTATTTACTATATTTTATAGTTTTTTTTTAAATTTAATTTTTTAGATTTTGGATTATTTAAGAATATGTCTTTGGTTTTCCGCTGGAGTTAAATCAGCTCCAGGAGATGATAAGAATTGTACAAAATTAAAAAAATACATTTTATCTAATTATTCAGACGGCGATGAGAATAATGAGATCTATAAATATTTACAATTAGTTATGACTTCAGTCGAGGCAAGAAGAGGTTGGCATTAAATTATTTCTAATTTCTAGCGAATTTTTTGGAAAACCTATTAATTTTTACAGATGAAACGAATTTGTTGTGTGTATATGATCTTTTAAGTGCAGCTCCTGAAATTTTAACAAAAAAACAAATGCATTTATTGGAACCCCTGGCAATATCATTAAAAGATGTTTCTGAAGTGACGCGTATTACTGTTGCCCAAATTTATGGTATTTTATTAGCATATGGTCTAAATGACGATGACTTTAATAAAGAGGTACTTTATTTTATTTTCCAATATAAATTTATCATAATTTTTTTCGGGATACTTTATCATTTCTTAGATTGCAGAAATACTTTCATCGCTGAATCATAAATCCTTCGAAAACCGACATGGCTGTATTTTAGTAATTGGCCATGCATTTAGTCGCAAAATTTTAAGTTTTGAGGATAACAAAGAACTTAAAGATTTTAGTAAATGGACTGTTTTTATAGATAGCGTTAAACTATTAGGTACAATTTATAACGGAAGATATTAAATTTTCAGAATTATTAAATCTAAAATTCTCTCAGTTCAAATGCTCTGTGAACAGCAACAAATTTTGGTTTCGTCTTCAATAAAAAGTCTTGCATTAATCGGAAAATCAACAGAAATTCCTCAATTTGAAGTTAAAATACGCAAGCCTCTGACCAACGAAGGAGACATGCAAACAGAAGAAGAAAGTAAGATAGAATTAGTTCCACAAAAATGTATCAAATGTTTCTTTAATTTTTTTTTATTCATTTTAGATATTATAGTACCATCAAAAATTATAATTTTTGGATTAGTTTGTGATGTACTTAAAAGTACAAGTATAATTACAGTAAACTTACGTGAAGATGCAGCAAAATGTTTAGGTTGTTTAGCTATTGGCGATGGGAAATATTTTACATTAAAAACTTTACAAAAAATATTATCTTTTGTAAAGTTAAGTAAAGATCCTGCATTGAATATAGCAATATCACATGCAATTGTGTGTACACTAAATGGTTATGATGTTGATATTGGACCACCTGATGAAAATTTCATAAATAGAAATTGTGATGATAAACATTTTGATTGGTTTCTGAATTCAGTTATTAAATTGATTGGTGATCCTAATCCACATTCTCGACAGGTTAGAACTATTTATTATATAAATTTTATATGAAAATATTTTCACAATTTAATTTTTAAAATTAAGGCTTGCTCAATTTGGTTATTGGCTATTGTAAAGAATTGCGCTAAACGACCTAGTTTACTAGCTAAAAAAGAAATGTTGCAGTTTGCATTTACAGAACTTTTATCTGATGACAGTGGTAAATACATTAAAAATAAAAATTTTTTTTTTTTTCATAACTATCATTTTTGTAGAATTTGTCCAGGATGTAGCTTCACGTGGTTTGGGATTAGTATTTTCATTATCCGATCAAAATTCACGAAATGATTTAGCTAATTCATTACTTGATCAATTAATTGGCGATAAAAAACAAGTTAATCAAGTAAATCAAGAAACAGAAATATTCCCAGAAGGATTTCTTGGCAAAACTCCAACTGGGTAAACAATATATTTTTTATTAAAAAATTTAAAATTATTTTATAATTTTTATATTTTTAGTGGTAACATTACAACATACAAAGAACTTTGTTGCTTAGCATCAGATTTGAATCAACCTGAAATGATTTATCAATTTATGCAATTAGCTAATCATAATACAACATGGAATTCAAAATTAGATGTCGCATTTGGTTTAAAAATTATATCAAAAGATGCTAAAACTAAAATGAAACCATATTTGGGTAAAATTATTCCACGTCTATTTCGTTATAAGTACGAGCCAACACCAAATATACAAAAATCAATGATATCAATATGGGATTCAATTGTTACTGATTCAAAAGAAACTGTTGAATTATATTATTGGGATATTTTAAAAGAGGTTTCAGATAATTTAACAGCAAATGAATTCCGTATACGTTTTGCATGTTGTGTAGCAGTTAGGGATTTATTAAAACGTTCAAATGGATTACGATTAAGATCTGATGAGAATCATAAAAGTAATAGTTTTATTTATTTAAATTATATTTTAATGAATTGAACTTTATTTTTAAGAACTACAGAAAACAACTGAAGAATCTATGGAAGTTGGTAAATATGGTATTTTTGTGTATTATAGAATTGTTAAAATATTTGCGACTTTTTTTTTAATGATGGTGAAGGTCCGGAGCCAGAACTAAAAGAATTATGGGTACAATTATTACGTGTTATGAAAGATAGTCATATCGTTATACGTTCAGCTGCTGAAGAGGCAATAAATACTTTGGTCAAAGTAAGTGCGTGAAAGAAATAAAAAAATAATTTTAAAAATGTTAATTATTCTTTTAAGAGATGCGTTGTTGCTGTATCTAGTAATCATGGTAAATGGTTGGCTAGTTCAATATTACCAGTTTTATTAACTGTAATAATGACGTGGGAACCTATAATTTCTGTTCCAGCAATTCATAAAATAAGGTTTATTTTACAAATACATATATTAAAAGTATACCTAACATAATAATTTATTATTTTTTAGTACTGAAACAATTTCAAAATTGATTGAATCATGTGGACATTTAATTGCTCAACATTTATCCAGATTAATACCACGTTTACTTCGTGCTACTGGTGAATTAGAAACACCAAAATTATCATATTTTTCAACACGTTTAGCAGCTCAAGGTGAAGTACAAGAGGCTGTGGATTCTATGAGAGTAAAAGAAATCAAACTACATTATACAATGAAAGCAATCGCAAAGGTTAATATTTTAATACGTAATTGTGGTTTCTAAGCATTATTTTCAAAATAGGTCACAAAATAAATTCATTTCACTAATAATAATTCCATTCATATAAAATACGAATAATTTAAGGTTTAATTTTAGTGTGTTTCACATATTAACTACCGAATACTTGATAAAATGACTCCAACTATTTTGGATTTAATCAAAACAACCGAAAATTTTAGAACAAAAATTGCAACCATACATTTTATTTGTTTGGTAAATTATCAATAAATTTTGTAGTGTATTGTTTTTTTTTAATTTTTTAAAATAAATTATAGGTAAGTGATACATTGGGTAAAAAAATGACACCATTAACAGAAAAATACATAGAAGCTTGTTTTACTGGTCTAAAAGATAAAAATATTGTTGTGCAAAAAAAATTTGCTGGTGCAATTGGTCATTTAATTCGATCAGCTAATGAACAATTAATAAAAAATCTTTTTAATAAACTGGATGAATTATATTCTGAAAATCCAGCCAATAAAGGAATACCATTAGCTATACAATCAATTAGTAAACGTAATCATGAGCTTTTAAAAGATTATACAGAAAATATTATTCCGCTGGTTTTCTATGCAATGCATGAAGAAATCACTGAAGACAATAAAACTAATATTGAATTGTGGAAAGAATTGTGGCTAGAAATAAGTCCTGGTGATGCTGGTATTCGTATGAATTTAGATTCAATTATACCAAAATTAGAAAAATCATTAAATGATGATAGCTGGTCTATAAAACTTCAAAGTGCTAATGCTATTAATACAATTGCATCACGATTAGAGAATAATATGAATGATGAACATTGTTTACATTTATTAAATTTATTATTGTGTGCTGTACAAGGCAAAACTAATCGGTATAGGAATATATTACTTGAAGCGTTGGTAAACCTTTGTAAAAGTTTGAAAAAAGATAATGAAATTTCGGAATTGAGTGTTAATGCTGCTAATAAGGAATTCTGTAATCAATATCCTATATATATAACAACCGCTATAAAGACCCTTGATGATATAGTTAAAGAATTCAAAGCTACTCGTTATCAAGAAGTTTACGAAATGCTTTTGTATTTATTAATAATGTTAGAATTAATAGAAGATAATATTGAACTTTTAAATGGCTCATGTTTTAGCCGCGTTTTTGGTTACAATAAAGAAAGGAAGCCGGAAAATATTTATATTAAATTAAGGCAGACTGCTTGGAAAACTTCAGTTATGACATGTCAACAATATAAATATGATCTTAAAGATTGTAAAAGTTTTTTAAAAATACAGATTAAATTATTAGATGCATTGGGTAGATTTTTAATAAAAATATTTGCTGAAGAAATCAATATTGAGATAATAGCAGGTCCGAATAGAGATGTTGTTATTGAAAAAATATGCAGTAGAGTTTTAACATCATTGATTTATGTTTCTGGTATGAGTTTTATTGATTTTTTTTTTATTTAATTCCTATTGATATTATTTTAATTTTTTATAGACATGCCATTTCAAAATACTGACCTAACAATTAAGTCATTAGATGTATTTTTAATATTAATTAAAAAAATTGGTGGTGAGCATAACATTAAACATTTGGAAATGGTGGAAAAAGCATTTAATGATCATTTAAAACATTTTGAAAAAGATACTGCTGAAGATGTAAAATGGCGTATTAAAGCTACTAAAAGATATTTGAAACATTTTAAATCTTGTCTATAAAATATTCCATATAATTTAATAAATATATATATTTAAGTTTTGATATAATTTTTGAATAATTTTGCCATTTATCAATTAACGTTGATTTGAGAGTCTGAAAATGCAATAAAACAAACGTCCCAATACGTATACTTTGATGTCTGTGTGCAGCAACATTAGAATGACATGAGAGATTTTAATGAAATTAAATTTGCTTCAAAGTTTGGACATAGACATATCACATATATCACTATTAAACCTAACTACGAGTTATTTGCTCACCTTTTTAGCAGCTCTTTTTTTTTATCTATCTAATGACATAACAATCCTTTTCATCCCCCTAAATTGTCCTCCTATTTAAAGTGGCCGTATGTGAAGCCTAAATTATGATTCAGAATAGGTTCATAAAATTTTGTGCATGTACTTTGCACAAATGCTTTATTAGATTACACAGGTACTTTAGTTATTTTGAGTAACAAATGAAAAATCGACGAGCAGTATTGAAAAATCAATTATTGAAAATTTTAACGTTAAAAATCCACAAATATTTTAAACTTTGAATTGACAAAGAAGACATTGCTCAATAATCACAATTTATAAAAATAATTTTAATTGCTAGACATTCAAAATTGATTGCGTTCTGAGTTGTTTAATGCTCAATTTTCAAAAATTTAGTTTAACGATTACACTTTATACTATTATAGCTATTTAAAGAGTATTAATTGTAGATTTGTAGTTGTATAAATGTATAATATAAACAAAATTTAATAAAGTTTTTTTTTTTCAAATTATTAATTAAAATAATATATTAAAATAATTAGGTATAGTTAAAAATTGTATAAAATCAGGTTTAAAGCTTTTAAATTCGCAGTTTTCCTAAATCAATTCAAAGGTTTACACTAAAGTTTAAAAAAATTTATAGTGCGCGTAAATTTTTAATAAATAAACATTTGATTTTTTTTGTAATTATAATTAAAAATGGATTTTTTTTCCATTATTTTAATATTTTGTGTGCCAATTTTAATGGCTTTATATTACTGGACAAAATATCAAATGTCATATTGGAAAAAGACAAATTTACCATCAATTCCATATACTATACCATTAATTGGAAATTTCCAGGATATGGTGTTTTTTAATAAATGTCCAGCAGAAGCTCTCCAGGAAATGTATTGTAATGAAAAAACTAAAAATGAACCTGTAGTGGGCATTAATGTTTTCCATAAACCAGGAATTTTAGTTAAAGATTTAGATTTAATAAAAAGAATTTTAGTAAAAGATTTTTATAAATTTTCAAATAGGTTAGAAATTGTGATTTTATAATTAATGTAAAATTAAATATTGTGAAAATTTTAAGATATGCCGCTACAGATATTCATACTGATGCAATTGGTGGATATAACTTATTTTTTTTAAAAAATCCAGCATGGAAAGAAATTCGATCAAATTTAACTCCAATATTTACAACTGGAAAAATTAAACAAATGTTTCCATTAATTTCAGATGTAAGTTAATTTTTTTCTTAATAATTGACAAGGAAACTGTTAAACTTTAAATTTACGGTTTGGAATTCATAATTTTCATTGAAGATTTTTTATAAGTTAAATGTTACATATACGTATTAAAACGTAATTAAAAAAGAATGATGATGATCAAATTTCTAAAATTATTAATTGCAGATTGGAGATGAATTAGACAAACATTTATTAGCTTTAAATTTGAACTCAAAAACCAATTCCATATGCAAGGACGTTCGTGAGATTTGTGCATTATATACAACTGATGTAATTGGTAGCATTGCGTTTGGTATTAAGGCGCATAGTTTACAAAACCCAAATGCTGAATTTCGTAAAAATGGCAAAGAAATATTTAATTTTACATGGTCACGAGCACTGGAATGGACTGCATTTTTCTTTATTCCTAGTATAGTATCAACCTTTAAGTGTAAAGTATGAAATCACAATTAGTATTATATTAATATCTAATGCAACAAAATTTGTGTATTTTCAATTTTTGAAGGTATTTTCGAAAAAGTCTACCGAATTCCTTCGCACTGAATTTAATTATATTTTGAATGAACGTGAGAAATCTGGTATTCAAAGAAATGATTTAATTGATACTCTAGTTACACTTAAACGAAATGCTAAATTAAATCCGTCATTCAGTATAAATAATTTAAAATATGATGGTGATATTTTAGTTGCACAAGCTGCAATATTTTTTACAGCCGGTTTTGAGACAAGCTCAACCACTATGTCATTTGGATTGTATGAATTGTCAAAGAATTTTGAAATTCAAAAACGATTGCGAAACGAAATTAAACATGTGTTAATTCAAAATAAAGGTGAAATTACTTATGATTTAATCCAAAATATGGAATATTTAAATATGTGCGTACAAGAATTGTTAAGATTATATCCACCATTACCGTTTCTTGATCGGGAATATTATAGTAATGAATCTGTTAAAAATGGTGGTTATTCATTAGAACCATTTTCTGATTTTGTTGTACCTAATGGTATGCCGATTTATATTCCATCATTTGCTATACAGAGAGATGAAAAGGTTTTGTATAATATTGAAAATTATATTTAAGAAAAAAGTTATTAGATAACTTTTATTGTTTTTTTTTTCAGTTATTTCCTAATCCAGATCTATTTGATCCAGAGAGATTTTCGCCACAAAACAAAGACAACATTTTGCCTTACTCGTATCTGCCATTCGGCCAAGGACCTCGAGGTTGTATTGGTGAACGAATTGGTCTATTGCAAGTGAAAATTGGACTTGTAAATTTTTTACGTAATCATTATGTCAAGCCATCAGAAAAATCAATGAAAGTAATGAGACTTGCAAAGAAAGCTTTAACGATTCAGCCAGAGTGTGGAATTTATTGTGATATATATAGAGATCCATTGGTTTAAATAAGTTTAATAAATATATATTGTAAAACCCTAAAAAAAATCTCTTTTTTTTACAACATTTAAAAATGTTTCTTCTATAATTTCTAATGTATCTATAGAAATCAAAATTGAAAAACTATCAAAATATATATAGCTATTATTTTTAATTGGTTTTATTATAATTATAATTATTTTTAGAATAATGTGCTGTTTCATCATTAGGTTTTTTTTACTTAATGTTATGTTTTTTTAAAGATATATTGTAAATTTGTTAATTTAACTTCTAAATTTTTTAATTTAAACGAGTTCCTTCTTTTACATTTTAAAGAAAAAACAGAGCAACAGGTTTTTAACAAACTTTTTCTTATGAAGTTCTTATATATGATTAATGACATTTTTTTTAATTTGGCACCAATTACATAATTGATTAAATAAATTTTATAAAGGTTATTTAATAATCAAACTTCGGAAATGTGTAGTGGTATTCGGAATCACTATATTATTAGACCGAAAAATAAAATTCCGAAATTCTGAAAAACATGAAATCCCGAATATACAAATATAAAAATGCCGTAAAAAATCCAGAATCAAAAAATGCTGAACACAAAGAAATATAAATGAAAATTATTAAGAACATTACTAATTAAAAAATAAAATTATTTAAACATATTTAATTAAAAAAAAATTATAATTAGATTACACTTTTTTCTCATCTCGAAGTGACGCATATTGTACGTTTATCTTTTTAGAAAATTAATTTTGGACAGCTCCTCTATTTGTTTTTTAAACTTTACATATACATCTTTTTTTTTTTTTAATTTTTTTTCTCGAAATTTTTCATTGCTACCCAACAATAATGCGTACAATTTTGATCTTTATGTTTATAATGTTCCATCGTTCCATGTCTATATTATCAATAAGATCACAAAGGTCATCGAAATTAAAGTATTTAAAAGCCTGCGCCATGGTTCGACACAATTTTGTGTTTTTGGTCTACTAAAAATTCAGCACATTGGGTTGGGCCATTTATTATTGGGCCATTTATTACGGGTATATATTTGGCAGTATTTTTATTATAATTTTCATTATTCTTAAGAGACAATAAAAATTAAAATATTCTAAATTAGTTTTTAAAGTCTTGAAACTAATTCTGAATTGAATTTTATACCATAATATTCTCACCCAAATAATTTCAAATATGTAAAATGTAACCGTTTTATGTTAAGTTTTATATACTAAATGGCTTCTCAAAGAGGAACATCGCCATGTTCCAGAATTTTGATTATTAAATATAACTCTATCACATCTATTATACATATATAATAATACCGTACTTGTGTACTAAGATTTGAAATATTCTTATTCTATTTTTAACACAATTTATATCAATTATTTTGATTGAGACTTAAATTTGACCTTAACAAAATGATGTAATCATGATATTTTCACCTTTTTTTATTATTATTATTAAGTAAAAACAAATTAAAATCATTGGATGACATAGCAGATTTATAAAAATATTTATAAGTAATTTTACCAATCAAATATATAATGTTAATATCTTACAGTACGAATCTCTGACTGTAATTGAACAGTAAATATTTATAATTATGTATTTATAGTTATATGTTAAGTCGTTATTTCGACATAACATATTAACTATAAATATTTATAGATGCGTAAATTCGAAAAACAAATACAGCTTTAAACTTTATTATCAGCATTTCATAGTTTTATATGCAATAGGGATTTTTCATTACCATAGACTTATCACTTATTGATGTTATATATGGTGCATTTAATATAATAGTTGTGAATTTCGGCCAGAATCGTACTGTCACTTCAGTAAGGTTCCAGCAAAGCAGATTTGAGACATTTTGTATAGTTTTATTAATTAATATTCGTATTTTTTATTAGTTAGTAATTTAATTTACCGCTGTAATGTTACATATTTATTGATATGTTACATATTACATATTTATACAGTTTGCCACCTTTACATTATTTGAAAAATAAAAAGAGGACTCTATAAAAATTAAATTAAAAAAAAAAGTAATATTTATTATTACAAATACAAATTATCTGATAGATTAGCTATCATTACTTAATTTTAGGCTAGTTTTTGTGTTTTTGTTATCCATATTATTTTTATTCCTGTATATTTCTGTTCTGGACAATGCTAGAAGTATATCATCAATATGAGTTTCTTGATGCCTTCGCTTTTCCCAAATAAATAAATATCTTCAATTCAATATTTTCATTTCATTAATAATATTCGACGGTATGTCTTCATTATATGCAATTATCTTTCTGGAAAATATTTTAGAATATCATCACAATCTATTATTAGTGGAGAATTATCCATCCTGTGTCACATGGGGACCTCATTTACAGAGCAATATTATTCGACTAGCTTGATCTTTTTACTGGAACATTTATACATGTATTCACATTTTAATAAATTTATATTTTACTATACGATTTCATATATCATCATAGTCAAAACTGAGAGTCACGGCATGTGCCATCATACACATGTGGATAAGTACAGCTCTGTATTTTTCACATATATATAGTTTATTTTTAATAACATGTAAATAAAGAAAGTATTCTATTCAGTTTTTAAAAACATGTTAATTATGTATATAAAAATTCTTCATTATGTTAATGTCTATGGCAACAAATATAACGTATCCGACAGATAATTCTTCAATGGCAAATTGAGCAAATATAAATTTATATATTTATCTTAACAAAAATTTTATACTTCGATATTTTATAAATAATTTTTCTAACGTTTCTGGTTTAAATAATATTAAAATTTTTGTAAAAATATAATTTATTACTACAAAATTAATTGTTATATTTTTTAAAGTTATGAGAAAATCAAGAAAATTGAGTTGTGAGTGGAACCATGAAATGGTTGTGAAACTGATTAAGGCAGTTAAAAATCGACCAATACTGTGGGATACTTCCTTGCCTGCATATAAAAATAGAATAAAACGTGATTCTGAATGGAAAATAATTTCAATTGATATTTTCAATAATGAAATTACAGATCAAGATTTAAATATGAAATGGCAAAATTTACGTTGTCAATACAAATATTATTGTAATAAAATGAAATATTCAAAAAGCGGACAAAAATGGTCAAATAAATATTTGGTTAAATGGAAATACTTTAAAATGTTAAAATTTATAAACACATCAGATGATGTAGGAACACTTAGTGGAACTGTTTCGAATTTGGTGAGTAATTAAAAATAATAATTAAAAATATTGTCATTTTATCGTGTTATTAGTTATATAAAATGGATTTTGCACTTTTGTTTTTTAATTTATTTGAATTTAATCGTTTTTATTTGAAAACTCATTATAATTTTCATGACACTTTTATCTTGACTAATATGTTGACCTAATATATGTACATAATCTTACAGATTAGATAGTGCAAACTTAATTTCTAGAATGCAACAGCTAATTTTAAATTAAATTTCATTTGAAATAAACAATATGTATATATACAATGAATGTATTATCGGAATTCGGAATCTCTTAAGAAGAGGTAGAGTCATATCAATACAATGCTTGCTTTGTATTTTTATAATTAACTTCTAAAGTGCACACTCTTCAAATTATGTTTTAATATTCATTACCAACATAATTTTTTGATTAAAGTGTTTCGCATCAATAAATATTAATATGTTTTAAAAAATTTCAGACTTCCAATAATAATAACGATTTAATTGATGAGAGTAGTGAAAATAGTATTTCATCATGTGATAGCAGTAGTAGTAGTATCAATATTTCAAGTGATGATATTTCAAGCCTTAAGAGTAAAAGAATGATACAAATTGGTAGAAATTTAGCAAATACTAATTTACAACAACGAAATGCAATAATCAATAACAAAAATGCATTAAAAATGATTGAAAAACCTATTATAATGGACGAATGTCAGATATTTGCTGATTATGTTGGTCAGCAAATGAGAGAAATGTCTATTGTAAAAAGAAAATATCTTGAAAAGAAAATTCAACGTGCTATTTTAGAAATACTTGATGAGCCTGAAATAAATTAATTATATTATTATCAATTTAAATAAACCAATAATAATATAATATAAAAAACGTTTTATTTTTAAAATATTAATACAATAATGCTTAATTAAGCTATGCTTAAAATTCCAAAAAAAATTTAAAGAGTATAATAAAAAATATTTTACGCTTACTAATTTTATGTAACAGAATAATCTAATTAAATAAATAATACGTTTCGTAAATATATTTTAGCGACTTGTATGTACTATTATATTCATAGTTAATGTAAATATTATTATTATTATTTCTTATTTCATTTTAACTACTGCTAAGCGTTGCGTGAACTTGTAATTTTTTGCAGTATCATGAATTCATGATATAAATATATATCAGTAACATTGACAGCGATGTAGAATCTAACATTTTGATTGGTGCCAAATGAGAATTTTGTTATATTATTCATAATAAGTGCTTATGAGATGCTTTTATTATTAGTATGCCACATTATTTTTGAATCAAACAAAACTTACTGAAAATATTCATAATTGTTAAATTTACATAACATTTTTGGGCTAAATTTCAATTCAATCACGATTTATTTTAACCATACGATTTCGTCGGTAAACTAATATTAATAGATTTAAGAAAAAATCGTCGAAGAATTAATTGATTTATATTTTATAAAAACTAGTATAACTGAAATTTATAACAAAAGCACTGCTTAATTGGAAAGAAATTGTGAAAAATTGTTAATTTTTTTATTTGAGTGGACTGAACGTCCATCCAAAATGAATATAAATTTTATGAAATATAATTTAATTTGTCATCTTATATAATTTATTGATTTAAACACTGCAAACTATTTCTATTTATTTTAAAATGATTTTCGTAATTATCAAGGATTTGTTATTATAATTCATGATTTCAAAATAAATTATCTATTTTTCTCTTATTATTGGTAAAAACAATAACTAGTATAACTCATAATTTTGTAAATGGGACTGGCAGCCGTTTTTCAATTGCACCTATTGGTTCCACTTTTTTTTTCCTTTTATGGCAACATGATCTAAACTCTAAACGATCTCTTCATTTATACTAATATCATTTAATTTATTAATATCTATTTTGATTTGAATAATTTGAATTGCAACAAAAGTTAATTATTTGTTATATTATATACGTTAATTGGTGGTAAGCTCCTTAGAAAACAATCTACTATTATATTACAAGAGCTTAAAAAATAAATAACATAGGCGAAATCTATAACCGCAGAGTTGACCAAAAAATTAGTTTTAATTCATTGAATTATATATAAATGCTTTCATTATAAATCCAAAACATTGCATAAATTTATATATATGACTCGTAGCCGCCATCTACGAGGACGATATAGTCATATATGGACAGGATTTTTGGAGCAACAAAGAGAATATAAAACAAATCCCAAAAAGAAAAAATGCATAAAGTATAATAATCATATGAGTAAACTATTACCGATAATACCAAATCTCTTAATTGAAACACAAAGTATGTAGAACACATCGACCTACAGAATAACATAAACTTAACATATACCGACTGTTCCAGGAATATCGTTAGACACAAAATTAAGTATGACAGCACAAATTGAAATAACAAAAAAAAAAAAAAAACATTGAAAAGATCGGTACTAAGTATACGCGGAAGTATATGCGGTGTCGGAAAATCCAACAGTATTTGACGCAGAATTAACCGCACTACAATATGCACAAGTATTTATAATTATAAATCGTAAATAGTAAACAAAAAACTTATCTGAATTTTATCTGATTCAAAAGCTGTCATTCTAGCAATAAACATCAGCTATAATACTAGCCACATCCAAAAATATTAGGAACTTATATTCTACATTTACTACATTATAATGAAGAGGGCATCAAATTATATTCTACATTTACTACATTATAATGAAGAGGGCATCATTATAAGTCATCTATCAATGGATACCCGCGTACACACTAATATCTCAGGTAACGAAAAGTCGGACAAATTAGGTAAGAAAAATGCTAAATTATTTGGTATAGTATCTCATCAATCACAATCAATCTACTTCAGAGCGCAAGATTAAAAGTAATTAAAAAGTCATGATAAATAAAGAACAAAACAATCAAATAGAATACTAATAACTAATGCATGGAAAAAGTTACTAAAATATAGAATGAATTCTGCACAAGCTCCGATACGAATTGTATAGCGTTAATTATCAAAAAATAATTGGTATTTTTGATTCAGAAATTTGTAATTAGGGGGCCATTTTCTGTCCGGTACTGAAATAGGCTAGAAAATATAGTAATAGAATAACGTATTTATACTGGACTGCTCGTGGAATAAGAATTTTGGCTTCAGTCAAAATTCATCGATTAGGGATTAGGATTCTATAGCTATGTTATATATATATGTATATATATAAAATATAGCTAATAGAATCCTACTGAATAACAATCCAAATTTAATGTAAGTATAAAATAAAGAATCGAAAAGTATAAATATATAAACGGCCAACTAATGTGACTGAATACTCGTAAAAAGTACTATGATTTTTAAATTTGATATTAATTTGTAGCAATAATTAATTTTGCTTTATAGAATGCAATTATAAGGCACTTTATAAATGTTACAACTTTTACAGAATATTCAGTGTAATATTATTCTCGGTTTGCAGTAGTCAGTTTTTTTTTTAAAAAAAAGTATTTAAAAGTTTATGTTTTAAATTAAAACCGCAAAATTTAGAAATATACTATACGTTTTATATATTATGATGGCTTTGTATATTCAACTATTGCTTTTATTCACTGTCGTATCGACTTACTTTTACTATTGGCTTAAACGAAGATATTCATATTTTGAAAAACATGGTGTACCATATTTACCGCCAACAATAGTTTTCGGTAATCTAAAGGATATAGTTCTATTTAAGAATAGTCCAACCCAAGCATTTTCGGACTTTTATAATAATAAAATAGCTCAAAATGAACCTTTCGTTGGTATTTTCATTTTCCATAAGCCAGCATTATTAATCAGAGATCCAGAATTGGTCAAACAGATTTATATTAAGGATTTTAATTATTTTTATAATAGGTTTGTTCAAATTATTTGGTATTCTATATTGAAATAAAAAGTGATATATTTGGCAAATTACTAATTCTTCTTGAAACGATTTTTACAAAAATTACTAAACTGTATAGAGGCGGAGCAGCTGATCCACATATTGATCCTTTGGGAGCATATAATTTATTTTTCATAAAGAATCCAGAATGGAAAATTCTTCGAAATAGTTTATCAAATTTCTTCTCAAGTGGAAAATTAAAACAAATGTTTCCTTTGATTAAAGAGGTTTCAAATAAAAAATTTTCATTAAAAATTATAATAATATTATAAATTTTAAGGCTGCCGCTGAAGTTGATACATATTTCTGTAATATATCGGAAAATAAACCATCAAATTGGAAAGGAATTGAATTTAAAGATTTATGTGCACGGTATACAACTGATGTAATTGCCAGTACAGCTTTTGGTGTTCAAGCAAATAGCATTAAAAATCCTAATGCTGAATTTCGAAAAAATGGCGCTGAAATTGTGAAGTTTACTTGGAGAAGAGCTTTTGAACTATCATCGATATTATTGATTCCAGAATTTGTTCCATTTTTACGAAGCTCGGTTAGTATCGTGATTTAATAGAAGTTTTAATAAATATAAAAAATATTGTTTTTTTTTTAACTAAATCCAGGTATTTTCTATGAAATCTTCAAAATTCCTTCGATCTGCTATTACTTTTGTTATGGATGAACGAGAAAGAACTGGCAAGAAACGAAATGATTTAATTGACATTTTAATAGAATTGAAAAATTCTCCTCCACCAATTGATTCTAAATTAAAGTTTGAAGGTGACGTTCTGATTGCACAAGCTGCAATATTTTTCTTAGCCGGTTTTGAGACATCTTCAGCAGCAATTACATTTGCATTATATGAAATGGCAAAAAATACCATAATACAAAAACGTTTACGCCAAGAGATTCAGAATAATTTAATAAAAAATATAGGGGACATAACTTATGAATCGTTATGTGAAATGGATTATTTGACTGCTTTGGTTTATGAAACTACACGCTGTTTTCCAACTATACCATTTTTGGATAGACAATGTTCACCACCAGCAGGTGAGGCAGGATATTCCTTGCAACCATACAGTGATTTTGTGGTACCCAGAGGAATGATTGTTTATACACCAGTTTACCCAATTCATCGAGATGCAAAAGTAAGCAACAAATAATTAAATTCGAAATAATTTTAATATAATTTTGTTTCCAGTATTTTCCGAATCCTAACGTATTTGATCCAGAACGATTTTTGGGTGAAAATAAAACCAACCAAAAAAATACACTTTTAGGATTTGGGATAGGACCACATAATTGTATTGGAGAACGACTTGGTTTGTTGCAGGTTAAACTTGGACTGGTAAATGTGCTGAGAAATCATTATGTTACGTTTACAGAAAATACGCCAAAAGTACTGGAATTTGATAAGAAAGCTTTTAATTTACAAGTTTTAGGTGGACTTTATTTAGATATTGTTAAAGATCCATTATATTAAATCAATAATTTGTTATGAAATGTTAGTGAAACAAAACAACTTACATATTACTAATTAATTATATAGTTAAATTAAATTACATATTGCACTCTAATTGTAGATTATTAAATAAAGTTTAAATTATCAAAAATCATTCGATTGTGCATTTACAATTTGTCATATTATAAATAAATTATTATAGAAGCACGATTTTCAAAAATTACATACGAATTTTATAATTTAGATAAATGTTTAGTAGATTGCTAATTATTACTGTCCGTTAGTTTATAAATATTTAGTGCAGTGCAGCGTTAAATCACGGTGTATTAAAATTCAAATCCAAATATCACCTCAAATAAACAAATACAAGCAAGAAATGACAAAAAAAAAAATATAAAAATGCATACATACAATCAAATTCATTAAGTTATAAGAATTCAATAAGTATTTTTTAACTCAGAATTTTACACTCACTCAAAAACTTTGAGTATTTGGGGCCATAAGGATTTGGAAGTAATAAAATCAATTTTGTACGTTGAGCAGTGGTTTAAAAAAATGCTCAATATAATTAAATACATTTTGGTATAAGTTTAAAAAACAAGTTATAGTTAACAACTATAAAAAACAACTTATGTTTACTTCTTTATTTAATTCAATGGCCCTTAACGGAGTTATCTACAATCTAAACTTCGTTTTCTAAGCAAAAAAAAAGATATCTAAATATAATTTTATTAAAAATTATTATTAACTAACACTTAACCTAAATTTTTGCCTATATGTATATAATTATATTATAATAATACCAATTTATTTAATAAAATTATTAGTTTTTTGCTTGATATTCTATTATTTTAATTCTTCTTGGGAGTATTTTTTTTGGATAAAATAGAAATAGTTAGCTTTTAATAGCTCTTCTAATTGCAGTTTAACGTGTTAAAATTCAATTTCTACTAACAGATTAATGATCATCATTGATTGATTTATATTATCCCTAAACACAATTAACTCACATAATAATTCTATACTGTTTGGCCAAAAACACATAAATAATTTTTTACAACTTTTCAGGAAAGTCTCAAGTCAAAAAGTGACTTAGGTCCTTAGGTGTAAATTACAAAAGAACAGAGATGAAAACTTGGTGAAAAAAATTATTTATGTGGTTTTTCTCAGACGTCGAAAAATGAATACATAATTTAATATAATTTTAATATAATATTCAACATATTTAAAAATTACTATCAGGTTACTTATAATTTGTTTTAAGCAGATTAAGTTTTGTCTGCTACATATAAATTTAAATACCAGAAAGAGTTAATGAGTATTTAATATTATTAATTATTTATGTTAATAATTCAATAATTCTTAAAAGTCTTCGCTCCATTTCCATTTTATCCTGAAATCGTTTAATTCGTTTAAAAGACGAATTTAAAATTATGTTTAAAAACAAATTAGAAATTTAATATACATTAATTAGATTAATAAACAAATTTCAATTATTCGGACTCCCCGACCTTGAAAACAGCATTATTTTTAACATCAAGTCTAATACAATATTCATAGTTATTTATTCTAACTTCGAACTATACTCGTTAAAGTTATTTTAATTTTTCGTATCAGTAAATTGGTTTCAAAAACGTATTTATTCATATAAAACATGACTTAATTCGGTATAATTTGATTCGTATAGTTAATTTGAAAATTCGGAGGTACAGTCCATTTGCACAGCATTAGCCCTTTCGATACGAGATGGAACATATATATATGTACCCTAATCACAATCACGTCATCTATTAATAGTGATTTTTTTCTCGTGTTTCAACGATAGCTCAAATTTGAAATGAAAAAAAAAAACATTAACGTTCGAAAAGGTTAAAAGATTAACAAAATATACTGAGTTTAAGTATTACAATAATTAACGCTCTCCATATAACATTAAAAATTATGTTTCTATACATAGTTTGAGGTGTTAACAAATTTCAAAATATATAGACAAATTAATGTATTTTTAATAGAATTTCTGAATCATCTAATCCAAAATTAATTACGATTTCCACAAATAATTTATAATTATAAAAAAATTTAGTTATATTGTCATATTATAAATAATTGTATAATTATTGAAAATTATCTATATTTTTTTGATAACATTAGCCACTAGGAGCAACTAGTTTAAGAACAAGTTTAATCAAATACTAGAATAACAAATTTAAATGATTAATTTAAATCAAATATACCTGGTAAGTTTATAAACGAAACTTTTAATTTTTATTTAGTTAATTAAGATTACTGAATTGAATAAGTTCAGACGCGCTAATAACAAATATAAAAAACTCGGTGATTTAGTTTAGCTAATATAAAAAAAAGTTTTTTTTTTTAAATTAAATTTCATATTCGGTAATAAAGAAATTAGGTATTAGGCAATTGAAAGTAAAATATTAAATATGTTTCTAATTTATCTAACCGTCTTATTAATTGGATTATTTACTTACTGTTACTATTGGTATAAAAATCGATATTCATATTTTGAAAAATATGGTGTAACATATTTACCGCCAACAAAATTTTTCGGTAATCTAAAGGATATAGTTCTATTTAAACATAGTCCCACAACAGGATTCGCGGAATTATATAATAATAAAATAGGTGAAAATGAACCTTTCGTTGGTATTTTCATTTTTCATAAGCCAGCATTATTAATTAGAGATCCAGAATTAGTCAAACAGATTTTTGTAAAGGATTTTAATTACTTTTATAATAGGTAAATTTAAATGTTTAAATTTAATTAAGAATTAATTCTTCATAAAAAAATGTGATTATATATTATTAAATTTTCTGATTAACATTGGAAACTAATATTATTCTAACGTATAATAGAGGTGCAACAGCTGATGCTCATGTTGATCCTTTGGGTGCATACAACTTATTTTTCATAAAAAATCCAGAATGGAAAGTTCTCAGAAATAGTTTATCGCCATTTTTCACAAGTGGAAAATTAAAACAAATGTTTCCTCTGATGAAAGAGGTTTGTAATAAATATTTTATATTAAAAATTATTGTAATTTTTTTAATATAAATTTTAAGGCTGCCGCTGAAGTTGATTCATATTTCTGTAATATATCAGAAAATAAACCATCAAATTGGAAAGGAATTGAATTTAAAGATTTATGTGCACGGTATACAACTGATGTAATTGCCAGTACAGCTTTTGGTGTGCATGCAAACAGCATTAAAAATCCTAATGCTGAATTTCGAAAAAATGGTGCTGAAATTATGAAGTTTACTTGGACCCGAGGTTTTGAATTCGCTTCCATATTTTTGATGCCAGAAATTGTACCATATTTGCGTTTGACGGTGGGACAATTAAACTCTTGAAAGATTTTTTTATATGTTTTTTTTTTATATTTTTCCATTTAATATAGCTATTTAATAAGACATCTACAAAATTCCTTCGGAGTGCTGTTACTTTTGTTATGAATGAACGAGAAAGAACTGGCAAGAAACGAAATGATTTAATTGACATTTTAATAGAATTGAAAAATTCTCCTCCACCAATTGATTCTAAATTAAAGTTTGAAGGTGACGTTCTGATTGCACAAGCTGCAATATTTTTCTTAGCCGGTTTTGAGACATCTTCAGCAGCAATTTCATTTGCGTTGTATGAATTGGCAAAAAATACCAAAATACAAACACGTTTACGCAAAGAGATTCAAAATAGTTTAACAAAATATAAAGGGGACATAACTTATGACTCGTTATGTGAAATGGATTATTTGTCTGCGGTGGTTTATGAAACGACACGCTGTTTCCCAACTATACCATTTTTGGATAGACAATGTTCACCACCAGCAGGTGAGGAAGGATATTCCTTGCAACCATTCAGTGATTTTGTGGTACCCAGAGGAATGGTTATTTATACACCAGTTTACCCAATTCACCGAGATGCAAAAGTAAACAACAAATAATTAAATTCGAAATAATTTTAATATAATTTTGTTTCCAGTATTTTCCGAATCCTAACGTATTTGATCCAGAACGATTTTTGGGTGAAAATAAAACCAACCAAAAAAATACACTTTTAGGATTTGGAATAGGACCTCATAATTGTGTTGGAGAACGACTTGGTTTGTTGCAGGTTAAACTTGGACTGGTAAATGTGCTGAGAAATCATTATGTTACGTTTACAGAAAATACGCCAAAAGTACTGGAATTTGATAAGAAAGCTTTTAATTTACAAGTTTTAGGTGGACTTTATTTAGATATTGTTAAAGACACATTATATTAAATAAATTGTTAATTAATTATTGTTGTACATATATTGATAATTCCCAATTACTTAGAGTTATAAATTGTTAAAATTAATTAAACTTATTATACACAAAAATCAAAAAGCATTCTAAATAATATCTAAATAATAGAATTTAAACCCATTAAATTATATAAATTTATTAAAAAGCATAACATAACATAAAAAATCTATTTCTGTTATTTTTGGATAGACAATTTTTAGTATAAAATTAATTTATTCAAAAAAAATATTAGCTAATAAATTCAAAATTTTTAATGATTGTGTCATCCAAATTTAAAAATATTATTATAATTTAATTAATTTAATGTAGGCACCAAAATTCGCAAAAAAAAAAAACAAAAAAAAAACCAGTAAATAAATATCAACGTCGTACAGAAATATACGAATTAATAAATGTTCGAATCAAAGACTTGTATTTTATTTCCATCTAAACTACCTTGACATTGAATGATACTCACTCTAGCAAATCTAGCTTCTTGATTGTCTTATGTTTCAATGTTTATCGAGAAAAAAACATGATTTAGAAATATATTTTTTGTCAAGTTTCAGCTAAACATGATAAACAATTTTAATCTTATTATGTGATTTATAGAGTTCGTTATTAATTACTGACAATATTCCGCCTTTATAATGAGGCCAAATTCGGAAAGATTATTATTAAAAATTTGTGAATATTTAAATCAGGTGGTTAAAATAATTAAATTTTTTTAAATATTATTTATTACACAAACAGTTCGAGCTAATCAATTCTAGATGATTCAGTTAAAATTATCTGTACTTTGTATCGAGTTGTAAAATATCATGTAAAATATTAATTAAAAAAATTAGTATATCATAAATTTTAATTGTAAAACACTTTTCAACATGACTTTGTGTGATATTGAATACTGTAGGGTAAAAAGAGTAACGATTAATTAATGTTTTGCAATTGTTTTTGAAATAGCTTGCCATAAGATTTAAATTATCACTACTAACGTTCAATGATTCTACAATTCTAATATTGATTTCTAAAATTTCGAATTTCTCACCATCATCAATTTGTTTAAGATACCGGATTTATGTTCATGCAGAAGATTATATAATATTTAACTGAAATGATGAAAGTAGTCTTGCTTTTTCCCAATCGGATCCTCCTGCGAAACTAACCCTGGCCTCCTAAATGATTTAAAAAAGGGCAATTTGAAGTCATATTATATGTATAATTAATTAAATTATCAGCAATTAAATTCTTCTAAAGAAGTGAAGTTTTCGTTAATTAAATAGAGGATGCCGCCTTAGCATAGCTTAGCAGAAGGGTCTCCATCGTAATTGCCGTGAAAATATGACAATGTATAGAGATAATTGTCATGTCGTTTCATTAACAATTATTTTTTTAATAAATTGATAATGTTTCAAATTAAAAAAACAAACCTACACAAACGAAATTAAATAAAATAATTAAATTTCGCGTTAAATGTTAATAATTTCAAGTTCAGAACATTATTCCACGTGAAATTTATTATGTAGACTTTTGGAGAAAGTGCCGATACGACTTCTTTTAATAATATTTATAGCCTCTTTACACTAAAAGATTTTTAGTGTAAAATTTATACTAGTCGTCTGAAAAATCTTTTAGTGTAAAAGGCTCTTAGTAGCGGATTTTTTACATATAATCACAATCTCATCGTAATCAAAATTTTACATGATTTTCTTACCTAAGTTGAATTACGTATTGGTCTTCACATGGAAAGCAATTACAAAAAATATATTTAATATATCATTAAGAATATTTTATGTAATCTTCTCAAACTTTAATTACGTGCCATTATCATTTAAAGTCCACTTATCTTGGCTATAATTGATGATATTTTTTTTTGTATATAATATTGTCAAATATTTTTTACTCATCTTTTAATAATGACAAATATTTTGGGTATAAAGAAAGAATTATGATTTCAATTTTAACATATAATTATGGTATATTATACCAAGGTTATATAATTTAATAAATTATGATTGCATAAAGAAAAAAAAAACTACAAAACCTCAAAAATAATTAAAAAATTCAAATTCTTAATTTTAATCCAAATAATATGACATAATATCCTGAATGCAAATCGAGTTTCTTTTACGCTTTATTATATTTCGTTGAATTTTTATAATTTTTTTTTTATTTTTTTTATAAATATATTTTCATTATTTCTTACTTTTGATTTATTATATTACGAGGATATATATGTGTTGTAATGGAGAAATCAAAATAACTATAAAAATGCTGTAAAATAAAGATGTGTCCCGTCTGGTTATGTGCGGCAATATCTCTAGCTTAGTTTCCTCATCGGTAAGTATACATGCCTAAAATTTCGAATTTATGAGATGTATTTTAATGATTGTTATCAATAGAATTTGAAATATTCTTAATATCTCCATATTAATATCCTTAATATCCTTAATATGGAGATACATTTTGCATAAAATTGCTGATTTTGTAAAGCATGTTTTAACGAACTCTGATTATTGAGTTTCACCTAGCTTGGCACTCTATTTTCAACAAACTAAATTCGCTCTTACTGAATTTTTTACATAATGTAAAAACGATTTTTGTATAACTTACTATACACGAACTTCATTTATTATAAAGCTCTTTCTGTATGTAAAATACTGAGAAATTGTTTTAATCTTATAGTACGAATCTTTTACATTAGACATTTAAAATACTCAATACTCATTACTCAATGAGCAATACTCATCATGTTTCAATTATGAATGAATATTTGCTTACCTGTAGAATTGAATTTTTGTGTTTTTTTTTATTTATTTTTATATTAAAGATAATTGTCATCATAAAAAGTATTCATTTATTCATAGATACTAAATTAATTATAATGATAATCCTATAATTAATTTAGTATCATTTCGAAAACAATAATGATAAAGCACTGATATTAATTTCTAGAAAGTCTTATCGAGTTATACTTAATTAATTCATAATTAATATTTTGAAGTTTCAAGGTTGAACTTACATTTGCTAAACTAAAACATTTTTTGATTAGAAATTTGCAATAACAACTTGCACTCAAACAAGCGTGGATGCATAAATTTTTTTCTGTCACCAACAGTAAGTTAAACGTGATTTTATGTCTTCAATGCCATTTATTATCATTTAATCAATTTATTTTTTTCATAAATAATTTTATCTAAATGTTCTGAAATTGAATATTTTGTATTCCGTAATTTGTACTATTATTTACTATCTGAAATAATTTTTAAACTCTTTAGAGATGAATCATTGATTAATGTATCGATTAAAAAATCATTATTTGTAGCGTTCCTGTCAGTATTCATAATTATTGCTAAAATGAAATATTTTCTGCTACCTTATGAACCTTATTTTCAATATTCTTACACTGGAGTTCAAAAAGAACTTTAAAAGGTAGTTTACGTGTGATAACTTAATTGATTTGCATTTTACAAAACATAAGAAAGCGTTCAGTTATTATATTCATTCGGAATTTTGATTGCAGAGCGTGACAGTAGAAAAGCCATAATGAACAATAATTACTACTGCACTTGTATATATCCACTTATAAGTTAATAATTAATTAATGCTATATCAGAAACAACCTTTTATAAAAAATTGTTAAAAATTTAAATAAATAAAGATCAGCATTAAAATTAATTAATTCAATTTACTGAAAATGAACCAATTGTTGGTTTTAACTTATTTAAAGACCCCGCATTCATTATTAATCCGTGAGTCAGAACTTATTAAACAAATTATGATGAAACTTTTCAATAAATTTTCAAATTGGAGAAAGTAAAACAAAAATAATAAATTATTAAAAAACTTGGTAATTTTTTAGAATTTCAGTACCAAAATTCGAATCTTCGTCCGATAGGTATTCAGAGTACTAATAAATAAAGCTCTGAAACAGTAAATTTTTTACGTGATAAGGATTTGAAATGTCATAATTCACAAAACCATAAATATTTTATGATATTCTAAAAAAATGATATTTTTTTTAAATTATCATTACCTTTCTTTATTAGATTGGCAATCAATTTGATGATTATCTTTGTTCATGTACTGAAAGTTGAAACCACTGCAATCAAAGAGACCACAGCATTATATACAACTAATGTTATTGCTAATGTTGCATTTCTTATTTATTCAAAAATTATTTGTTTGTTGGAGATGTAATAAGACCATATGAAAAAATTTGAAAAATCTGAAACATTTAGAAAAGATTTAATTATTATACAATTATTAAATTTACGAAAATAATCAGAAACATCAACTGAATATAAATATAAAATGATGCGTTAGTAAAACAAATGGCTGTATTTTTGGCATGACAATAATTTAATTTTAACTTTATTAACTACATATATAGTTTTAATTTAATTTATTATCTATTATTATTTATTATCTAATCCGCATCATTCTATCTATAACACAAACACTCAACTTCCCGTTGCCAAATGAAAGTACACAATTCCGGTATGAAACCAATGGTTCGTTTGGATCAGCGAAAAAACTTGTTGTTCGACCGGTTTACACTTACCATCAGGTCATGGTTCACTGAAAAGAATGCTACTACTTTCCTTCGCTGCTCCGCTGTAGCCCGTCAATATAAAAAAAAAAAATTAATATGACATTCATGCCAAGAGCCAAGAACAATAATTATCTAGTGAGAATAATTAAATAAAATAAAATATTGAAAATATATAAATATAAAAATAGCATTGATATAAGAACTAGTAATTGAAACCAAAAAATTATAAGAATCATATAGCAACTTTTGAGTCAGCTTGCAACAATTTAGTTAAAGACATCACAAGCTCCCGCTCCCGCAATATTCTGGTTTAGAGGATCGTTGTTACGTTCGAAAGATATTAAAACACAAAAACAAAAAAATTACGTAATGAAATTAACGAAATTTTAAATGAAAATGGAAGCAAATTAACATATAATTCTGTGATGAAAATGGTTTATTTAAATATTATTAGAATGGAGATTTAGAGAATATTCATGAAATGCATGAATGTTACTGACATGAATGTTACTGACAGTTGAATATAGTGTTTGACACATGCAAGCATTAGGTGGTATTTTTTCAATATTCAAAGAGATCGTTTATTATCGTTTTAAAAACAATACTTTATTGGGAAAGATTGCAGCAAAATATAAAATGCAGCGGTAAAGCTGCTATTATTGACTCCTGTTAAAATATAATTTGTTTATGATGGTATATAAATTTTCATTTTATAAGTGATCCTATTATGAAATATAAAAAAATTGCAACGCAAGGGTTTTCTAATTATAACTCTTTAATATTAAGATAATCAAAAATAATTTAGTAAATTGTTATATAAAGTTAATAATCAAAATGAATTTTAGTTGTTATATCTTTTATATAATTTCGACTATGTAAAGATACTTTATTGATATGACTTTAGCATAAATAGTTAATAGTTTTAAATTGAGGCATTGTAATGATTGTACGCAGCAGGAACATTCAAGAATTATGTAAAAAACATAATTTATTAATTATTTTATTTGATATTTCGATTTTTTCGTAGAAAACAAGAAATTTAATTTGTTTTATTAATCTATTTCGACTCTTTTCCCACTACAAACAAGAAAACTAATCACGAATATGTATGTTGTATCAGAAGTTTTAATCATTTTTTACACAACTTATAAAAGGTAATAATTAACTTAATAAGATAATAATTATATACTATTAATTTTGTTAAATTTGATGATGTTCCAATGATTGGAATGTTATAGGTAAATATTAATTATAACAACTTACAAAATTTTATGATCTTAAAACATATCAGTAATGTTATTTCGATTGTCTGAAATAGACGTTTAAATTGTAGCAAAACGATAGTTTTCTGTAATAAGATATCAATATTTTGAAAGTTTTAAAGTTTACTACACAATATTTCTGTAAATTTGAAGAACTAAACTGATTTCATAAAAATGATTGGAACTTCAGAACTTTTATTATTTTTAATAAGTGTTTTAATAGGATTTTATGTATTGTTAAAATATAAAAATAATTATTGGAAACGTAAAAATGTACCATTTATAAAATCATCATGGTTTTTTGGTAATGTTAAGGATATATTTTTTAATAAAAAATGTCCTGCTGAATTATTTGATACATTATATTACAATAAGGATACAGAAAATGAACCAATTGTTGGTTTTCATTTATTTAATGAACCAGCATTATTAATCCGTGAACCAGAAATTATTAAAAACATTTTAATAAAAAATTTTAATAAATTTTCGAATAGGTGAAAATAAAAATAAATAAATAAATAAATTATTACAATTTTTTATAGTGGTACGTATATATTTTTAGATTTTCTAAAGCAGATCTAGAACATGATAAATTAGCTAGTCATAATTTATTCTTTTTACGTAATCCAAAATGGAGACAAATGAGAACTAAATTAACACCATTCTTTACAAGTGGTAAAATTAAACAAATGTTTCATTTGGTTGATGAGGTAATAAAATAAAATTTTACTTTAAATTATACAAATTCCATAGTTGTTATTGGATTGAATAAATAATGACTTCCTTCAAATTATTTTACTGATTGTGATACCTTCATGCGGTTAAAAATTATCTATAACTATTTTTAGTTAGATTCATTTTGCTGGTGTTCAATAATAACTTTTAACAACCATCCATAACCATAGATTTATATTTGACCAGTTAATAAATTCTGTCTGAATGTTTTACTTATGGAATATGAATTTTTGATATGCATAAAAACCTAATAATGACATAAACGTTTCCTCGAAAATATAAAATCTATACAAGCTTGTAATATAAAATGATTCAAGAGTAATTCTCATAGATGAAATAAAGGATTGAAAGAAGGAATCCACATGACATTCATGCACTCAGACTATTTATTAATCTCGTAATCTGTTCAATATATTATTTAACGAAGAAGTAAGCAGAGTCACCGATTTGTGAAGGCAAATATCAAAATCAGTAACGCATATATAAATATAAAATGTAATTGTCGAATAACTTTTTCGCTTTTTACTAAAGTAATTGTATTTTAGTACTACTAAAGAAAGTGTTTTTATTAATATGTTATAACGTCCGTCCTTAATTAATTAATTTTACAAGTTTTAATATTAAAAACATATAAAATTAAGTTAATTTTAATTAATTTATTAGATTGGCAATCAACTTAATGAATATCTTTGTTCCTTTACTGATGGCAACGACAATACTGTAATGAAAGAATTAAAAGAAACTTCTGCATTATTTACAACTGATGTGATTGCTAGCGTTGCATTTGGAATTCAAGCAAATACAATGAAAGATCCAAATGGTGAATTTCGATATAATGGTCGTTCCTTATTTCGTTTTACATCTTGGCGGGCATTTGAATTTAATACAGTATTCTTTTATCCAAAACTTGTTTCATTATTTGGCGTTAAAGTAAAGATTTATATTTTTAATGATTTTCAAATATACTATATACATTTCTTACTTTTATAGCTCTTTAATAATGAAGCTTCTAATTTCTTAAGAACAACTATTAATTATGCTATGAAAGAACGTGAAAAGTCTAGAACATCTAGAAATGATTTAATTGATATTTTATTAAACTTACGAACTGAATCACGTTTATCAACCAACAAAACTGATTACAAATTTGAAGGTGATGCTTTAGTTGCTCAAGCAGCAGTATTTTTTGCAGCTGGTTTTGAAACAACTGCATCAACAATGTCATTTGCATTATATGAGCTGTCAAAAGATATAGTCGTACAAGAAAAATTACGTAATGAAATTAAAGAAATTTTAATTAAAAATGGAGGAAAATTAACATATGATTCAATAAATGAGATGGTTTATTTGAATATGATTTTAATGGAAGTATTGAGAATGTATCCTCCATTACCATTTTTTGACCGTGAATGCATTTTATCAAAAGATGAGGATGGATATTTATTAGATCCTTATAGTGACTATAAAATTCCACATGGTATGCCAATTTATATACCATGTTATGCTATCCAGAGAGATCCGAAAGTAAGTGTTTTTATTATTATACATAGTTCTAAAGTTCTAATAGCATTTAATCGTGATATACTAATTAATATTAATCATTATTGAATAATCATAATATCGATCAAATGATTATAATATAGTAGAAATTATCTGAATTGATTAATTTATCAAATTCTTTATATATAGTATTTTTCAGATCCAGATAGATTTAATCCTGAACGCTTTGATTCAATTAATAAAAATGATATTGATACGTATACTTATATGCCATTTGGACTGGGACCACGTAATTGTATTGGAGAACGTTTCGGTTTGATGCAAGTTAAAATTGGTTTGGTTAATTTTTTGAAAAATCATAAAGTTTTACCATGTAAGAAATCCCATAAAACGATGAAATTGGAGAAAAAATCATTTATGACACAATCAGAAGGTGGTATTTTTTGTAATATCCAAAGAGATTCTTTATTATCAAATTAAATTAAAGTTTTAGTAATATGTAATTTGAAATTGTGTAATAATACTTTTAAATCAAATTTATTATATTTAATATGGTAATGGATTGTTATTAGAATATAATAATAAATATATATGGACATAAAAAAATGAAATAACATATTTTTATATGTAATTATTAATCGCATGATAAAATATAAAATTCAAAATATTCAATTCTAATAATTATTTATAATGATATTTTAATTAATTATAATGACTTTTTAAATATAAAAATCAACTTTTATTACGTAATTAATTTATAAGATTTTTTTTTTGTTATTATTTCATTACTCAGCTAAATTAAGTAACAAAATTCATTTACGTTATAGGAAATTATAATAGTGGGGGATGTGTTACTGCCTATATACATTACCTTTGTAAATTTTATATCTAATTTGTTGACAAGCTCAAAATACAGCCACAATTTAACTCAAAATGTTAAAAATGTATACTTCAATTATACTATATTTCTTATTATGTTGTATAACTAGATGTAAAACGTATTTTGTCATATATACAAATCAAAATTTTAGTCTTATATTAATGCGATATGTTTTGGGTAATTTAAATTAAATAAATTAATACTAAAAAAAATTTAATATTTCTATTAATTTCCTTGATTAGCTACTATAAAGTGTTTAAAAGATTATATATTATCTTTAGTCTTTATAATTATTTATAAATTATTAGTGCATATTACTTCCCTACCCCTAAAATATCTGATTTGAATCAATCTTCATAAAACTCATTAAACCGAAAATGATAACAAACTTATTTTATATATTTAACCACATTTAATCTTATTTAATTTAGCTTTTTATCAATTAAATTATATTCATAATTCATACTACTTAAAAGATTAGTATGGAAAACTACCGCCCAATGTTACACCCAAAGATGTAGAGCCATAGGAAGAATAAGTTAAGTTAAGATTAGTTTTCTTTTATAAGCTAAAAGTTATCAAATCTATAATAATAATAAGAAATACTAAAATCGAATGCTATTAATATTTCTCACTTGTTCGTATATGGAAAAATCCAGAATTTTCTGAATATTTTAGTTTTTTTTTGAAAAAAATAATTACGTATTATTCTGCAAATATTATCGAGATAATGGTACACAACGAACGGTATACAAATTAATTAGTTACATGTTACATCTATTCTTCTGTATCTATCAGGCAAATAATATTCAGTTTTTCTACTAACTAGTAGAGTATTTAATATAATTTTCGGTGACACTTTGAGTAAAAGGGGAATTTATGTTTCATGGTTACTTTGAGTTATAGACAATTTTATATTAAAGAACGTTTTCAGTTCCAGAGACTTTACTAGGTCTAGGACTATAGACTATAGCTTATTTGTATGTATATGCAATATTACTGGCACATTGTTTAATAGAACACTATATTAGCAAATATTTAGCAGGATATACAGAGAGACAAAACTAAGCTGCTAGAGAGAACGAGAATAGTCTGTAACATTTAGTAACGATTTAATTGCCTAAAAATTTTTGACAAAACGTTGGTCGATAAAAAGAAAATTTAAGATATTAAAAGAAAAATTATGAACAACACCAATTTATTATAGATTATTATTAAATTAATTTGGCCGATTAGCCCGTTTTAATATTTACGATTTAATTAATATTTTACTAAATTTCCGGAAAGAATCTGAAATATCTATACTAATATAAAACGGAATATAAATTTGAAGAAGATACTTTAGCTGTTAAATTTGATTATATTTTTTTCATCTGGTTTTGAGCAAAAATTACATTTGTACTTTATGAACTTTCAGAAGAATAAAAGTACTTAAAAAATTACGTAATGAAATTATAAAAATGGAAGAAAATTAACATAATAAATTAGAAACTGAAATAATATATTTAAATATAATTTGAGAAAGTTCCCTCCATTATCATTTTTAGATCGTGAATTCATTTTATCGATAGTGAATATAGTGAATACAACATGTGACGTGCTATTCCAACTGAAATATAGTATTCATCTGCCGAGTAGATTGTGGATTATAGATGAATTTAAGATCGAATAGTATCTTTGTCGTTAGATAATATTGGTAATTGAACCATTGTATCCAGATCTGCCAGATCTTGATACATAATTCATTTAATCCATAGAACGATTTGATTCAATTAATGTTGATACATTATACTTATATGTCGTTTGGACTAGGACCACATAATTAATTATATTGGAGAAAGTAATAAAAAAATATTATAAATATAATAATTTTTATAAAATGGCAACTGACATTCTGATATACATAAGTTAATTATTTACATATTTCTAGAAAACTTTACATTGGAAAATTTATTTTTCTATATCAATTAAATTTTTAGTTAAAGGAATTTAATTTGAATTATTGCGGTTAGATAATAATTTATTTTAATGATAGCCTTTCGGCTTTATTTAGATTTGGTATTTAGAAATGTTAAAAGTTTATGTTTGTAGAGTTTATAGATTAATTTATTTTAAATTATTGAAAAGTATTTGGAATAATTAATATTATATTGTGTGAAGTGAAATTAATTGATTAATGATATTATTTTAATTTAAGAGAACCATTGATTCTCTTAAATTACTATATCATTAATAATTCATTAGTCAAATATTTACGTTTTTAATTTAATCTGTTTATTTTTTGGGTATAGAAATTGGTTATATAAGATTTTGTTTTAGTTCAAAACTAAACAAAATTCTGTCAATAAATCAGTAATTAAAATATTGTAAATAAAAAAAAAATCAACTAAGAAAACAATATTTTTTTGTAACCATAAAAAATTATAAAATTATCTGTACATTACGATAATATTTCATAATTAACATATTCATAATAAAAAAAAACTGATAACTTTAGGGATAGCGGATAACTCGTAATTATGTCCATCAGTGATTTGGAATTAACAATACTTACATTATTAAAAAAAATTGTTTCCATATCTTTTAATACACCTCAAAAATGTATTTTATAATACCAACCCTAATTTCAAGTGGCATCAACTAAAAACGAATTCGAAACTGTGTACCAAATTTCATTAAAATAACAAATTCTGTATGGGTAGAATATTATGAAATATAATTGGAAATTTCAAATGGTTCCAATAATTCAATTGAAATGGTACCATTGTTGCGCCCAGTAGCACATCCCCGTATACAAATATAAATACGAATACGCGGTTTTTTTAGTTGTTGTTGCATTATTTGGAAAACGTGAAGAACAATAATTTTGAACAAACTGATTTTTTTAAAGTCAATGTCCCTCACAACACTCATGTCATATTCTATAATAACTACTCGTAATTTAATAGAAATATATTTTCATTTTATTTAGCCAATTTGATTGTAAGATTAGTATTATTTGTTCATTAGAATTAAACGGATGCTCAAATAATTATTAAAAATAATTATAATACGAAATATTAAATTTAAATATAAATTATTTTTTTGAATAGTATTAAAATTTAATAAATATTTATGCAAAATTTAAGTACTTTATGAATAATTTTAAAAGAAATAGTTATAATTAAGAACAATGATTGGAATTGCAGAATTATTAATATTTTTAATAAGTGTTTTAATTGGATTTTATGTATGGTTAAAATATCAAAATAATTATTGGAAACGTAAAAATGTACCATATATAAAATCGTCTTGGTTTTTTGGTAACATCAAGGATATATTTTTGTTTAAAAAATGTCCAGCTGAATTATTTGATACAATATATTTCAATAAGGATACAGAAAATGAACCAATTGTTGGTTTTCATTTATTTAATGAACCAGCATTATTAATACGTGATCCAGAAATTATTAAAAACATTTTAGTTAAAGATTTTAATAAATTCCATAATAGGTAAAAATTAAAAAAAAAAATTTTCAAATAAAAATAAAAATTTTTTTTTTAGATTTGCTAAAGCAGATCTTGAACATGATAAATTAGCTAGTCATAACTTATTCTTTTTACGCAATCCAAAATGGAGACAAATGAGAAATAAATTGACACCAGTTTTTACAAGTGGTAAAATGAAGCAAATGTTTCATTTGGTTGAACAGGTACAAACTTATTAAAAATTTATATTTTCTCAAATTGATATTTTTAATATTGAAAATTTCTGAACCGCTTAGTGTCACAGCAGTTTTTCAAGTTACAGATTTCACAATGCTTATAATTACAATTTATTTTGTGTATTAATGAAATGATACTGTACACATCATTACATTCAGTAATATTGTTGATAGTCTATAATTTAAAACTTTTCAATGACCGACCTTGTAAGCTGGTATCAGTTAAATTTATACGTACAACATTTGGGTATCATAAACTGAATTAGTTAGATAAGTCAACATTTTATAAAGATTATAATTATTACTCAAAAAGTATAATTATGATTAAGATGATATCTTCAATATGATTTATTTAGTATATAGAATCTTAGTTGCCGAAGTAATTTGTATCATCCATTTCTAGTGAACTTGTAGGTTTAAAATGTTATACATTTGCACGGTATTGGAGAAAAAGAAGATTTCGAATGTGTAATTTGTAAATTGGTCTAAATTTAGTCAGTAACTTAAGTAGCGCAATTAATTATTGACAGCGATTAATTTTAAATGAATTTGTAATAATTGTGTGTAACAATTTCTTTGAAGCTGTACTTTATCTACAAAAAATGTTACGGAAAATCATTTTTTCTGTACACAATTTCAACTGATTTAAAACTAAAAGTTATTTTGTTTTGAAAGATTTAGAAATCTGCCCGAAGCTCACTAACATTTATAATGCTATATTTTAATAATAATATAAACATTACATTTTTTTATAGTATAAAAATAACAATTTTATTAAATTCCAATAAATTTATTAGATTGGTAATCAATTTGATGAATATCTTTGTTCCTTTACTGATGGTAAAGAAAATATTGCAATGAAAGAATTAAAAGAAACATCGGCATTATATACAACTGAAGTAATTGCTAGCGTTGCTTTTGGTATTCAAGCTAATGCAATGACAAATCCAAATGGTCAATTTCGATATAATGGTCGTGCGTTATTTCGTTTTACATCATGGCGAGCATTTGAATGGAATGTAATATTTTTTTACCCAAAAATTATTTCTTTATTCGGGATCAAAGTATGAATTTTTTTTTATATTTTGAGAATTAATTTTTTTATAATAACTAAGAATTTAATATTTATTTACTGGCTATAGGTTTTTCATAATGAAGCTGCTAACTTCTTAAGATCAACTATTAATCATGCTATGATAGAAAGGGAAAAGTCTGGAACATTCAGGAATGATTTAATTGATATATTATTAAATTTACGGAAAGAATCGGAAACATCTACTGATGATAGTGAATATAAATTTGAAGGTGATGCTTTAGTTGCACAAGCTGCTGTATTTTTTGCAGCTGGTTTTGAGACAACATCAGCAACAATTTCATTTGTACTTTATGAACTTTCGAAAGACAGCAAAGTACAAGAAAAATTACGTAACGAAATTAAAGAAGTTTTAATTAAAAATGGAGGAAAATTAACTTATGATTCTATGACGGAAATGGTTTACTTAAATATGATTGTAATGGAGATTTTGAGAATGTATCCTCCATTACCATATTTAGATCGGGAATGTGTCTTATCGACAGATGAGGAAGGATATTCATTAGAACCTTATGTTGATTTTAAAATTCCACATGGTATGCCTATTTATATACCATCCTATTCTATTCAAAGAGATCCTAAAGTAAGTAGTATTTTTGGTCAAACAGATAGATAATATAAATTTTAAGCTATAAAGTATAGGTTGATAATTGATAATGTATCAATTATCAACCACTATTATTTATCCGTGAACCAAAAATTTAATTTATATTGTTTTACTGGAACTTTCTGATTAAAAACTAATTATGAATATTGCAATAAAATTAATTAATTTTATCTTCATTTAAATAGAATTTTCCAGATCCGGAAAAGTTTAACCCTGACCGCTTCCACCCAGCTAATAAAAATGACATTGATGCATATACTTACTTGCCATTTGGAGAGGGACCACATAATTGTATTGGAGAACGTCTCGGTTTGATGCAAGTTAAAGTTGGATTGATTAATTTTTTAAAAAATCATAAAGTTTTACCATGTGAGAAATCCCATAAAACGATGAAATTGGAGAAGAAATCATTTTTGATTCAATCAGATGGTGGCATCTATTGCAATATTCAAAGAGATTCCTTATTATGAAAGAATATTCAAATAAATGTTTACTTTTATTTATGTATAATTTTATATAAGAATAATAAAAATATTCAAATATTAAAAATTTCCATACCCTGAATAAATTATTTATAATGTCCGGGTTGGGACAAAAATATTGATCAGTGTTTAGATTTATCAAGGATATTACATGAATGGGAGAAATTAGCTACTCTAACTACCAAAAGTGAGAGCAATACAGTTGCATTACGCACCGTTTTAGTAAAGGTTGGAAGTGATTTCTTAAAAGCCCCAACTTATTTTAACGTAAAAATTTAAAGATCTAACCTAAATATTCCCGATTTTATGGGTAATACTAAATATCTGTGTTTTTTTTTATGGGAGGTGTGCTTTTTCTGGAATAGTAAATAATTTGTAAATACTGTTAGAAAGTTTGTAATTTTTACTGAATTATACAATAAATATGTCTACCTCTATATGTTTAATGTTTTCACGAAGTATGAGCAAAATGTTTTACAAAAGAAACCCCTTACCCACCGTGAAATTTAATGTGATTCCAAAACACTTCAATCTATTCTCTATCCAATATTAAATCTGTCGTTATTTTTACAATCAATATCGTAGCTTAACTGGTTTTTATTAATTAATTTGATATGTTAAAAAATTGATAAAAATTTATAAGCACATTTTTCGGTAATGGTTACAAAAAATAATAAAATTACTGTAGTATTAAATTACGTAATAAAATTATAACAAGATATTTCTAAAAATTCTGTAATGTAGTTATAAATAAATAATTTTTAATATAACCTTGGTCAATAAAAATTATTTTAAATTTTTTGGTATTCTGAATATAATCAGTTAATTGCGAAATCAGTATTCGTGGTTCTTTAATTTTAAACAGACGTTAAAATTTTAATAAAGTTACTTATAAATACGCATAAAAACAAGTAATAAATTTTAAAAAGTACAATTCAAAAAAAAGCAATGATATCGGAATTATTAATATTTTTTATAAGTATTTTAATTTTGCTTTATTTATGGTTAAAATATCAAAATAATTATTGGAAACGTAAAAATGTACCATTTATAAAATCGTCTTGGTTTTTCGGTAACATCAAGGATATATTTTTGTTTAAAAAATCTCCAGCTGAATTATTTGATACATTATATTTCAATAAGGATACAGAAAATGAACCAATTGTTGGTATTCATTTATTTAATGAACCGGCATTATTAATCCGTGAACCAAAACTTATTAAAAACATTTTAGTTAAAGATTTTAATAAATTTAGCAATAGGTAAAATAAAAATGAATTTTATAAATAAAACTATGAAAAAATTAAAACAATTTTAGATTTGCTAAAACTGATCCAAAAGCAGATAAACTTGCTAGTCATAATATATTTGTGTTACGTAATCCTAAATGGAAACAAATGCGAAATAAATTGACACCAGTTTTCACAAGTGGTAAAATGAAACAAATGTTTCATTTAGTTGAACAGGTAATTATATTTATAAAGGTGTCACTGTGTGCCTATTGTGATATAGCCGTAAGTTATAAACCTCATTCACAATGCCAGTACTGCCAAAGAAGTATATTATTTTTTTAAATTGGTTCGACGACAGTTCCATTAGCTCCATAAACCCGTGAACAAGGTTACGAAGTTGGGATCGAGCTAGTGCTGCATATTCGCACAAGCTATGTTTAGCCTTCGTATTCGCACATTCTACATACGTTGTTAGGAGCTAGGCCCTGTTTATGTGATGTTTCTTCAGGTTACAGAGTCCATCGATTAACACGTACTTTAAATTTGCTTGCTTTAATTTCCGAATGTCTAGTCAGTCTAGTCAGTCCAAGAAAAGTTTGGATCTGGTTGTGTTTTCAAAGCCAGAAGACTTGTTTAGCTGTCGGAGAGAATATTAAAGATTTTTTACATAAACTATGCCTAAAAATTTAAATATACTAAAACTTAATCTTATAAATGATTATAAGATTAACTTATACCAATACCTATCGATAATTTGTTATCAAATGAACTGGTATCGCTAGAAATTACAATTGTATTTCATATGGCCATGGCGTATCCAAATAAAAAATTTCTAAAAACTATAAAAACAAAATTGTATAATTTTTTTTATTAGATTGGCAACCAACTAGATGATTATATTTGTACCTTTACTGATGGTACCGAAACTACGGTGATCAAAGAATTGAAAGAGATTGCGGCATTATATACAACTGAAGTAATTGCTAGTGTTGCATTTGGTATTCAAGCAAATACGATGAACAATCCAAATAGTGAATTTCGTAATAGAGGACGTCACATATTTCGTTTTACACATTGGAGAGCATTTGAATTTCATGCAATATTCTTTTGTCCAAAAATTGTTCCATTATTAGGGGTGAAAGTAAGAATTACTTATTGTATTATATAAAAGATTTATTTACTAATATATAAAACTGTATCTACTGGATAGTTCTTTCATAATGAAGCTGCTAACTTCTTAAGATTAGTTATTGATCATGCTATGACTGAAAGGGAAAAGTCTGGAACTTGCAGAAATGATTTAATTGATACTTTATTAAGTTTACGAAACGAATCACGAAAATCAACCAATGCAACTGAATATAAATTTGAAGAAGATGCTTTAGTTGCACAAGCGGCCTTATTTTATACTGCTGGTTATGAAACAACATCAGCAACAATTGCATTTGCGCTTTATGAACTTTCAAAAGATATTGAAATACAAGAAAAATTACGTAATGAAATTAAAGAAATATTAATTAAAAATGGAGGAAAATTAACTTATGATTCAATAAATGAAATGGTTTATTTGAACATGATTGTGATGGAGATTTTGAGAATGTATTCTCCATTAGCATTCTTGGATCGCGAATGTTCTTTATCAAAAGATGACGAAGGATATTCATTAGAACCTTATAGTGACTTTAAAATTCCGCCTGGTATGCCAGTTTATGTACCATCCTATTCTATTCAGAGAGATCCGAAAGTAAGTATTATTTTCAATATTAAACTAACAATTTCTACTCCTCCGTTTCACCGCAGCACTAAAGATCTGTGAAAATGATCAAATACATGGTAAAAAAGTTCGGGATACATCGTAAAAATTTCTAATCAATATCATGATAATTTACTTCTATCAGAATTCTCATTATACGCAAATAATTTTATTCGAATTGATTAATTTTTATTATATTTTTTTAATAGTATTTTCCAGATCCACTTGTATTTAATCCAGAACGATTCCATCCAGCTAATAAAAGTGACATTGATGAATATACTTACATGCCGTTTGGACTGGGACCCCATAATTGTATTGGAGAACGTCTTGGACTGATGCAAGTAAAAATTGGTCTGGTTAATATTTTGAAAAATCATAAACTTTCCCCATGTGAGAAGTCCCAGAAAACGATGAAATTGGAGAAAAAATCATTTATGACAGAAGCAGAAGGTGGTATTTTTTGTAATATTCAAAGAGATCCTCTTTTTAAATATTAAAAGAAAAAGAAAAAAATATTGGAAAAGTTTCATTTAAACATTTTTATTTATTGGTATTCAAAAACTGCAATAGAAAGTCACGAAAGTGTATCATTAAGGGAGGCTAAATAATACGATGTTCCCAAGTGTATTGAATAAGGAAAACATTTTTATTTTACTTTTATTGTAGAAGCATGATGAAATTACAAGTTTTATGGAGATATGATGTATTATTATTATCAATATGTCTATATAATTTTAGTTTTTATTGATTTGTGAATTTGAGAAGTCATTTGAAGAAGTGTCACATATTTGTATTGTTAAAGGATTGGTTAATTGAAATTGTGACTCCAGGGAAAATAATGATATTAACGAAATATTTTTTTTTCTTCTCCACAACACTTTAAATTATACCATTACTACTTTTAAAATTAAAGTGTAATAGTATTTCAAGAACTTTATTTTCTGTAAATTAAATCAAAATTAAATTTTCTGAGATGAATTTTCCTTGCGATGGAAATTCCTCCGATGAATTTTGCCTGTGTTGATTTTCTCTTCGATTAATTTGCCGCAAATCAGTATTGTATAAGTCATTAAAAGTATGCTTAGACTATATTACGGAACGGTTGCAGCTACACCGTTTTAGGCAAGTGGGACGAATAACTGTTGTTTTATTAACGTCAAAATAGATCTTATCCTTAATATTCACAATTTTATGTGCAATATCAAATATCTAATGTCTCTCACATATAGGGGGTCAGAGATTATGGGGTTGGTTTTTATGGATTAGTCTTCTGAAATAAATATTTTTCATTTTTACTGTTTCAATCTGAGCACTAGATAGTTTTACGAAAGGTGATGACACCCAGAAACACTACTTGGTGAAATTTTAACATTTGAAGTGATTCTGAAATGGAAACACTTCAACCTATTTATTATCCATTGTTCAACAAGATTGCGTTGGTTTTTTATTAAAAAATTTATAATGTTAAAATATGCTAATAAAATTTCTGTAGTATTGAATTGCATAATCAAATTATAATAAGATATTTCTAAAAAATGGAAAAAGTAGGTATAAATAAAGAATATTGAAAATAACCTTGGTTAATAAAATTTATTTTATATATTTTGGTATATATAATCAGTTAATATAATCAATGAATTCTAAAATCAGTGTTCGTGGTTCTTTAATTTTAAACAGACGTTGAAATTTTAATAAAGTTACTTATAAATACGCATAAAAACAAGTACTAAATTGGAAGAAGTACAATTAAAAAAAAGCAATGATATCGGAATTATTAATATTTTTTATAAGTATTTTAATTTTGATTTATTTATGGTTAAAATATCAAAATAATTATTGGAAACGTAAAAATGTACCATTTATAAAATCGTCTTGGTTTTTCGGTAACATCAAGGATATATTTTTGTTTAAAAAATGTCCACCTGAATTATTTGATACATTATATTTCAATAAGGATACAGAAAATGAACCAATTGTTGGTATTCATTTATTTAATGAACCAGCATTATTAATCCGTGAACCAGAAATAATTAAAAACATTTTAGTTAAAGATTTTAATAAATTTAGCAATAGGTAAAAATAAAAATGAATTTTATAGAAATATAAATTTGAAAAAATTAAAACATTTTTAGATTTGCTAAAATTGATAAAAAAGTAGATAAACTTGCTAGTCATAATATATTTGTGTTACGTAATCCTGAATGGAAACAAATGCGAAATAAATTGACACCAGTTTTCACAAGTGGTAAAATGAAACAAATGTTTCATTTAGTTGAACAGGTAACAATATTATAAAAATGTGTTTTCTTTAAAGATACTTATATACTCGTATTTGATACAAATTTACACCGTATTGTGGTATATACGCATAAGTTATGGCTCCGCTCCTCAAGACCAGTACTCATTGGGTCGATAATACATTGTACAACGGTGACAAAGTGTGAATCAAACCGGTGATTTAAATTCGCACAAGATATATTCAGCTGATTTGTTTTCGTATTCGTGCATTCTATAAGTTGTTAAGAGCTACTCCCATTTTATGAAGATGTTTCTTCTGGTTAGAGTGTCCAGTTACTATTGCAGTTATACTGATTCGTTTCCTTCTTTACCCGTATGTCACGGCACCCAAATGAGTGTGACTCTTTTTGAGTTAGACAGAGTTAATAGAGTTTGAATTTCGAGACAAAATTTAGATCAGGTTGCGTTTGAGTTTATGGCCAGAAGTGTGCCATTTGATGTCCGAGAGAATATAAACGATTTCAACGCAGTATTTACATACGGTTTATGTAAATACTGTAGCCAATCAATCTAAATATACGAATACTTATTGATATACGTACCAATTTGTCGACATCTTTTATAATTATTTTAGTAAGGAAATTGTGATTATTTAAATTGTGGTATATATTTTCCCGAATGGATTAGGTATGAAATATTGCAATCTAAATTGTTGGAGCCCATCACTAACGGTTAAATTTATTTATTTAGTTTATACATTTCATCGTAATCATACAACGCATAGCCGATATTTCCCTATATTTTACACAAATATTATATTTAATACCGTTCACTGCTAACCCTAGTCCCTTAATCACATTCCTTCTCGATCCTAAAATCCTAAACTCCCATAGCTCTTCATAGCCAAATTCTGCTTGTTCACAGTTAAGGGAAATTTTCTAAATAGTTGGCTAGTTAAATAAAAGACACAAGAATTTAATTAATTAACTAAACTATAATCTGAATAATATTAAATTAGTATCCTTTAAATGAAAGTATAATCTGATTTTTAAGAATATATTTTGAGATGGAAGATGGAACAGAGCTAATTTAAATCCATATTTTTTTAATTTATTAAAAGATTAACTTATACCGTACCAATTAATACCAGCCTGCATGACGTATCAAAAAAAAAAATCCTAAAAACTATTTTGAAATTGTATAAAAAGAATTATTTTAATTAATTAATTAGATTGGCAATCAACTAGATGATTATATTTGTTCATTTACTAATGGCACCGAAACTACGGTGATCAAAGAATTGAGAGAGATTGCGGCATTATACACAACTGAAGTAATTGCTAGTGTTGCATTTGGTATTCAAGCTAATACGTTGAACAATCCAAATAGTGAATTTCGAAATAAAGGCCGTCACTTATTTCGTTTTACACATTGGAGAGTATTTGAATTTTATGCAATATTCTTTTGTCCAAAATTTGTTCCGTTGTTAGGGGTGAAAGTAAGAATTATTATATTATTAAAAAATTTCATTTACTAATTTACAAAATTATATCTACTGGATAGTTCTTTCATAATGAAGCTGCTAACTTCTTAAGATTAGTTATTGATCATGCTATGACTGAAAGGGAAAAGTCTGGAACTTGCAGAAATGATTTAATTGATACTTTATTAAGTTTACGAAACGAATCACGAAAATCAACCAATGCAACTGAATATAAATTTGAAGAAGATGCTTTAGTTGCACAAGCGGCCTTATTTTATACTGCTGGTTATGAAACAACATCAGCAACAATTGCATTTGCGCTTTATGAACTTTCAAAAGATATTGAAATACAAGAAAAATTACGTAATGAAATTAAAGAAATATTAATTAAAAATGGAGGAAAATTAACTTATGATTCAATAAATGAAATGGTTTATTTGAACATGATTGTGATGGAAATTTTGAGAATGTATCCTCCGCTACCATTCTTGGATCGTGAATGTTCTTTATCAAAAGATGACGAAGGATATTCATTAGAACCTTATAGTAACTTTAAAATTCCGCCTGGTATGCCAGTTTATGTGTCATCTTATTCTATTCAGAGAGATCCGAAAGTAAGTAGTATTTTAAAAGGTAACTAACAACTTGCTAGTAAATTTAAGATGGAAATAAAGTTTTGTTTTCCAGTTTATACTCAAAAACTTATATTAAATTACATATGGTATCCAATCCGGTTAATTTTCTTTCATAAATGATAAAAAAATACATGGTAAAAGAGTTCGGGATGCTTCGTAAAAAAAATCTGATCCAAATCGTGTTTATTTACTTTTAGCAGAATTTTGATTATACCCAAATAATTTTATTCGAATTGATTAATTTTTATTATATTTTTTTAATAGTATTTTCCAGATCCACTTGTATTTAAACCAGAACGCTTCGATCCAGCTAATAAAAGTAACATTGATGAATATACTTATATGCCGTATGGACTGGGACCCCATAATTGTATCGGAGAACGTCTAGGACTAATGCAAGTAAAAATTGGTCTGGTTAATATTTTGAAAAATCATAAACTTTCACCATGTGAGAAGTCCCAGAAAATGATGAAATTGGAGAAAAAATCATTTATGACAGCAGCAGAAGGCGGCATTTTTTGTAATATTGCAAGAGATCCTCTTTTTGAATATTAAAATAAAAATAAAAAAATATTGGAATTATTTTTAAATATTTTTATTAACTGGTACATACATATATATCCAAAAACTGAAATAGAAAGTCATGAAAAGTGTGTCATTAAAGAAAACTAAATAATATCATGCTACCAAGTGGATTGAAAAAGGGTAACATTTTTATTTTACCTATATAATTTAGGAATATGTTTACAATCTGGTGTGATAATCCAGAAAATAAAATAAAAGTAACAGTATCGTAACATGGTCAGGTCATTAATCAACAGTTTTTATTAAGTTTTTAAAAGTGGTAAACCGAAACAAATGTTTCATTTAGTTGAACAGATAAGAACATATTAAAAAATGATTCTGAACTAGTCACAGTAATTTTCCAGATTACAATTTATTCTGTGTAATAATGATACTGTACACTACATTACATTCAGTAATATTTTTGATAGTCTATAATTTAAAATTATTTATTACTCTTAACGACCGACCTTGTCAGCTGGTATCAGCTAAATTTATACGTACAACGTTTGTGTGTCATAAATTGAATTAGTTAGTAAACTTTTTATAAAGATTATATTCATTACATCTTCAATATGATGATAGTATCTTAGTTGCCGAAGTAATTTTTATCACCTCATTTCTAGTGAACTTGTAAGGTTAAAATGTACGTCTATACGTTTACACGGTATTGATTTAGTCAATAACTTCAAAAGCATTTAATTATTAACAGCGATAGCATTGGACTTTATGAACTTTCGAAAAGTATGCAATGAAGAACAATAAAAAGTACGTAACCAAATTCAACAAATTTTTAATGAAAATTGCATCCATTTTCATTAAAATGTGAAATTAGAAGTGATACCGAAACATTTCAACATATATTATATATAATGTTCCAATCATTGTAAAAAATTGGAAAAATTATGTAACATATTTATTATGGTATTTTCTGATCTGGTTTTTATTAACAATTTTATATGTTAACAAATTGATTTAAAATTATAAGCAATTTTATTGGTACTGGTACAAAAACATAATAAATTATAACAAAATATTTACAAAAATAATGAAGATAATTATAAATAAACAATGATTAAATATAACTTTGGCCAATCAAATATAGTTTATATAGTTTTTGGTATTCCGAATTTAATCAACTAATTCTAAAATCAGTATTCGTTGTTTATTGATTTTAAACAGACGTTGAAATTTTAATAAAGTTATTTATAAATACGCATAAAAACAAGTACTAAATTGGAAGATTTACAATTAAAAAAAAAAATGATTTCGGAATTATTAATATTTTTTATAAGTATTTTAATTTTGCTTTATTTATGGTTAAAATATCAAAATAATTATTGGAAACGTAAAAATGTACCATTTATAAAATCGTCTTGGTTTTTCGGTAACATCAAGGATATATTTTTGTTTAAAAAATGTCCAGCTGAATTATTTGATACATTATATTTCAATAAGGATACAGAAAATGAACCAATTGTTGGTATTCATTTATTTAATAAACCGGCATTATTAATCCGTGAACCAGAAATAATTAAAAACATTTTAGTAAAAGATTTTAATAAATTTAGCAATAGGTAAGATATAAAAATGAATTTTATAGAAATAAAAATTTGAAAAAATTAAAATATTTTTAGATTTATTAAAACTAATCCAAAAACAGATAAACTATCTAGTTATAATATATTTGTGTTGCGTAATCCTGAATGGAAACAAATGCGAAATAAATTGACACCAGTTTTCACAAGTGGTAAAATGAAACAAATGTTTCATTTAGTTGAACAGGTAATAATATTTATAAAGTTGTCGTCTTTAAAGATATTGTTTATTTATTTGATGTAAATTTTCAGTTTTTAATTTAACATATTAAGAAATTCAAAAAATATGAAATACGCTTGATTCTATTAAAGGAACCGCTAGGGTTTATACACTTACGCCAAAATTATTGTACATATCGAATCCTTCAATGTACACATGCCACGGTAGTTTTGGTGTAAACTTGGAGGGCAGTTTCTACTGTTTTACCTTTAATATAGGCTCGCTGTGTATTCGACTGTGTGCTCGCTGTGTAACTGTTTCTATTTTGAAAAGTATAAATCTATGGTCTGATAAGGATGCTTCGTTTGAAACTCTTTAGTTCTGGATCATAGAAGATAGATATATCGTCTGTTAACGTTATATGTATCGTGTAATTATGTTGGTTTACCGTTAATTCAACCCCACTGTTTAGTAGCAAGAAGTTAATAGTATAGATGTTATCTATACTAGTGACCCCTGACTATACAGTGAGAGTTTATGCCACAGTCTATTTCACTATTTCACTCTGTAACTATCTATTGTTGAGGCCTATGGGATAGAGAGAAGATTAATGTTTTTATAACCAACAATAATACATTTTCTCGGTCGACATTGGCCCCTGGAGTAGAAGTGTTGAATAGCTTTGGCATTTCATCCTGAAACCTTATCCCCTCACGCTTAGCGTATATTTAATATATTTTAATTAGAAAATGTAAAAACTATTTTAAAATTGTATAAAGAGAATTAATTTAATTATTTTTTTTAGATTGGGAATCAACTAGATGATTATATTTGTTCCTTTACTAATGGTACCGAAACTACGGTGATCAAAGAATTGAAAGAGATTGCGGCATTATACACAACTGAAGTAATTGCTAGTGTTGCATTTGGTATTCAAGCTAATACAATGAATAATCCAAATAGTGAATTTCGAAATAAGGGTCGTCACATATTTCGTTTTACAAATTGGAGAGCATTTGAATTTTATGCAATATTCTTTTATCCAAAAATTGTTCCGTTGTTAGGGGTGAAAGTAAGAATTGATGTATTATTAAAAAAATACTGATTTACAAAATTATATCTACTCGATAGTTCTACCATAAAGAATCTGATAATTTCATAAGAACAACTATTAATCTTGCTATGACAGAAAGGGAAAAGTCTGGAACTTGCAGAAATGATTTAATTGATATATTATTAAGTTTACGAAACGAATCACAAAAATCAACCAATGCAACTGAATATAAATTTGAAGAAGATGCTTTAGTTGCACAAGCGGCCTTATTTTATACTGCTGGTTATGAAACCACATCAGCAACAATTGCATTTGCACTTTATGAACTTTCAAAACACATTGATGTACAAGAAAAATTACGTAATGAAATTAAAGAAATTTTAATTAAAAATGGAGGAAAATTAACTTATGATTCAATAAATGAAATGGTTTATTTGAACATGATTGTGATGGAGATTTTGAGGATGTATCCTCCCTTAGCATTCTTGGATCGCGAATGTTCTTTATCAAAAGATGACGAAGGATATTCATTAGAACCTTATAGTGACTTTAAAATTCCCCATGGTATGCCAATTTATGTACCATCCTATTCTATTCAGAGAGATCCGAAAGTAAGTATTATTTTTAATATTAAACTAACAAGTCCTACTCCTCGTGGTACCACAGCACTAAAGATCTTTGAAATTGTGGTTTTTTCATAAATGATCAAAAAATAATAGTAAAAAGGTGTAAAATATATGGTTAAAAAATCTGATCCAGATCGTGATTATTTACTTAATTCCCTATTTTTTTCGAATTTATTAATTTGTTATTATTATTTTTTTAATAGTATTTTCCAGATCCAAATAAATTTAATCCAGAACGCTTCGATCCAGCTAATAAAAGTGAAATTGCTGCATATACGTATATGCCATTTGGTCTGGGACCGCATAATTGTATCGGAGAACGTCTAGGACTAATGCAAGTAAAAATTGGTCTGGTTAATATTTTGAAAAATCATAAAGTTTATCCATGTGAGAAATCCCATAAAGAGATGAAATTGGAGAAGAAATCATTTATGACACAAGCAGAAGGTGGTATTTTTTGTAATATTCAAAGAGATCCTCTTTTTAAATATTAAAAGAAAAATAAAAAAATATTGGAAAAGTTTCATTTAAACATTTTTATTTATTGGTATTCAAAAACTGCAATAGAAAGTCACGAAGTGTATCATTAAGGGAGTCTAAATAATACGATGTTTTCAAGTGGATTGAATAAGGAAAACATTTTTATTTTACTTTTATTGTAGGTAGAAGCAGATGAAATTACAAGTTTTATGGAGATGTCATGTATTATTACTATCAATATGGTTTTTATTGGTTTATACGTTTATTTATTACCTATATAAGTAATTCAGCAATTCAATGAAACTAACTTTAAATGATAACTATCATAAGTCATAACCAAGTAATTTTTCCATTCTGGTATGATGATCCAAAAAATAAATTAGCTTAGTCAATTTATAAATGAATAGGTTTAGTTTATAAATTAACAGTAGGGCATTATTATTAGGTACACCGCCATAAAACTCTTTTAGAGAAAGCACTTTCTTAGTCTATTGCAGTAAATATCTGGACCTTCTTTAAGATCAATTGCTATAAAAAATCAAATAAGAATTTTAAATTAAACACAATTTTTGTTCCAAAGATTTGCCATTCTTTATTGAATTTTGTTGTAGAGACTTGTCCATACTGAATGACAGATAATACGTGATCGTTGTCCATTTAATTTTCAATCAAATTTCTGCATAATATATATAAGTATGTAATTCTGAAATTATATTAATTTGAACAAAACAATATAAATAGTTTCCTGCTAAGCTTGAACATATAAAATCATTGTATAGGCTAAATCGGACTTAACTATTTAAGTCTTTCAAAATTATAATAAAGTTTTTTTTTAAATGATTGTAAGTAGAGAATTTTCAATAATTCTATTAAAATATTTTTGAGACCGGAACACGTAAAAATGTGGGACGAAGTCATGGGTTGACCTACTAAAAATGCAGTTTGGTGAGATAGAAAATCGATATAAGGAAAGGCGTCAATGAACCAATTACGACTAACTTCAACATGTACCAAACTATAGCCAATCTCATAGACGCCATCATAAACATTCGTTCATAAATCAAAACAAAATTTGTTTTTTGACAGTATAGTTAGAGTGCAGGCACATCGCGAAAATGGCGTAAGTGAACAAGAAAATCCATTATTTTCTATAACATCCTACATTATTGATATTAAATATTCAATTTACTTGAAAGTTATATGAATTTTACTTACTTTGCTTTATTGGTTCAGTAAATAATTTGAATAAACAAGTTTTTTAAATCTAATAATACCAGTGCCATTCAAACCAGCTATTTAAATTTAATATTTCGAATTTGCAAAATTAAAATAGAATAGAACTTAATATTCTCAAAATAATTGAAAAAATAATTCTTCATTTATTTTTTAAATCACTTAATATATAGAAAATTATTGAATAGATACAAAAAATTAATAATTTATTTTAACATTTATTTAATTTTAGATCAAAAGTATCTCGTGATACTCTTTATGAAGCTGTTAACAGTGTTATTGAATTATCACAAAAGAAAAAGCGTGGATTTCTGGAATCTGTTGAATTACAAATTGGTTTGAAAAATTACGATCCACAAAAGGATAAACGCTTCTCTGGAACTGTAAAGTATGTTCGCAAAATAAAATAATGAAATGCCTAATTGTCACAAAAACAATTTAAGAAAATATATAATTAATTGTTTCTGGTACAATCGGGAAGCCAAAATATATGTAAGTAGGAAAAGTTTTGGCGGACCTGCACTCAAGGTCTTAAAATCAATTGAGTAAGATATTTAAATTTATTAAATTTCTGACCCTAAGTTTATATAAATTAAACAAGAAAATCACTGCTTATCAAGTAAGTTTTTTCTTAAATCAACCTATATTAAAATCAAGACTTTAAATTTATTTCACCTTAGCTGAAGTTTTTGGATTCATTCTAAAATGATTTCAAAACTTCATAAATTCAAGCTAAAATAACAAAAATAAATAATGTAGTAAAAGTTTTTTTTTGTATTGATTTTATTTTAGATTGAAGCATATTCCCAGACCAAAAATGAAAGTTTGTATTTTGGGTGATCAGCAACATTGTGATGAAGCTGCTGCCCAAAATGTACCGTGCATGGATGCTGAGGCGTTGAAAAAATTAAATAAAAATAAGAAATTGGTCAAAAAACTAGCCAAATCATATGATGCTTTCTTGGCATCTGAATCATTAATAAAACAAATTCCACGTCTTTTGGGTCCAGGTTTAAATAAAGCTGGTAAATTTCCTGGTTTGTTATCACATCAAGAATCAATGACTGGAAAAATTGATGAAGTTAAAGCAACAATTAAGTTCCAAATGAAGAAAGTTTTATGTTTGTCTGTTGCCGTTGGTCACATTGATATGAAACCAGATGAATTAGTACAAAATGTACATTTATCAATTAATTTTTTAGTATCATTGTTGAAGAAACATTGGCAAAATGTTCGTTCGTTGCATATTAAATCAACAATGGGACCACCACAACGTTTGTATTAATAATAAATTTAGATATTGATTATTATACATTATTCGTGCTAAAAAATAAATATGATTCAGTTTTAGCTAAGAGGTTTTCAGTATTTTATATTATTTTTGATTTTGATTTAATATATTTAAGATTTAACTAATTAACAATATTCCTATCATCCTAAAAATTTATAATTAAGCTAAAAATAATCATAAAGTGGGACAAAAACTTTGAAACGGTCCAAGAAGGAAAGTCATTTTTCAAATGGACAAATGTCCGTAATTGACTGTAGTTTACAAAATGGATCGTGTGGCAGTCTGTTTTCTTCACTTTACTGAAGTAGATTTAGATAAATTAACAAAATTTAAAATATGTGATGAACATGAGTTTAGAAAATATCAGTAATTCTTTAATGAATCTAAATATCGAATGAATCTTACTGTTTCTGCTGTGCTGGGGGCTTATAATCCGAAATTTATATTGAAAACGACAGCAATCTCCACAATAATTAACTACCCAAAAAAGACGGTAAACCTCATTTAAGGCTTATATATATATATGCTTATTATGTAATTCAATATAGACCCCTTAGATTTCCTTTAAAAAAGCATTAGCTATGTCCGCTGAGTATAAGAATAAGGATAAGGTATAAAAATAAGATCATGACCGCCAATTTGTATAATTTAAATGCTGTTTTAGTATTTGGCGGGTTAAATGCTTTTTTACAATTATTTTTTTATTTTACTTACTTTTACAAAAAACCACCACAATACACTTCTTGTCTTTGTCTAAATTTGGTTGCTTTTTTAACTATAAATTTTTATCACTTCAATTATTAATTAAATATTATTTTAACACAAACTTCAATTTTTAACACAAATATTTTTTAATTAAATATATTTTAAAATAATCAAATACGGTTTTTAAAACACAACAGCACCCACCCAACAGACTATAGAAACATTTTTTTGGTTTTAAAAAGGAATGTCAAATGAAAAATAATAACGGAATTCGGAACTATTTGGGAAACAAATATTTTCTTACCTATCTTGTGGTTTACACTAGAATTTTTCTTAGACAGAACATATGTTCTGTCTACGAAATGTCAAGTGTAAACCAGACAGGATTTCTGTCCCGACAGAAAGATCACGATTGTGATTTTTCTCTAGACAACTTTTCAGATTTTTTTGCAGATTTTTTTTGACATTTGTTAATTTGCAAATGGCGATATTTGATAAAAATGTTAGATTTGCTCCTGAAATTTAAAATTTAATTAGTGGTGATTATTTGAGAGTAAAAATTAGTTAACTACTAAATAAATAAAATATATATATATTATTGATGTGTGAACAACTATATTATTCAAAATATTTTTATAGCTAATTGTTTTCTTGGTGACGACATGTTTAAAATGAAATGTTAGACAGAAATGTCTGACATCAAATAGCCAGCGTGTTTTTTTTTATCTGGCAAAAAAAAATATCAGATAGAAATGTCTAACATTTCTATCAGGAATTTATGGCTAGTGTAATCACAGCGTATAGATAGCGCTAAGTAGGGATATTTTTATTGTTTCATAAACTGTTGTTATTGTTATTTCGCATATATTATACATAAGTAGAGTATACAGTTCCCCTTTGAAAAATAAAACTCAGCTCGCTTTGGGCGAACTACCGGCGTTGGTCACATTTATGAAAAAGTCCGACGTTTCCTGTACAGGAAAAGGAAAAGAACTTTCTCTTCTTTTTTGGAACGTGGAGTCGATCAGCAGCTTAAATTTTGAAAAAAAAACTATACTTATTGAATTACGAATTGGATTTATGAAATTACACTTATTGGATTACGAATTATACTTATCGAATTGGAAATTGGATTTACTGAAATTATAATTATTAAATTATTATCCTGACTTAATTTAATTAATTATCTTAAATACTTAAATTGTTATTTGAAATTGGTTATGTACTTACTTTAAAATTATTATTTGCTTGAATTTGCTATTTAAAAATTATTATACTTACGTTACATATTTTGTTTATTAAAATAAGTATTCGTACGCTTAATTGTTTATTTTATTGTTTATTTAATTTTTATTATAATTACGCGTTTAAATCGGTCGATTATTTTTATACTCCCACAAAATTTGGGGGCTCAACCGGGATGTAAAAATAAAGACAATCAAAAAATTATTTTGAAGGTATATCCAGTGAGTTTGGTAAAATAGTCTGATTGTACGGCTAAATAGGAACCACTAACATTGAGTGCGGTATTTATTTCGTCTGACTCGTGCAGTATTTTAGGTAGCAGGGACCGATATTTGGGGTTTTGCTCACAGTTGGTGTCAGAAGTGGGATCCAGTGGAGCGGTATTGGTAAGACGGCGGTATAGTGAAAGTCATACGGTTGACTGTGCGGAACCGACGTGTGGTACAATAGTCCGTTCAGTAAAACTAGAGTTTTACGGGGTTGAAAATAAATATTTAAATTTTACATAATTTTATTTAAAGGTTAGGAGCGAAATGGGTTCGGTCCAAGAACTACAAGTATTATACGAAAAAGCGATGGAGGAGATACGAGAACTGCGAAATAAAGTGTCCCACAGTGATGAACGAGACATACAAGATCTGATCGACAAGGTAGGTCAGGTAGGGCTGCAAGAAAAAAATACGAAAATAAAAATAGAAGAGGACTCGAAACTGTGGCACCAGGAGAACCTGGAACTGAGGATGCTGCAGGAACGAGTGGCGAAGCTAGGAGATAAGGAAACGGAGATAGCTGAACTGAAGGAGAAATTGGCAAAATTAGAATTAGCAAATGGTGGCGAAACACAAGCGGAAGCCACAGCGACGCAGCAAAGGTTTACTATTTCTATTAGAGACATTGAAGAAATCTTCGCCAAGTTCAGCGGTATAGGTAATTTGACAGTTAACAAATTTTTAAATGAGTTCGAAACGAACTCTCTTCTAGTAGGGTGGAACCAGGTACAGAAATATTTTTTCTGTAAGAAGCTATTACTAACGCCAGCCAAAGAAGCGGTAGAATTAGCACATGTAAGAAGCTATGCGGAATTGAAGGCTTTCTTAAAACAAGAATTCGGCAGAAGCTGTTCAAAACGAACTCGGCAGAAGCTGTTCGAAACGAACTCTCTTCTAGTAGGGTGGAACCAGATACAGAAATATTTTTTCTGTAAGAAGCTATTACTAACGCCAGCCAAAGAAGCGGTAGAATTAGCACATGTAAGAAGCTATGCGGAATTGAAGGCTTTCTTAAAACAAGAATTCGGCAGAAGCTGTTCAATGCTCGAACATCACAAGCGACTGATGAACGAGAGGAAGAAACCTAACGAAACTTTCTATGAATACGTAATTAGAATGCAAAACATAGCCGACGGGGGAGACGTTCGAGGTTAAGTCACTAATTGATTGCATAGTTGACGGTATCGTAGACGACAGCGGCAGGAAATCCTTCTTATACGAATCAACAACGCTGAAACAACTAAAAGACAAACTAGAAATATATGAGAAAAAAATAATAAGATTACCGCACCGAACACATCGAAGTGAAATTCCGCAACAAACAAAACGTTCAAAAATTCAGAATCGAGAGATTATCAAAAAAATCGCGCAACAAGAATAGTATGCTTTAAGTGCAACGAAAGGGGGCACATCGTACGAAATTGCACAGCCAGACCAGTACAAAATACAACACCGTCACCGGTTCGCTTTACGTATGGAATATCCAATAGCGTTGACGTAAGATGTGGTAGCGTACAATTCAAATCGCTAGTAGACACGGGTAGCGTGGCGAGTTTTATTCGGGAAGACGTAGTCGCGATGTTGGAGCACCCGCCATCTCTGGAAAAGACGTCGCGTATTTTTGTCGGGCTAGGCGAAGTTGAGTAAACCGCGATAGGGTGTTTCAACACGAACGCGGAAATAAATGGTGAGTGTTTTAATATTAAATTTTATGTTATGTCCTTTCACAAACTAGGTATCGAATCGATACTGGGGACCGACTTCCTAAAAGATGTGGAATTGCGAGTTCGCCCGTCCGGGGTGAAACTATTAAAACTAAATAGCGAAGCAAAAAACAATATTAGCCAAGACGCCGTATTCAAGGTAGAGTGCACAAGCGACGAGTTGCACGAAATTTGCTCAGAAGTTCCAAAGCCGTTTCGGAAGGAAGTCGAACTGCTGATAAAAAATTACAAACCCGAGAAAACTGAAGGCTCTCGTATCCAAACGAAAATTGTCCTGACTGACGAGGAACCAGTAGCGTCGAAGCCGAGAAGACTAGCCCCGCTGGAAATGAAGGTGGTTAACAGACAGGTGGATGACGAGGGAACCATTCAACCAAGTGATTCGGAGTATGCAAGCCCAGTAGTCGTAGTTCGGAAACGCTCGGGCGACTTCAGGGTGTGCATAGATTATAGGCGTTTAAATAAAAAATTGGTTAAAGACAGATTCCCATTGCCGTTAATCTCGGACCAACTGAACGACCTCGCTGGCTGTAAGTTTTTTTCAACGTTGGACCTAAAAAATGGATTTTTCCATGTGCCAGTACATCCTGAAAGCCGCAGATATACGTCGTTCGTCACGCACAACGGGCAGTACGAGTTCTTGAAGACGCCGTTTGGTCTGTCCAGTGCGCCAAACAATTTTTGTCGCTACGTACAAGACGTCTTTCGTGAGCTGCTTCGGAAAAATGTAATACGAGCGTACATGGACGACATTTTAGTGCCATCGAAGGACGAAGCTGAAAATATAGAAAAGCTGAAAATGGTCTTTGAAATAGCTCGAAAAAATGGTCTGGAGTTCAGCTGGAAAAAGTGTAAGTTTATTCAAACAAAATTAGAATACCTTGGTTTCAATTTAGACGAATCTATGGTGATGCCATCAAAGCATAAAACGGAAGCGGTGTCAAAGTTTAAACAGCCACAAAGGGTTAAAGATATACAAAGCTTTTTGGGATTGACCGGATACTTCAGACACTTTGTATCGATGTACTCGGTAGTAGCGGCACCTCTAACACATCTGTTGAAAAAAAATATGCCATTTCAATTTGATGAGCACTGCCGTGCAGCTTTTGAAAAATTGAAGAAGGCAATTGTAACCACCCCAGTTCTAAGATTTTACGATCCCGAAGCTGAGACGGAGTTGCACACAGATGGCAGCCAAGAGGGATTTGGTGCCATATTGCTGCAGCGAAGAAATACAACCGAAAGATTTCATCCTGTGCAATTTTATAGCAAAAAAGCATCCATCGCGGAACGAAAGTACCACTCATTCGAGCTAGAAACCTTGGCAGTGGTCTACGCCTTAAAAAAACTACGACACTATCTGCTTGGTCTAAATTTTAAAATTGTGACGGATTGTTCGGCTCTTCAGAAAACATTAACAAAACCAGATAGACCAAATAGTGTCAAACGCTGGGCCATGGAACTGCAAGAATATACGTTTACGACTGAACACCGCGCCGGTACACGTATGCGCCACGTCGACGCGTTAAGTCGGTACCCGGTAAACGTAATAACGGACGGGTTAATTACGAGCATTCGCGCGGGCCAAGATGACGTACCAAGATTGCGCGCGGTGAAAAAATTATTGGAAACCGGACCGTTTGAGGACTACGGTATAGAAAACGGCATATTGGTGAGGCTTGTTGATGGACGAAATGTTATGGTTGCTCCGTCAAATCTTCAGGAGAAACTAATCAGTACGGTGCACGATGACGGCCACTTGGGTGTTAAAAAGGTGATTGAACTAATAAAAAAAGATTATTTTATTCCTAGCCTAGAAAAATTGACGAAACACTGCATCAGATGTATAATGGTATCGAAAAAGACTGGAAAGGGAGAGGGACTGCTAAACCCAATCCCTAAAGGGGACTGTCCGCTAAATGTGTACCATCTTGACCATCTTGGACCTATGGATGAAACAGCCAAACATTACAGGTATATTTTGGTGGTAGTCGACGGGTTTTCGAAGTTCGTATGGATTTATCCTACGAAAACATTAAGTAGCCAAGAAGTTATCAACAAGCTAAACATCCAAAAAGCGGTTTTTGGTAATCCAGCCAAAATGATCTGTGACCGCGGAACAGCATTTACATCTGGAGAATTCAAGGATTACTGCAAAGAGGAAAATGTAGAATTACACCACATTACCACTGGAGTGCCACGAGGGAACGGACAAGTGGAGAGAATTCACCAGATAATTCTACCCACTCTGGTGAAACTGAGCCTCAACGATCCAAAGAAATGGTACTAACATGTGGACAAAGTACAAATGTGTATAAACGCGAGCTTCCAAAGGAGCACAAAATATACACCATTCGAGATAATGTTCGGGCTGAACATGAAAAAGGGTAATATATTAAATGATATCTTAAAAATTTTAGATGAGGAAGGGATAAACCTATATAACGATGACCGAGATGAGCTACGAAATATAGCTAGAACAAACATTTTACAAGCTCAAGAAGAACAGCGTACAACATACAACAGAAAACGAAGGCGAGCCACAGAGTATTCTGTCGGCGAAAAGGTGGCTATAAAGAGGACCCAGTTTGTACGAGGGTCCAAGGTGAAACGGAAATATTTAGGGCCATACGAGGTTACAGCGGTCAAGGAAAATGACAGGTACGAGCTACTACGCTACGGGCATTATGATGGTGAAGGTCCCATTAGAACAACATCGGCGGCAGACCTGATGAAGCCATGGATGCCTGAAGATTCATCGGGGTCCGATGAAGAGTAGGTCGAATCGAATCGAGGTTACAGCGGTCAAGGAAAATGACAGGTACGAGCTACTACGCTACGGGCATTATGATGGTGAAGGTCCCATTAGAACAACATCGGCGGCAGACCTGATGAAGCCATGGATGCCTGAAGATTCATCGGGGTCCGATGAAGAGTAGGATGGCCGTGTGGGATGGCAGCACCGGCGTTAGCAATTTCTATCGGCATGTTGCCTACACTACTAGCCGCCGGCGCCTTATTTTTTATGAAAAAGTCCGACGTTTCCTGTACAGGAAAAGGAAAAGAACTTTCTCTTCTTTTTTGGAACGTGGAGTCGATCAGCAGCTTAAATTTTGAAAAAAAACTATACTTATTGAATTACGAATTGGATTTATGAAATTACACTTATTGGATTACGAATTATACTTATCGAATTGGAAATTGGATTTACTGAAATTATAATTATTAAATTATTATCCTGACTTAATTTAATTAATTATCTTAAATACTTAAATTGTTATTTGAAATTGGTTATGTACTTACTTTAAAATTATTATTTGCTTGAATTTGCTACTTAAAAATTATTATACTTACGTTACATATTTTGTTTATTAAAATAAGTATTCGTACGCTTAATTGTTTATTTAATTGTTTATTTAATTTTTATTATAATTACGCGTTTAAATCGGTCGATTATTTTTATACTCCCACATATATATATGTATATATTTCCAAGTAATTTTATTTTATTTAAAACAAAATAAAATTACTGTCAAAATAGTCTTGGAAAGTCTTTTGAAAATGCAAACCTGACGATTTTTCAAAAGACAACGCGTGCGACTAGTTTTTTTACATTCACATTATACGATTTTTCAAAGAGAAAAAATCGTCTGGAAAATCGTATGAAAAATCGTCTATCACTATAGTGTGAAAAGAGGCTTTTAGCTCTAGAGGCTTCTGTCTCGTAATTAATTCATTTTATTACAGCCTGGGCTACATTGTTCCCATTAGTTCAGTTTCGATTCGATTCGATTTGATTCGATGGTTAAGTAGACTGAACACAGTTACCGATTGCAATCGATTAAACCACATATATTTTGTTTTTGTTATTTTTGAAACAGTCAAATTTCATTTCTCTTAACATTTCCTTCAGTTTGGAATCACAAAATTCCAATCGTTCCAAACTCTTTCGATTCGATTCGACCTATGTCATGTGTCCACTTAATCGATTTCCCATATAAAATATATGGAGACGTCAAATTTGAACTTTTCGAAACCGATCGAAACAATGTAGCACAGGCAGGCTTAATTTTAAACATGTCACGTAGATGTAGCCCTCCCTAGCCATGCAGCCACATCTTAATTGTTTAAAAATATATAAAATAAAAATAAGCGAAAACTAACTAAATATCTAAAAAGCAGGTTAAAAAATTAAATATATATATTTTAAACAAAAATTATCATACAAATTTTACTATAAAAAACAAAAGCGTATTAAAATACCAAAGCCAAAATAAACAAAACATGCTAATATAATATTCGTATTTCTAATATATTTATTTTAGTAAAACTATAGGCAATAGTACCATTAATGTGATTATGACAAACGAAGAACGTGATTTAAATGATATTTTTGATGATATTGTCTTAACTGAGCAATCAATCACAAAAACAGGTTACGGAGAAGGATTCGAACAAGGTGTAAAAGAAGGCAATTTAGACGGATATAAATTGGGTTATGCAAAAGGTGTTGATTTAGGTGAGGAATTAGGAACATATTATGGTACAATTGTTGCCTATCTGCAAAGCACTAAATCAGAAAAAATAAAAAAAAATATTGAAACATTAAAAAAAACAATTGAAGATTTTCCAAAAACTAACGATCCAGAAGTAGATATTATCAGTGAAATACAAAATATTCGAACACAATATAAGAAAATTAAATCAATTCTACATTTGCCGCCAGACTCAAAAGAAGAATCACAAAAAGATTTAACATTTTAATGAAAAATGTGTAAAAAAGAAATGAGTACACAACATATTCGAAAATATTTAGATAATATTTTACATTTTATGGAACCTCATTGGCAATTTGTTAATTGTCATATGGTGAATTATTTAACAGATTCTTTTTGGCAAAAATTTATTCCCATTGATATACAAAATTCAATAAAAACTGAAAATGATATTGAATCTGCTATTCAAGAAGTATTTTGGGAACAAGATGAAAATTCTAATTTTTTAGAATTATCAAATTTTATCACGAATTTACATCAATACCGACTAGAAAATATGAAAGATATAGTTTATTCTAAAGATGATTTTTATGAAATTTTAAAATTTAAGGAAACAAATAAGTTACAACTTTCTATTAAAGAATTTATGAGCGAGAAAAAAAGGCATGAGGTATACAATCTATATTTTAAGTTAATTTGTTATTTATAACAAATATATATTTAATTATTTGTAGGTTGAAATTACAGCAGAATTGATTGCAGACCTAATGAAATTAACAGAAGAAAATCTTAATAATTTTTTAGTTGTTGATGCTGGTGATGGTAAAGGATATCTATCATCACGTTTAGCACTTGAGTATAAAATAAAAGTTTTAGGTATTGATTCAAATGAAATAAATACTGAAAGTGCTCAAGATAGAAATAAAAAATTACAGGTAAAGTATTTCTAAAATATATGACTAATGGAATAAACTTGATTATATATTTTCTTATTAGAAAGCTTGGAATGGACTTACAGAACGAGCTGATTTGCTTAATAAAGGACAAGTACCTCCAAGACGTGGTAAAAAATCTCAAAAACCAGTAGCAGAATTTACAGAAATTGAAAAACCACAAAATTATAGAACAATTAATAAATTTATAACAGCAGATTTAGACTTAAAATCAATACTTAAAGAAGAATTTAAATTATCACACATTGATAAAAATTTAAGTATTTGTCTGACAGGACTTCATACTTGCGGCAATTTAGCTTCAACTTCTTTAAAAGTTTTTAACGAACAGAAATTAATTAAATTTCTATGTAATATTGGTTGTTGTTATCATTTAATTAATGAAAAATTCGTAACTGATAATTTTTATGTAAATAAGAAAATTTCTGAAAGAAATATTGATTATGGCTTCCCATTAAGTCAATATTTAACAGAACTTAATTTTAAAATTGGACGTAATGCTAGAATGCTTGCATCTCAGTCAATTCATAGGACACTTATAAAAAAGGAATTAACTGGAAAATCATTATATTATCGTGCTCTACTTGAAAAACTAATTGTTGAAAAATATCCAAAATTCCAAAATTCAATACAAATTGGTAAAATAAAGAAATTCCATAATTTTCAAGATTATATACAAAAATGTGGAGAAAAATTAAAAATTGATTTGAATTATTTCGAAATAGAAAATTTAGATAAAATATACATAAAAGATGAGAAACTATTAAATCTTTTTTATTTGATTAGAATGAATTTTGCACCAATTTTAGAAACAATTATTTTATTAGATAGACTTTTGTATTTAAAAGAAAATGGTCATGATAAAAGCTATTTAATATCATTATTTGATCCAGTAGTATCGCCACGTTGTTATGGAATAGTTGCAATTAGAGAATAAGAATAAATATATATGTACATATAAAGTATTTGATTATTTTACTATTTGAAACAAAGTTTTGTAAATTATTTTAATTTAACAATCACAAATATTGTTCAAAATAAAAATAAATAGTTAGCAATGATTATTTTATATTTACGTGTGGAATAAATTGATTACTTTTCACTGAAATTTTTTAACTTGAATGTATTTAGTATATATTCTTCATTTGGATTATATTTTAGAATTTAAAAATCCTAAATAGGTATTAAACATTGAAATCCATTCATTATGTACCCAAAAAAAATTAAGCGCGCCAAGATAAACTCAATTTTTGAGAATCGTTTCAATTTCAACTATGTAGTTGGAAAGAACGACTTTAATTTAACTAATTATCGTTATTCGCAACACAATTAAAACAAATAAAAATTATATTCGAGAAGACAATTTTCAAAATAAAATGATTTTTAATGTTATCACCCTACGCAACAATTATAATTTTTTTTGTTTCAAATTTAAATTTTAATGTGAACTAATAGACATAATTTGGTACTGCAGTGCATCATATTTTCCACAATAATGCATTCATAAATTAAATTCAAAGGTCGGTTCAATGTGATAAACATAAAAATATTACGAAATAAATTGTTTAATTTCATATTTAACGACATAATTTTTATTTCTAAACAAAATGTGATTAACATATTGGTTTTATATACTCATCATAAATAATTTTTAACAAATTAAAATATATAAAGAAATAAATCAAAAACAAGATAAAAATAGACAAAAAAAAAATTGTCTGAATTATATTTTTGGAATGAATATTTTATTAGCAAAAATAACAAATAAAGTATTTATTGCGTTTGTTTAAAGAATTTTTTTTGGCAATTTTTTTTTAAAGAGCCTCACAAACAAAATGAATCTTGTTTTTCAATAATTTTGAATATAAATTTTTATCTTTTAAAAGATATACAATACTCGAAATTTCAATACAAAAGAAAATAGTAATTTTTTATTATTTACGTTCAACTAATTAATAATTAATAATCACTTTGAACAAAAAAAAAATATCTTTTATATACAATTTTTTCATAGACATAAATTTTCAGTTACATCATATAATTAATTTTCTTAAAATCTTTAATTAGCTAAACAAACAGATTAGTCATTTAATTATTTTGGATTTATAATTTGTTTCAGAAATTTTATTTTGATGATTATTTTTCTTATAAATTATATTTTCTGTAAGAAAGGATTATCATCAAATATGAAAAATATATTTCAATTTCTTACTGAAAGTATTTGATAAACTTTACTAGCTTGATTTTTGGTAAAATTATATATAGATTTAACAACATTTTTAATTTGATTCATTTTAGTTGATTGTTGTAATTGTTGTTGTTGTACTGGATGTTGTTCTAATTTATGTAATTGGTCTATTGTATTTAATTGAAGTGGAAACATTTTCAAAAGAACATGATTAAAGCCTAATATCTAAAATATATAAAAAAAGATTTTTTTTTAACTATATTTTTATTAAAACATAATTTAATTAATACAAACCGTTTTATTGCAATTTGATTTAAATCTTTCAACACCAAAAGCTCTTATTGCACGAGAAAATCCAAAAACTTGTGAACTTATCCAAGCTGATCGAATAACAGTTGTAGTACCATTTATACCTTCTCTATACACAACTTTTTCATCAACTTTCTATTTACATATATAAAAAAATAAAATATATTTATTTATTGAGATTAAATTTTTAATTTTGATGTTTTGATTCTTACCATAACTTTTTTAAAACCTATATTTCTTGTATATGTTGTTAATGTTTGAGTTTTTGGATCTATGACTGAATCTTCAACAATTTTTATTGATTTACCATTATAGAATCGTCTACCCCATTTTGGTAAAGGATTTGTTTTTGATAATAATCGTCTAGTATATAATTTACCATCTCGTATTTCACGATGAATAGTGTCTTCAGTTAGAACATGAGTACTAAAAATTGTAAAAAAAATTTTTAGATTTTATTATATTAATTAAAAGAAAATCAATAAATTTTGAAATACTAATTATTATTGAACTAATAAAATGATTTGTTTGTAATTTGTGATTGTTGCCTTTATAATTTTTATCATGTTAATCGTCAATCGTTAGAAATATTGTTCAATAATGTACTGAGAATTGAGAATCATTGGTTGTATATATATAGATATATATAAATATATATATATATATTAAATGATAGTGTTTATAAATTTAATAAAACCAAATAAAAACTACTATTGAATTAAATTAATATTAAACGACTTAAATTAATATTATACACTAAGTATTTTTATAAATATTTATTCAATTGTGGTTTTTTTAATGGAATATATACGTTGATAAATTTTTTAATATAAATTTATTTAAATAAATTGATTGAGTGGAGAACATGATTGAAAACCTTTTACACATCCCAAAATATGAACATTTGATTTGCAATTATTTTAAAATATAAAATAAATTAATAAGTTTACCCTGAACTCTCTATATAATCTACACATCCTACTTAAACTATATAAACATTTGACAGCCATATTTTATTCTGAAATAAGTGTGTATTAATATTATTATTTAATGGGAAATTAATTTTATTACCGTCCCCTGCCTTGTCACCGTATTCTATGTATAAAGTTATTATTATTTCATTTAAATCTATTATTAGCATGCTATTTTAAGAATAATCCATATAATTGATTTGAATTTTAATTATTTTTTATTTATACTTTTAACATTTGTTTAGATACAACGGTTACAAATACAAAAGTTAGTTTAATTATAAGTTCAATGAATTGTTACACAATTGAATTAGAAATTTATCTTAATTTGTAAAATTTAATTATTTGTAAATTTAATCGGTCAATCTACAGATTTTAGTATGGTAAAAATAATCGTAAATTTAAATTGTTTAGGCCTTTATAATTATATATTACTAATTACTATACTACAGAATTTTACAATAAATTAAAAAAAATCAAATACATATATTTATTTTAATTTGTCTTATAAATGAATAGAATAACACAAAAATTTACCAAGAAATAAAATATACAATTTTTTTAATAATGCAATAGCCTGAAGGAACTTAGATCTTTTAGTTTTCTGATATCCATAAAGCTAGATTCCGTAAAATATGTTATTTTTAGTGCATAAACATTTAATTACAAATTAATAACTTCTAATTTTAAATATTTCTTGTGGGTTATATTTTATGTATATTTTACTACTTATCCTCATTTAAAATTGAATAAATTTAGTACAATCCCAAATTGAAATTCGGCTAGAGATGGAATCCGCGCCCTTAAAACAGCGTAATCCCCAACGCCCGTCCTCGTACAAATCTAAAATTTTCAAATACACAAACCATATTTTTTTTTTGTCAATCTATTTCTTTAAAATACAATTTTAGTTGTCCCTACTAAAATGTATAAATAAAATACAAGGTTAAAACAAAAAATCGAGTTAGATAATTAAAAAAAATGTGGTGTGGTCTGATTAAAATTCATGTTTTTAGTTGTGTTATACCATATAACAAAGATGATGTTCTTCTTGAAAATATTGTGAATTGAATTATTTAAATAAAATAAAAATAAAAATTACCTTAACGGATTGGGGTAACGATTCCAAAATGCTTGTGCAACTTGATTCCATTGGTACTCCAATTCTTGAATTGTTTCATAATATGTTTCTTTAACCATTTTTTTTTTGTTTTTAAAAATACTTATTTTTTTGGTGATTCGTAAGAATGATTTTTTTTTGTAGTCTTATAATAGGATAGGAAAACGACAAAATTAAATAATTTTATTTTGGATTATTGAATTTTCTTATTAAAATAATTCATTTGGTAATATAGATAGCCATTTATTTAGCTGATCATATATATACCATTTGTTTTTATTTTGTGGTACGTGAGTGGATTAACGTGATAATTTATTTTATGTTGTAATATACGAAAATGTAAATTTCACACACAGTAACATTGAAAATTCATAACAAGAAATAAACAGTTTTATAATTTCGTAATCAAAATTTTATAATTATATTAAAATTTACAATTGAATTATGTCAATTTCTTTTAAACACTTTATAGGATTATTTTTATATACCGGTCACTATGATCCTATTCAAGTTACGTCATAAAAATTGCACAAAATATTTTAAAAATAGAATTTAGAATTGAAATAATACTAGAAATATTCAATACGAAATCGAGGGTGAAAGGGAAATATAAAATATAATATATAAATCCAAATAAAGCCTTCCAAATTGATTTTTGTTAATAAGTGTACACAAAAAAGTATACAAACTACAAATTTATAATGCAAATAATAAAAGAAACTATTTTAAATATATAATACAAAATTTAAGTTTAATGTCGTAAGGAATGAAATTACACAACACAACGAACCACCAAATCAAATCCACAAAATCTACTAACAAAATAATTCAACCAAAAATGAATATGAAATGACAAATGAATATGAAATTTGACAGTGACAGTTTCAGCTGGATTTTGCGAACAAATAAAAAAGTGTTCGTGTAGAAGTTGTAATGTGGAGTAAAAATAGAGTTTATTCGGCTTATAGGGTAGGTACAGGGGGTATAAATGACGAAGCATTTATATTGTTAACAGATTTAAAATAATAGAATTATAGATATATTAACATTTTCATATTAAAAAAATATAAAAAAATATTGATAAATAATGGATAAAAATTAATTAGTTGATTAGTTAAAAATTAATTTCCTTGAAGCAAAGGAAATTGCAATGAAATTAACTTCAACTTGTATTTTTTTAACCAAACTTTATTTATTTAAATAGAAGCTTTAATTTATAAGTTGTTATAGCAATGACTCTGAATCGGATACTGTACTTGTATATATTTTTAATTTAGTATTTCACAATATTTATAACTATGTTATTAATATAATTATTTAAATTAAGTTTCTTGTATAATTTTCCATTGAAAATATGTTAATTTACGTAAATTGCATGTTTATGTAAAATTGGAAATGCAGTTAACTTCAATTTTTAGTTTTACAGGCTCGGATATCAATGAAATAAGAACCTATTTTTAAAAATAAATAAAAAAATAATGTTAATTATTAATAAACTAAGAAAAAACAGAATAAATTAGAATATTTACCTTTCCGTCAACACAAACAAATTGGCATTCAATTTTAAAGCAAATTCCTTATGAAAAATTAACAGTATAAACTACTCCTTATGGAAATTTACCACTAACTACGCAGATTTCTTTTTAAATTGAATATTCATGCAATCCTGTATGCGAATAATTCGAAAAGTAAAATTAAATTAATTTGTTCTGAATTCAATGGGAGCTGGGTGCCAAGAACAATGAACTTTGTAAGAACGGCAACTCTATATTTTATCAAATAATAGCCATTAGCTGCGAGCTATCATGTTGTTTTTTATTTTATTTTTCTTATTGGTATTGAATTTGACAACTTAAGGAACGTTTTAAATGTCAAATATATAATTTAGGCGGTTTTATTTATTTAAAAACGCGAAAATCAACTTAAAAGTAAAAATACTTATTATAATAAATATAAGTGATATTTTCTATTCTCTGTTGTTAAATTTAATAAATAGTATCATTACGTATTGAAGAAAACTTAAACAATTTTAACCTACAAAAATGAAGTCATTTTATGGAAATTTTGTAAATAATGAAATTTTTTGTGATATCCTGATTTGAACGTGTATTTGCAATTTCTCAGTTATCTGAACAGAACCAGTAATAATGGGAATTTATAAGAAAGTGCGTACTTCCTTTCCAAATAATTTCATCAGTAAGTTGATAAAATTGATTTTGTTCAATAAATTATTACATTCAATTTTAATTTCTTTTTAGCTGATTGGAAATACGGTTCCATTTTGATTATTACCATTTGTGCTTTATGTTATTATAATAGTTGTTCTTGTGGTTTTGTTTTTGATGATATTAGTGCAATCAAAGATAATAAGGATATTCGCTTACATACCCCAATACAAAACATATTCTTAAATGATTTTTGGGGTACACCAATTAAACGTGAACAAAGTCATAAATCTTATCGTCCAATAACAGTTTTAACATTTCGATTAAATTATTTTCTACATAAATTAGAACCATTTGGTTATCATCTATTCAATGTAATTCTGCATTGTATAGTATGTTTAATTTACAAAAGAATAACAGAAATATTTCTTAATGAAAAGGTTAGTTTTTTAGCTTCATTATTATTTGCTGTGCATCCTATTCATACAGAAGCTGTAACTGGTATAGTTGGAAGAGCTGAAATATTATCATCAATATTTTATTTGTTAGCATTTTATTTTTATTATATGATTGCTGAGAAAAAATGGAAATTTGGTTTACCATTTATGATCAGTTTAGCTTTAGCTATGTTTTCTAAAGAACAAGGAATAACAATTTCTGGAATTTGTTTTATTTACGAAATATTTATTATTCAAAAATACCAATTAAAAGAACTTAGTCTTAAGAAATTAAGTACTCGTAAACTAAAATCAAAAGTTAAATCAATTTTATTAATTTTGTGGAACAATGGATTTCTACAAAGAATAATATTTTTAATTATTACAACTATCAGTTTACTTATAAGTCGATTTTATGTAATGGGTTCACAATTACCAACATTTACAAGATTTGATAATCCAGCTTCAGTAGAATTAACACCATCACGACAACTAACATTATTTTATTTAATTTTTCTTAATATTTGGTTATTAATATTTCCATCCGAATTATGTTGTGATTGGACAATGGGAACTGTTCCGATTATAAAAAGTTTTTCTGATGCAAGAAATTTAGCAACTTTAGCAACATTTTGCATATTCGTGATATATTTTTACATATTATATAAATGTAAAAATCATGAACATTTCAAAGGATTAATAATGGGATTATCATGGTTCATATTACCATTTTTACCAGCTTCCAATTTATTTTTTTATGTTGGTTTTGTGATTGCTGAAAGGATATTATATATGCCATCGATGGGATTTTGTGTAATTGTTGCACATGGATATTTTGTTTTAGCAAATAAAACAAAAGCAAAATTTTTAAAAATATTAATAATTATACTTTTAATATGCCATAGTATAAAAACATATACTAGAAATTTAGATTGGCAAACTGAATATACAATTTTTACATCAGGTATACGTAAAACGCAAAATAATGCAAAACTTTTTAATAATATTGGACATGCATTGGAAAATGAAGGAAACCATTTAGATGCATTAAGTTATTTTCAAAAAGCTGTAGAAATACAAAACGATGATATCGGTGCGTATATAAATGTTGGTCGGGCATATAAAAATTTAAAAGATTATGAAATGGCTGAGAAATTTTATACTTTAGCTAAATCAATGTTTCCAAAATCAAAATCTGGTGAAACGTATCAAGCACGAATACCACCAAATTATTTAAATGTTTTTATAAATTTAGCAAGTTTAATATCAATGAATGAAACCCGATTAGAAGAAGCTGATTTCTTATATAGACAAGCTATTAATATGAGAACAGATTATGTACAAGCTTATATAAATCGTGGTGATATTTTAATGAAATTAAATAAATCCCAAGAAGCTCTAGATGTCTATAAAACTGCGTTATTTTATGATAATGATAATCCAGATATTTATTATAACATTGGTGTTGTTTTATTACAGCAAGGTAAAACTGATGATGCTATAAAAAGTTTTGAAAAATCATTAGAAATAAATCCGGAACATGAACAGGCTCTTTTAAATTCTGCAATTTTACTTCAAGAATCTGGAAAATTTGATGTTATTTCAACGGTACGATTAAGATTAGAAAAACTTTTAGATATGAATGATAGTAATGATCGGGTATTATTTAATTTGGGTATGTTGGAAATGGATGAACATGAAAATGAAAAAGCAATTATGTTTTTTAAACGAGCTGTTGAAATTAATCCGTCTTTTAAAAGTGCTTTATTTAATTTGTCACTTTTATTGGTCGATTTACGACGTGCTTTAGAAGCATTACCATATTTAAAACAACTTTTAGAATATTATGAAAATCATGTTAAAGCATTAATTTTACTTGGTGATATTTATATGAATTATTTAAAAGATATTGATCAGGCAGAAATATGCTATAAAAAGATAATTAAACTTGATCCACAAAATATTCAAGGACAACATAATTTATGTGTGGTTTATGTTGAACGTAATCATTTCAAAGAAGCTCTTGAATGTCTGGAAAATGTTTCAAAAATGGCACCTAAAGAAGAATATATACGAAAACATCTTAATATAGTTCGATCAAAATTCAAAACAGTAAAATCAATAAAACAAGATAAATGAATTAGTTACTAAAAAGGTTTAAATGAGTGGAATTATTTAAATGAAACAACTAATGTAAAAAAGAACAATATTTTGTATTAATTTCTAAAAGGATCAAATAATATTCTTGTAAATCATTAAAAACCATCGTATTTTGGCTAATTACTTAAAGCCTAAAATCGCTAATGAGACATTAGAGTAAAATGATCCTTATTCGAATATAGCGCTAATTGCGGTGGTGGTGAAAGATTTGTTTTCTTCTATTTTATATTCCATATTTATACAAAATTTTAAATTTAAAATGTTAAAAAAAAAAACATTTATTTATATTTTCTTTTATAACAAGTTTATTTTGCAAATAAATATTTTAATTCAAACTTTGATATTTTATTTAAAATGAAATTCAAACTGATAATAAATACTAACAATCTTGATAAAGGGCCGATTATTCCAGAGTCCAGACTAATTCAATTGTAACAATACATCTCTTTCCGGAACAACTATACTAACTAATAAATCATTTATGGACCATAAGAAAAGTTGAATTATATGCAAGTAAAATTTTCCTAACGGAATTGAACTATTGAAATGACTTTGAATCCAAGTTTTTGTTTTTTTATTTATACTAACTTTTGCTTACATAGAATGTAATTAATATTAATTATATTATAATTATGTATATAATAAAAAATTGTGGTTTTTATCGTACCCTATTTTATGAAGCCTAAATGGCTGAAGTTTAATTTTATATTTATATTTGTATTATAATGTTAAAATTGTACTTGCTCCAAATTATTCAATTAATTTTAGTTGAATTTATCATCTAATACAAATGCCACTATTCATTATACACTAAAATTATGCGTACTCTTATTGGTTCGCCTATCATAAATACTAATTTCAGATGTTCATTAAAAAAACTTTCAGTTTTTTTTTTAGTTATAATAATTTTGTAAAAAGTTGGTGGATAAAATAAACTGAAGAAACGTTAAAATATCAATAAAAAAAAACTTACTCTTGTGTTATATACCTATATGAATTTTTTTTATAAATTTTTTGCCATATTTAAGTAACACCTGCTTTCAAAAGAACCTTAGTTATGATTTTACTTGGTCGAAAAATATTCCCTTGTTATATAAAATTAACGTTTGTGTTGTGCCCTTAGGAAATTTTTTCAAAAGTATAAATCATAAAAAAATCATATGCAAATGAAAATGAGCTCAACAGTAAAATAAAAGTTTTTAAGGGTATGAGTAGCATTTGGGGTTACCATTTAAAAAAAAAAAAATTAAAGAGGTGCAATTACAAAATTTCAATTGAATTAAAAATTATTATTTACTTATATCTTAGTTATATATTCTAAGATCGAAAGTCATGTATATGTACACTATTAATATCAGTAAAAATTAATAAATCATGGTTTATTTTGAATTGATTAAGTTACCTTACTAGAAATAAGTGATTCAATCAACTTGTGTTTCTTTTCTATGTTAATATTGTTAAAAGTTCTTATATGAAATTGCTTTGTTTTCAGGAGTTTAGTCCAGTGTATGTAATATTATCGAAGTAATAAATATTGAAAATATTGTAAAAATATACATTTAATTCTAAATGTCGTACGCACGACGGTAACTCTATTTACCAGCCATAACTTTTTTTTTTTGTTATAACATTTCAGTATTAAATATTTTAAAAGTTTTTGTGTTTGCTGAAAACATCGAAAATTTTTCACTTAAAGCAATTTAATTTTTTATGCGGCACTCTTCAACAACAAAAAATCCTTGGACTTTTTTTATAAGATAAATTTCATTTTGAAAATATGAACATAAATTTTTATTTAAATTTATGTACTTGTTTTAAATTTCCTGGTATTAAAAGCAAATATTAAAATAGAAATTGACAAAGTACACTTCTTTTAAATAAGACCAATCTCATCAGAAACTCTTGTAATTTGCTAGTCTTTGGAGTTAATATAATTAGCGTTTTAATTAAATATTTAACTTGAACCATTTTATTATCCGAAAACTTATATAGTATATATGATTTTGTAAAAAGGAATTGTCAATTTTGGAGAATCAGCATCGTGAAGATTTTAATAAATCCTTAATAATTTCACATTGTATTATTTTTTTGGAACTCTAAATCATTTTCAACGTAAAGTACAGCAACATCAAAATAATTTTGTTTTAATTAATTACCAAGAAGAAAGGATAATGAATGACCAAAAGTGCAGGCTTTATTATCACTAAACCAGGAGTAGTCTACGACTAATGATTGGTATCGTGAAATAATACTCTTCCTACTGAGTAAAATAGACAGGATACCTTGACGAATATATGCTTATTGAGCTTCACTAGATGAATACTTAGGATACTAGGAGTAAATATCGGTTTAGTAACCTGATAGAAATTACAGCGAAGATCCAAATAATATAACTCCTTAAATTCGGGAAGGAAACTGGATGGATTATGTAATAGTAAATGCAATGATTATGTAATAGTATAGTAAAGTAATGATAACTGCGGACAAAATAGTGACCAATGCTTGTTGTCAACTGGACGGAGCAAAAACACTCCTTATTTTAATTAATTAACTAATTCAGTTTAAAAGTATATTTTAAAATTTAATTATTCCTTAATTTATATTTCAAATCGTATAAAATTTTAGCTAAAACCTTTTATTGGTTTTTCTTTAATTACATTTTTATATTATTCCTAAGTAAGCTTTTGAAAATATCCTAAGTAATGAAGTTTTCCTAGTCCATAAATTATCACTATTATTTTAATATTCTACAAAAGTTAGAAAGAAAATGTTTAGTAAATCCCTGATATAAACTGAATTTTTTAATTTTAAAATATAAAATTTGTAAATATTTATGAAAGGTGCAATGAATTTCTATTATTAACCTATTTCAATGTTATCTTTATTGCAATAATTTGCATACACTTAAAAAAGTCCTATGCATAACAAAACATCGCATTAAGAAAAACGTCAACATAAATGAATAATGTATTCATTTATACTCATATACGAGTAGGTTATATGACAAAAGGATAAAAAACAATAATTAATTAAAAAAAAGGATTTTTTTTCAGAGAATATGGCAGATGGTACAGAGAGGTTATATATGTATAAAGTCGTTTTAATTCTTTATACAGAATATTTGAGTTTATTTTGTTTATATTGCACTTATTAAGGATTTCAGAGGGAAATATTAATGTTGTCGCATGGAAATGTGAAGTTATATCATTAAAGTAAACTATATTATACATTAGTAAATGATAAATATAAAATTTATTTCAGTTTATCAAATATTCTTTTTATACATTTCAGAATATAATACTTAAAAGCTAAAAAAATTACGTTTTATAAACTATATTAAAAATTAATTCAATAGTATTTGACTGACGTTAACCAACATGTAAACGAAGTGGAGGATATAGATTGGTCACATCTCATGATGTAACCAAATATGGCGCTTTTAAAGTTGATAATTAATAAAATATATCAAAAGGAATTCGCTATAATTGAAGACTTAGAGCGATTACAAAATTTTGCATGTTTCTAATTATGTTTTTGATTACAAAATTTGGTCCAACAACAAATTTACAAAAATATGTAACAAAAATAGACTAAGAACAGACTTAGAAATGCGATATAAATAAATTTATAACTTCTTCTCCTTTTAATCTATCGTATAGTAGCAAAAATGTCAGACTGTTCATGAATTCTGATGCAAATATAACATTTAAAGATGTAAAATTTAAAACAATATATAGAAAGTAATCTTTTGTTTGTTTTAGAGGTTCATATATGAACCTCTACCTTTAATATGCCAACGCCAGACATAATAATTTGTATTGATATAACAAAAAAAAACTCGACGCAGATCTGAATACAAATAGAACTAAACAAGACATGCTAAGTGGAAAAAAAATGTGTAAAGTGGTCACTTATATAAGTTGTTCCTAGTGGTAAGGACATCCACTGATTTAACTCATTGATTTATATATGCAACTATACGATCTGTACATTTGCGAAAAGGTTTTGTTCTATCACAAATAGTTTGGCTGAGAGTTATATTATGCAAACAGCAAACATAAGATTTACCAGTACAATACATTATGTAAATCGACTGTTCAAAAACAGTGACTTTACTTATCACCATAAAATTGTTTCTTATTATAAATACTAAAAATTATATTATATCTAGAATTGATTGCAGAATTATAAAGTTATAAAGTTTAATGTATAATGAACGTGATTTTAATATATTTACTTAATTTTATAAAATATATTATAAATTTTCTACAGATTACAATGTATACATGAATAATATATGATAATTATTAGTTATTTAGTACAACAAAAGAAGATACAAATGAATTACATTAGATGGATTTTCTTGGAGATCACACCTTCACCACTAGGAACCTCTCTGATATAAGTGGCTATACATATTTTATGAACATAGTTTCCAATTTTTTGAATAAATTCTCAACAAATTTAGAATAATGTTAATGTTTTTGGTTTTAAATCTTTTAAACAAATGATAATTAATAGTCGTTTAAAATATAATTAATATAATTACATTATCAGCTGTGTCAGATTGAGTATTCATTGGGCCGTTGGGCAAAGCTTCTTTTTTTAAATACCAAAAATAAATATGTTTATGTGAATATACTGATTATTATTCACCTTAATTAATTTTATTTTAAGGTGACATTTTAAGATTCTATGGAATAAAGCATAAAAGATAAATTTATATGATAATAATCAAATAAATATTTCAATAATAAAATTATAATCAAATTTAAATTATTATAATAATAAATGATTTTACTTAGATAAATGAAAGTTGATAATGTAAAACTCTCACTTTTACTTTACATGTATATTATCTTTATAATTTATTTTGAGTTGAAGTTGTAGTGGGGCCTCTAAGACAAGCGTGCCCTGGGTAACTGCCCAATTGCCAATATGGCTATCCGGAATTGATCACCAAATCTTCAAATATTGTTTTTAAAATTTAAAACTAAAAGCAAAGAATCTTTTATTATTAAATAAAATGGGACCACATGAAATAGGACCACAAGTAATCATACATATTTTAAATTAATACTGAATATAGCTATTGTCAAAAGAATTTTAGTATTATTATTAAAGTTTCACAATATTTTTTCTTAATGCTGTATTTGATCTTGTAAATGAATTTGATTTGTAAAAAAAGTTAATTTTGATTCACAAAAGTTTTTATTTGTTAGTGCAAATCGCTGAATATAAAAATAAAATACATATTCTATTAAAAAAATTTCAATTAATTTAAATTTAAAGTAATTATTTTGATAGTCCTTTCATTACAATCAAATCCATTCATTATCCTTTAAAAAAATATATATCAAATATCTATATATCTAAAAATAATATGATATGCTTTTTTATTCATTTAACAATTAAGTAATTCGACATTTTATAAATTATCCTTTAAAAAAACACTCAGGATACCTACATAAAAAAAAAAATTCAAATAAATTTATTTCTATTGATATCCCTATAAATTAAAGATTCATTTTGAAAACTGATTTTAATGTAAAGATAATTTTCAATATAAAAAAAAATCCGTATTTTTTAAATAACCTAAAAAGAATTTTTATATTATAAAATAAAAGCATAATTTTTTTTTAATACAAAAAAAAAAAATAAAATTATTTTAAATCAGATTTTCATACGTGCCCCATTTTAAATCAATTACCCACAAGAAAATTATAACTAACACTATTCTAGATTTTCTCGCCTCATACCAAATCTTTCCTGTCATCATCAATGAATAAGAAACATTTTTCTAATTAAAAAATCCCTGTTAAATACGGTCAAGATAAAAGAATTTTCTTTAACTTTAATTTAATTTTTCTTCATTCATTTCTTTCATTTTTTTTCTGGTTAACAATTCTTGTCTGATATAGTACAAGAATTTTCCTTTTTTTTTAATTTTCCTTTATTTTTTTTTGTAGCCAAGGATTTTAAGATTTATACTGTCCGAAATGTGGTTAAAAAATATATAATAATAATGAAACTTTGAAAGAATTAAAATATAAGAGAAAATTAAGGAAGAAAAATCAGGGAATATATAAAATTCATGTAAAAATGGGTAAATCTTTATATCAGTAAAATCTCAGTTTTTATTATGGTTATATATGGAAATGATGATAATCAGTGTTTTAGTTACCAAAATTGGTAATTTGCCAATTTTGTAGGGGAGCAGATAAATCGTAGTTCTGTTTAATAGTCACAACTTTTAATATACAAATTTCTTAGCAACATGTTGGAGCAATATTTGTGATTAAATGTATATTATTAAGGTTCGAGCAACATTCTGCGAATAAAATTAACTGGCTTATATGCTCAATTTGATTAAAATCGGAAATAATTCGGAAATTGAAGCATGAACGTACTGAAACATTCTACCAGCAAATTTAAGATTATGATTACGTATTACTCGAACGTTTTCTCAAACTTGAATATTTGAACCAAAACGATTTTTTTTGGGTTTGTCTGGACGCAACATTCATAGTTACTCTAACTACTCATAAAAAATAAGGGATAGAGTGGTACACAGGGGCAACAAAACTAAAAGGATACGGTATTATATAAGTAAAAAAAAAAGATTATAATGCACGCAGAGCTATAAAAAAAAATTAAGATTTTCTTCCTTGTTTTTTTCATTTTTTTTTTTTTTTTTTGGAAAATCCTTTGTCTACTTTTGTTGATTTATATCCTTGGGATATTTTTTTATATACTGTTGTCTTTAGAAATGGAATATATTTTTGGTGGAATGTAAGTGAAATAACAAATAATAATATAAAAATTAAGGAAGATAGCCTTTTCGGCTTTTGAATATTTTATTGAAATTAGATTGTTAGTATAATTATAATATAAAAAAAAGAATAATTTTCTATTTGTACAACTTGTTATTTTTTTTAGCAGAAAATAAGGATTTTAATTAAAAAATTAGATTTATTGGTAATAAAAAAAGAACTGCAAAAGTATTAAAATTAATAGATGTTGTAATATCATTTAAAAAAAAAATTAATTAAGTATGAAAATTGAAATTTCTTTTTTTCGTATAAAAAATATTTATTCAAATCGTTACGTATTAAAAGAAAATTATACTTTCGAAATAAATCAAGTAGAAATTGTTGAATATAAATCAGAAAATCTTGTGTGGATGATAAATAGTGAACCTGCCAAATCAAATTTTATTTTTCCTTGGTAGCATAGGTCCTTAATGATGGACAAATTTCTGACATTTTATTGTAATTTGGACCTAAAAATTTTATACGAATTCCGAATCATAAATTTGTTTATAGTGACGAAACTTTTAATTTCTACAATCTAGGATTTTAATAGTGAGACATTGAATTCATTTAAAGCCGAGTCAACTTACAGCGACATCGTAGTCTCGGTTGGAAGTTGAACCCGGAATCTAATTCATCACATTATAGAACACTATCATTACGCCACCTCCACTTTCAATTCAATGTAAATGTAGACCATGCCAGTATATGTACTGTAATTTATTGAAAGCCAAAATTATTTTTTGACATTAAAGTATGTTTTTTTTCTCTTCAAAATAATGATCAATTTTATTAATTAATGAACTCTAATTATTAATGGTTAACATTTTTTTTTAATTTCAATTAATATTAACCATTCAAACCTCTACAAAATAATTTCAATTACATTTCAAGTATAATTTAATTAAATTTTTTACATATTCAATTCCCGTTTTAAAATTTTAACCAAACATAATTTTATTTAATATGTTTTTATGTAAAATATTTAGTTTAAAATTGTCAGTGGCGTACCATTAAAATCAAGTGCATAAAAAAAATTGAAGTATGTTATTTGAATTTTATAAAATATTAAAAACCATTATTAATTTTAGTTAAAAAAAAAATCGTTATAAAATAATTAAAATAATTTTAAAATCGAAAAGCCATACAACAAAAAATATATACGAATTTTAAGTATTTTGCAATATCCTCTTAAAAATAATTTTTCCTTTTTTGGAATAAAATATCATAATTTTTATGCGTTTATTTAATGAAAATCATTGGAATTTTCTACCATCATAATAAATGGTGAAAATAATTTAACAAAAAAAAAAAATTCATTTAAATGATTTTATTTTTCGTGAATAATCATTGAAAGTTTTTTATGAAAATATATTTATATTTATCACTGTGAACGACCGTATGCCTATTGAGTATTCAAGTGAGAGAAAAATGAATGAACCACAGATGGGAAATGCACAATTATATCAAGAGGTTTTGCGGGTAGTATTTCAATTTTATTTTTTAAATGTTATATATTATTTATTTTTTAGTATATAAATGAAAATGGGAAAATAACAATTCAATGAAATGTAGGAAAATGCCAGACAAGAAAAATATTTAAAATTAAAAAATATTAAACAATTTCAATTAAATTTAAACAAAAAATTTGGAAAATGCCAAAAATATTTTTAGAGTTATATAAAATGTAAACAAAATGTCAAATTATTAATGGAACCTCTCAAATTTTGATACCATTATAATCTGCATAGAGTAAGGTAAACTATATTAAAATACATAATATAAAAAGGACTTGACAATTCTTTGTCAAGAATATTGGCAATTTTTTTTTATTTAAAGGATAGTTTTTTTATCGAAAGGCACTAAAATGAAAACGCGCACGACTCTTGTAGGATTTTAACACACTAAATTTAAATACATCCCTGGAACGTAACCAATCAGTTTATGATCACCTAATGATTTGTTTATCATTCCTAGAATTTTTTTTTTGACAGATTGCAATAGCATATAAAGAATTGTCAAATCAGGTTTAAATTGGTTTCTCGATTTCTGTGGAATGCCATCGTTGATTTGAGAGTCAACATTATCATAACGATAAGTATAGTAAATGGTAACTCTCCAAAATTGGATATATAATATAGAATCATGAAAATGGAAAGTGGTATTAGGTGGAAGTGCAAATTCTTTTGTGTTCTTGAAAAGCCTTACAAAAATTTGTTTGTATAAACAATAATTTTGCTGTTATCATACTGGCTTTACTGCATATCGAATAATTATAAGAAATCTGTATGTTTTTGCAATGGAAATTCATTCATAAATAATACCTGAACTCAAAGCCAAAATAAGGCGACACGACGGTTTTAAAAGTTAACACGACTGTTAAAAAAATTGTGTAAGTTGTTTTTGAAAAGATATAAATTTTTAAGTTAATATAAAATAATAAAATATTAATTTAATAAATTCACTTTTTTACCATATTTATTTATAAATTATATACATTTTAAATTCATTTTGACAATTTTTGTTAATTATTTTGACATTTCATATAGCTTTTCTATAATCGTAAAACATGAAAGTTGAGCGAATTTAGTTAATAGTTCAGTTGCATTATTTGTATTATGAATCCAGCATAAGAAATCCGCAAGAAGTCTCAAATAAGCAATTAAACTTGTTGAAAATGGCGACACTTTTCATATGCCAAAAATCACAAATTTCTATGAGATTTGCCTTTTGTATATTCAATTAGATTCAATTTTATAGTTATAGGTAATATGATTAATTCTCAAATTTGTGACCAAGTATATCGAAAAACTCAGAGATAAGTTAAGATTGTTGAAAATTGTTAATTCAAAAATTAAATTATGAAATAACGAAAATTAAGGACATTTATTATTTTTAATAATAACGAATAATTATCCATTTAATAAATCTGTAAATATAATTTTCTACCTTTTTAGAGTTTATCCTTTTTAAATAATTACTTATTTTCTAAAATTTTAAAACATTCCCAGAAAATTGAATACATTTTATATATACAAAAAAAAAAACGTTTCTTTCTAACCAGATTTTTTTTTTTTAAATAAAATTACTTTACAAAATTAATATTTCAATTTAAACCACAAAAACATAATATTAAATCCCTAATTTGTCTCAACTCAACGCTTTTGTAAGCATATAAGATGAAAAAAAACTGAACCATTTAACATAAAACATTTATGCGCCTGGACGATTGTTAATGTCCTTTCATTAATACAAAAGGAAAATTGTTTTTCTTTTTACATAAATATAAAAAGTTTTTTTTTTTACCATAACTTTAATAATGTGTCTTCAAACATTAATTTCAGTTAAATATTTTTTTTATGTTACTAGAAAAACCTAAAAAAAAAAAACAAAAACCAAAAAGAAAAATTACAAATGAAATTTAAAGATGAAATTTTTTCTATTAGTAGATTTTCAGTATTTTGGTTGGAAAAGGTCGTTTGTCATTACGAAAATTCAATGTAAAAACTTTTTCATTCATAATTTTCTTTTTTTTTATTATTATTTTTAGGGTGTGTGTTAAGTCCTGACATACAAAAATTACCGTATGGAAAATATTTTACGATGAATTATATGGAATTTCTATGAAGTTTTGTGATAGAAGAAGAATCGGTTGAAAAAATGGAAATTCCTTTAATTAATTTTGTTTTATGCTTCTGGGATGACGACGTTTCTGGTGATGAGTAATATTTCATAGTAATTGTTATCTGATTTGAAGGATTTGAATTATATTTATTAATGCGAAGGTGTTGGTCACGTTTTCTACCTGTTCGGTGATAATCTCCACGAGTTAATTGGTTGATTATACGAGGGAAACTCGAGTTTATGCTCTTAGGTCAGTATAAAAGCCATACTAACCTTCAAACACTTCATGTTACACGTGCCTTGCTGACCCAACAACTTTGCTGACCCAACAACTTTATTGAAACAGGTCTTTCTTACGAGCTTTTTTGAACATTTTGAGAGTTATTTTGTAGTTGTACCAGTCTTCAATTCCAAACAAAGTTTCTGTATTATATATGAATTGTCTTCGAGATTTCAAATTTTGTACACATTCCTGAATATTTTCATAAAACACAAAACTCAGAGTTTTAGGTTACCCCTAGGTTAGCAGAATTCTTTTTTTGTTTATGATATGAAAAATACTTAGATATATTAATGTCTGTCCTTTTTCATATTATATTTCAAAGTTTTTCATTCCTATTTCCGTATTATTTTTATAGTCAATGGTGGCATAATGCGGTTTTATAGTCCATTCATTTTTATAAATATTATAGTATAGACGAAAACTTTGAAAAGTCCTTTTTCCAGGACCCATTTCCATTTTTCCATCGTGAGACAGAAAAATTATGTTAGAATTTTTTTAAATATATATACGTTAAATATATATAAATAAATTATTTTTTATTGGGGACAGAGAATAGTATGAGAAATAATAGAAGGAATATAATGCTTACAGATGGTATAGCAGTTGGACTCAACATATCTAACAGGTTTTCCATTTTAATTCTTTTTATCTTTAATTTTTTTCTTGGATAACTTGAGGCTTGATTAAAAAATTATTTACGATTACTAAATCCTATTAAGGATATATAGAAGAAATGAGAAACGAGTGGTTTGCTGGGTTTTTTAGAGGGATACTAAATGGAACAAAAACAAAAAGTACAATTCTGAAAAGAAGACGAAAAAAAAAGTAGAAGACGAAGATATGTTCAGCAAGAGAGAAATTAAAGTTTATTATGACTGCTTTGGGGAACATTTAATTCAATTAAGTCAAAAGTTTCATTTTTAAACATTAAAAATTTTCTTTTTTTATATAAATTTCATAATATTCGCTATTTTATTGCTTTAATGGATTGAACAAAATGACTTCTTCTTATATTTTTATACAGCGAAAAAAGGAAGAATATACGCGTTTTTCATATTTTGTAAAAACTAATTTTCTAGAATATAACTATAAATTGTAGGACAATGTGAGTTGTATAACTTTTGAAATAACCAGAGCGTCATTTAGTTAGAATGATGTAATTTTTTTATTAGATTTTCTTTTTTATCGTCTGTAATTTTCACTACTTGGCATTTTTCTGATAAAAAACAGACACCAGTGAAATTGTCAATTTTGAAATTTTTGAGTTTTTATGTTGTTTTTGAAAAAAAAAAACTTTGTCCATTTTAAATATGAAATTTCGTCCTTTATGGAAAATTATTTAATTTTTTATTATATATAATTGCAAAAATGAGGGTATGACATTGTCTTGGGAAATTTATTTTGATAAACTCTTTAATTAAAATATTTTATTTATATTATATTTTCAATTAGTTAAATAAATTATAATTAAAATGAATTAAATTAATTGAAATGTTTATGGTACTTTCAATGTTTAATTTGATAATTATTTAAAGTGTTTGCAAAATTAGAAAAAAGTTTTTGATAAAGTTTAATTATTTTTAGAAAATGCTTAAAATTTGTATAGTAAACATTTAGAAATTAGGAGAAATATTATGATTTGTATAAGGGTTTCAACAATATTATTGAAAAAATTCCTGCAATTTGAAAGTGTGAAGAATTTGACCATACCATATTTAATAATTTTATTATATGTACCGGGGAATTCGATACGAATGAGAATCGAATCAAATATGTTTTGTGAGATACAACGATACAACGATATGCACAAAAGCGAATACTGCGAGTAAATAAAATTTTCAAAGCAAATGAATTGCAATGACATTTCTGAAGATGCACTTAATTTATACTTGCGACAGACAAAATGCGACATTCTATGCGATATTTCGATTACTCACTTAGGCGAGTAATCGGTAATCCCGGATTCATAATGATATCAATGCATCTAAACTCAAAGCAGCTGACACGACGTTTTCAATTCACAATGCGATTATTTTCATTTACAGCGAGTGCCAAATCAGCTCCAGTTGACATAAATTATAATTTAAAAATTTTTGTAAGTTGTTTTTGAAAAGTTATAAATTTAATTCAATAATTTCACTTTTTAACAAATTTATTTATAATAAATTTGTTAAATATTTTGACTTTTCACAACTTTTACAATCGTAAAACACGAAAGTTGGGCAACTTTAAAAGTTTAGTTGCATTATGTTGCTAACTTTGCATTGTAAATGGAATAACTATTTTGATATAGTTTAACTTTATAACTTTGAGTTCAGTTATATTAACCTTGTATTATAAATCCAGTATAATTTATATGTTTTATCTCCGGTGGTAATTTATACAAAAAATAATATCCAAAATTAACAATCAAGCTCAAGTTTTGCTATCGGCGGTTATTATAATTTCATTCCAAAATAATTTTGCAAAGAATTTATTTGAAAAATTTAAATTTTCAATATAACTTAAATTAATTAACAAGGATATTCATCAATGATACAATATACAATGATTATTAAAAAAATATGTACGTATACTTCAAAGGTATAAAAAAAAATATCTATAGGCTTATCAGAATGCTTAAATAAATGTTTCAATAATTCAATTATAATTCGACTGATTATTATGTTACAGTTCAAAACGTGATGGTTTCATTTTATTAAATTTTTTTTTTTTGGATTGTTGTTAATAATAAATTTTATATAAATTTATCATAAAATTTCAATGCATCACTGAAATTATTTATAATATTTTTTATTCCATTTTCAAGGTATATTCGGAAAAATAAAAGAAATATTTAAATATTTATAAATAACATAAAATAAATAAAATATAAATATAATATATTTATGTTAAAAATATAAAATTAAATTAATTTTTTTAAAAATAATCAACAATTCTTTACCTATAGGCAAAATGGTATAAAAAATTCATTTAAAGTTAAATCAAACAAAATATTAATATGAAATCAGTGAATCTGGGAATTATTTCATGCATTCACAACTCATTATATTCAATTCTCAATTTTTTTTTTACTATAACCAAATTTTAATAATTTTCTGATTGTTATGATATTTATTTGGATGGAAATACATGATTTTTGTTTGACTGTTGGTAATTAGCAATTAAGGAATATTAAAGTTAAAGCCGATTTTATATATATTTAGTTTTACAAAAATATTATGTTTACACTTATGGTTATGGTTTCTATGCTATATATATTTTTAACATTAAACAGGTACAATATCGCAGAAATAAACACTTAACACTTCTATGATATTGAAAGTACAGAAAAAGAAGATTGCTGACATTTGGATATCATATTTGACTAAGCTCATGTCTTAAAAAGTCTAAAACTATAAAGTGTCAAACACGCACTTAAAGTGTAAAATTACGCCCAAATTATGTAAAATTACTAATAATGCAATTTGCCGGATTCTGTCGTAACTCTTTAAAATTGTGAGAAATTTATTAAGTATGAATAAAATTAATACTTTTAAAGGTTTTTGATAGATTTGTCGAAATCCGTAATTTCGTTGCTTAGAGTATCCAGTGCCAGTCTGCATTAACTAAGAATTGACAAGACAGTAAAATTAGAAAATTGTTCATTTTAATATATTCTATATTATTTACGAAACTTAAAATTATATATCCCAATTTATCAAATCTGTCAATTTCATTACCGAAATTATTAGAATATTTGGTTTTAATGAGGTCTTCTTATATATTATTTCCTATTATAAGTATTAGATATATTAAAGCTGATTAATTGTTAGAGTGTTTTACTTTGAAGTACTTCAGGTATTTCGGAGTAATTGTTTCGTATTACTTGGTTTTTATCAACAGTACTCGATTTTTTTAAAATAATTATTAAAATAATTATTTGGGATGTCATCATCAGTGGTAAATTAAAATTCTGCAACACAAAAAAGTTATTTAGGAGACTTTATAAAGGACATCCAACAAAAAAGTTTTTTGTTTATTATCGTTTTCAATCAAATTTGTAATTTTTGATTAAAAGAATTAATATTTTATATAATTATGTAATTTTTGCTTTTTTTTTACGTAAAAAGTTGTTAATTAAATAATTTGTAATTATTTTTATATTATTTAAATTATGAATTTTTAAATATTTTTGGGATTATTGATTTAATTTTAATTTTTTCAATTCAGATTTGATTAGACTTAACATTGGTTTAGTTTGAAATTAATTAAAGTACATAATCTAAAAATTAGTAATTTTTAAGTATAAGCTAAATTTATTTAGATAAAATTGAAATTTCTTTAAAATAACTTTCTGTAATACTTAAAATTTTTAATATAGTTTTTATCTGTTCTATTAATAATATAAAAATTACAAATTATATCAAACTTTTAACGTTTGTAAAACTAATGAAAAGTTTCCTTTAATATTTCAGTTGAATGCATTGTTTTATTATACATATTTAAAAAAAATTTCATTAGGGAAAAGTTAATAATAAAATGTGATTTTTAAAAAATGTAATAATAAAAAAATAACAGAGTAAAAAGTTTTTGTAGTTAAAATTATATTCAATAACTTTGACTTTGGAATAGCAAAGTAAAGTTAAAATTATTCTTGCGATAAGAAATTTGAAAACGAAATCTGAGCGAAATCGGGAAAAAAATGTAATCTTGCAAGAGTTTTTTTTACATAATAAGAAATAAAATTAAATCGTATGATAAAAAAAAATTAAATGGAAAAATGTAATTATAAAAATAAAAAAAAAAAACTCAAAAGGATATTAACAATTTTATTGAAAAATACATTACGTTATAAGGATTAGCGTCAAAATAATTGTTATAATTTTAAGTTAAATTTGATTTTGTTAAATTTTTTGTTCACTAAATTCAAACAAATTTTATTATAATACATAATACAAAGCTGTAGCTGCTGCTTGTTTTATGATTGCGAGTTGAGTTGTCTCTATTATATCAGACACCAGAGCCTTGTACAAAATAAGTCAAAAGCCTTGCATAAAGTTCCTTCATTTCGTCTGCATGTGCACAAAATTTACATAATCCGTTCTTCTGACGTATGTGCAGCTGCTTTTACTTCTGAGGTTTGTTTAGCTGCTTTTTGAACCTGTGATATAACGTAGCAGGCCCTACATTAATGTAAAGGATTGTAAAATAACAAGCAATTAATTGTATTAAAAATAAAACATTCTATTGAGTCGCTACACAAGGTAAGCTACAGAGAATAATTATAAAATATAAAAATGAAAAGTAACCAAAAGTTAACCAACAGAACATCTAAATATCAATCGATGTGTTCTTCTTGGAGTCGATTACTACACCTTTCCGGATATTTACGGGCGCAAAATTCATTACGTTTTTTAAAACAGATTAATGAATATAGACCCATTAATGAACAATATTGAACCATACTATAAAATTCTGTTGTAATTTTAAAAATATAATTTCAAAAATGCAAAAACTATGACCAATTAAATAAACTTATATTTATAAAGTTTTCGACCAATATTTACAAAAAAAAAATTGTTTTTAATTAATTTTCAATTTATATTAGAACACGTTTTTCAATTTCCAATAAATGGTCATATTTATATAGTTTTTGTTATTATTTGTGTCAAAAAACTAAGTTTATTGGTAAATAATTGTTCAAATAAAATTAATTCAAGTTAAAAAAAAAACCAACTTTATTTTTGCCTAATAAAATTTTCCAATTTTCATATAGGATAATTAAAAAACAAAACAGAAAAAAACAGAACAAATCATGGAACAAAAACCAAACTTAAAATTAGAAAATATAATTCACATCGACTACAAATTTATATTTTAATAGTTATTATACCTACCTCACTGTTTGCATCATTGCACGTTTCGCCATATCATATTATATATATATATATGTATATATATATATTTTTTTTTTTTTGATTATTTGCAAAAGTTTGTCTAATACAAAACGTGATTTCATTACAATATTTTGTTAAATGAACTATATTTTCTCGTCCTCAAAACTAACTATATTTATATATTTATGTCCTTTTTTTATTTATCTATATATATGTATAACTTTATTTATATAAATTATAGTTGTGTGATAAAATAAATATATAATTTTGACAAGGTGATTCAAAAAGATTTTGTTTTCGATTAGACTTTAATCAGATTAATTGCAATTATAAACATTAGCCGTTGTGGTTATATTGTATTCAGGGCCAGGCAGATTGTAACTCTATGCTGCCACTACATCATCGTCACTCCGTAAGCAAAAGTGCAGAGTAAAAGAGAAGAATCCAAAAAATATGAAATGGTATATCTTTAGAATACTTTGGAAAGATGATTGCTTGTTTGTCAACTACATATAGATCTGATAATCAATTTGATGCCAATCGTATTTACATTTGACAATTGGAAAACAAGAATAAGAAATTGGACAACAATTGAAAAAGAAATTATTTATTTGCACATATTAAAAACAAGTCCAACTAAGTGCAAGTAAATACGTGGTTTATAAGAGTCTGCAGAAAATCTACCTTAACTGTTATAATTTTGAATGCTTTTTGACTGATTCTGAAAATCAATTTTCTAAATAGAAATATTCCTTATACATATTTGACGTTAGCAATATTTTAATAAAATCAAACTTTGCAGAAACTTTTCCTGATCGTTATTCGTAAAAGTAACTTTCTACTACAATAATTGCTAAGAATTAATTGAAAATTTTGTAAAACTAAAAATTATTTATTAGCATTGAAAATGTCTACAGTAAATATCCGGCTATATTTATTCCTCCATTTGAAAAATTACAAATTTGGAAAAAAATCGGGATTTGATTTACACAAATTCCAACTTTTGTTTGATCAAAATTGTTGAATTTTTAAATAAAAAACTAAGTTTTCCAAAACTTTCAAATTGATTAAACTATGATTGATATTTCATTACATAAAGTGTTAATTCAATTTCATTAGAATTTGATGAAATGGAATTCACATTTTGGGGAGTTATAGAAAAATTTATTTTGGTTGGACATTTTGTTTGTCAAATTGCTTCCACTGCAATTTCTTCATTGAAACTTAGACTAATTGACATCATAACACTGCACATACAATTGGACCTAACCAAACATTTTCCAAGATTATCGATATAATTATAGAACTGTCGAAGTTTATTACATTAAATGTAAAATTTAATTGAAAGAACTGTCAAATTTCATTTAATTCTTCGGCAATTTTTTACATTAGGCAAATGAAGTATAACAAATTGACAAAAGTCCTAAGGAAATGCAGTTAAGGAATTCCTATATCCACTCTGTAAATTTAATGGATAATACAAATAAATTTTTCTGTTATTTACAAAAAAAAATAAAATAAAATTATATTTTATAATAAAGTTTATTTTGTATCAAAAGTGGACATTTCTATTGATTTCAATTTTCTACAAAAAACCTATATTTATTTTTACCTTGATATAATAATAAAAAAAATTAAATTTTCTACAATAAATACAAAAAATAATAATAATTTTATATGAAATATATACCGAGATATACAAGGAAGCAATTAATTTTTGTCACAACATTTTATTTAGATTGCATTTGACCGCAGTAAAGTTTTTTTTTTTTTAATAAATTCTGGAAATTCTAGAACAATTTCAAATGTTTTGGTTACGAAATCAGTTCAGATAAAAGTTGTTTTACAATATTGGAAATTGAATGATTTTTTTGTAACTTGATCTAAATTAAAATTTAGTTTTACAATTTGATTTGTTTAAAAATGTATTAATTAAAATTTTTGTAAAGGTATGATTTTCATATTTTCATTACCTGTACCTATTTATTTACTGATGAATCAATATTTTCTCTATCATAATAAAAATGTATCCAAATTATTTCATGAATGACTTTTAGACAGCTTGTGACGAGCCTTAGTCCAGTCATACGACCTTGTATTTACTGATGGAGCTGCGCCAATATTATAGTATATTAAAGTCAAAGCTAAAGTGCAAATTTCGTTTAATGCGGTCACTTTAAGTTCATTAAGTTTATTTGATTTAAAATAACCCGCCGTTTACAATTCAAGTTCATTAATTTTGCAAATATACTCCATTAGATAAATTGGTAATTAAGAATTATTGATTTTAATTGAAATACTGACCTAATTATTTATTTACTAGGTAACAAATTTTTTTAGCACAAATAGACATAAGACATCCATAATTATGTCAAGTAATACCAGTAATACTAGCTTCTCAAGTAATACCAGTCGATGTCTATGTCCTGTCCCATGAGTTTTTATTTCCACAAAATAGGTTGTTAAATAATATTTCAATTATTCACAAAGAAAACATTTTTGATCCTTGGGGTTTCGCCTATAAAGTACCTGGGATCTTTATAGGATTTAAGTTTCAGCTCTTCTAGATTTGGAGAATAAGCTATAAGAAAATTAAATTTAAGACCTTTTTCTAATACTTTTCATTAATCTGCAAATTGTACAAGTAGTTATGGAAAAATGTAAAAGAAAGTTTTTATGATGAAAAAATTAAATATGAATTTCACTTCTTTACGTATGTGAATTATTCGTCAATTTCAATGAAATTTTAAACATAGACAGAGCTTTTTCCGAGATCTAGCTTATCTAGTTTATATTCGGTAAGTGCTGTGATTTAAACAAATATTAATACTAATACAAGTGTTGATTAGTGTTGATTTAATTAATCACAATATAAACTAATATTAAACAGATTCTGCCACACTGATTTACAACAATGTTAAGCTACCTTTAACAACAAAATATTTCGGTATTGGTATTTCTGTGTACTGAATAGTATAAATTACATTTTTCCAGAATTGTTAATCATTTTCATTAATTTACATTAAAAATCGTTTACATTTTATCCATAAAAATATTAATTTAAACATGTATTTCTCCAAATTAATGAAAATGATTAACAATTCCGGAAAATTTGAAATTACATATTATTTAAAATTATTTCTTAAATACTTATATCATTAAATACATATACAAAAAACATATTTTAAATTCTTTTATAATTTCTATTCGTCTGCTTACCAGTGCTATGCAAAATAATATCCTTTTATCAAGTATTTCCATATTCACATAATCAAACAATTCTAAACCATTCATTTACCATCCAAAGTCTATATTTGTTTTAATCTTTTGATATTAAATAAACATTAATTTTTTATATACGTTTATATAATTTACACCATAAAAAAATGGAACGTAATTCCTAAATAAATATAAAATTTATCCCTTATAATAAAAATATATCATATATATACAAGGATATCACAAATAATTATTTTGAATTTTCTACTTTCACTTCACATGAAAATGAAAATTTATCGAAAATTTAACAAGTTGTCAGATTACTTAAAATTCAATTACAGATAGGGACAAATAAAATAAAGGAAAACTTAACAAAATAAATTATTTTTGAATTTTTTTTTGTTATATTGCCTTCATCTATGCTCCCAGTCGGAAAAATCTTCATAATGGAAAATTTTAATATTATAACTAACTAAAAAAAATAAATAAATAAATACATAAATAAAATCTAAAAATAACTCAAACAAACAAGAATTTTTTGTAACCAGTATCCAGAATAGTAGAAGATTTTATGACAGATTTCATAATTTTTAGAGATGGGAAATATAGGGTTGATTATTGGTTATTTTGATGCTGTTGATGGGTGGAAAATATTTGAGTTTTTCTTGTTTTTTTTTTTATTATATCAAACATAATCAAAGATGTTATTTTTCAATTAAAATTTGTTCTAATTGTTTGCTATCAATTATAGTAAATTGATTGGTGTTGTTACATATATGGCAAAAATAAAAAAGAAAAAAAGAAAAAAGATATAAATTGAAAATATGTTTTCTGAAGTAGTTGTATATATTTTGTTTGTTTAGAGATGGGAGTCTGATAAATCAGAAAATTGATAGGATTTTTGGTATATAAGAGATGGAAATGGAAAATATAGTATAGCAGACAAGAGTATAGTAAAAAATGTTTTAATATGAATTTATTTACATTTATTTTGAGTTTCTTACAATTTTACAAAATTTAAATTTTAGATTATTGATAGGTATATATTTATTTATGATTAAAACTGAGAAATATTGAGGAATTTGTAAAATAAAATTGACATATTAAACAGAATTTTGAAAAGTTTCCAGAAATTATATCAAACATTTTTTTAATTATATTTCAAATTACTTTTTTCCTGGAACTATGACAGTTGCGGTGATAAAATATTCATAGTGTGTTATGCTGTGATACATTAAGTCAACTTCAGACCAAGGAATCGATGTCATTTTTAAATTGATTCAGATTTAAATGAGTAAAATAGACAAAATTTAATTGTGTTTTTAAAACTGGTTGAAACAATTTCCTTACAACAAAATAATTCACGATTAAAAGTCTTTAGCTTATTGCAATTTAAAAGCTTTTCACTATAAAGAAAATTTATGCTTCGGAATCCATATATAAAATTAGTAGTTTTAAATGCATTAAAATGACACGAAACCTCTATCATTAAGGTCCTATATGCTTTTAAATGGAGTGAACAAGAAATAATAATAATAATGACAGTTGCAAACGAACAAATCAGAATAAAGAAATGAAATGATTATGAAAATTAATAGTTCAAAGCATCAATAATATTTGTAAAAAATATATTCGTCAATCTTATATCTAATTGAAAATATTCTCTGCATACATGTTAACTAAAGTATCTAATTCAGAAAGACAAAACAATTACATAAGAAACTTTATGTTGCAGGTGTATTTTTAGTCTCTTTCCTATATAGTTTTAAAATTTTATTTAAATTTTTGTGACACTTATTACAAGCTTTATAATTTTTGATATAAGCATACTAAAAAATCTTTTCTTATATAAACATTTTCAATATATAACAAAAACTGTCGAAAAGTTTTGTATGGTAACTTATGAAATTTTTCGGAAATTATTCAATTATAATCAAAAAATTTTATAAGATAGATAAAAGAACTAGAAGCACGTTCACTTGTGAAAAGGAAAATGTTAAAAAAAAAATCAATTATATATGAAAATTGCATCCTTATAGGAAAATTGAAATTGAAAATTATTTTAATGAAATTTTTATAATAAATTATTACTTTTTAATGAAAATCTATATAAAATTTTTAGTTGGAAAAATTTATGTATACATGTAATAATTAAAATTTAAATTAGGTTAATATTAGATTTGAGATTTTTTATACGAGCATAATTTTAATTCTTAAGCAAAAAACTGTCAAAAATGAAAGGAATTTTATTTCATAAAATTATAATGAAAATCTGTTCGAATTTATATAAAATATATATGCAGAAATTGTGTAACATTATTTTTATGTTAAATGTTTGGTAATTGTAAGTTTTGTAAAGTTAATTTTGTCAATTTTGTTAACTTTGTTCTGTTTAGTTTTTTTTTGTTTGAATCTTTGATAACATTTTTAAGTTCTGTTTCAATTGTCAGCATTATTTATTTTTTCGTATGGAAATTTAAAAAAAGTGTCATTAATGATAAAAAGATTGAGTTCAGTAGAATTTATTAATTAAAATTTAACAAATAAGAGAAAACTTAACAAATACGACAAATATTAAAGCTCAAATCATAGTGTCACCATCACCGAGTATTGAGATTGACGGTCCCTTTAATTTTAAATTACATTGTATACGTATTGAAATTAACTTTTCAAAGTTTTCGTTGCATTACCTTTTTTTGTGAAATTGATGCTAGTTAAGGATGCTTCTTAATTTGAAATAAAAGTAGTAGTAGATTTTTAGCAACGCATTAATTGCGATTTCGAGTCAAAGTCGTATTTCAGCGCTGATAGTAAAAATTTGTCTACTACACCGTCACCAATAAAGCTGTGTATTTTGAAGAACTGGTGACTGTGATTCCGTCTTAAAATAAATTTAATATTTGACACAATTTGAAAAATGATATTTTTTTGGGATCAATAATTCATTCTTCTCTTTTTATATTTTTGCTAGAAAAAGTCATTACCACTTTTAAAAAGACTAGTAGAACGTGGGCTTTACATTTGTAACGCGTGGACTTTACTTTATTTAATTATATTTCTTCAAATTCGTAATTAATTTTTATATTGATTGCTATATATTTTAAGTAAGGTACAGAGAGTAGTACTTTATAAATTCTAAAAATAATATAATAAATATAAATTTTTGATATTTTCATAAAAAATTCACTTAATCTTCAAACGTAAAAAACCAAAAAACAAAAAAAAAATATTATTATTTTTTAATAAGAGAAAATAACGAACTTAAGAACATCTAAAAAAAAAACAAAACTTTTCCATTTTTGACATATTTTATCCCGTTGATTTAATGATATGATTTAAGATTATATGTTGTTATTTTATCATAATTTTTTTCTATTGCTGAAAATTGCTGAAATAACAAAAATTTTCCAAGACTTTTCTCCAAAAGATAAAAGTATCTTTAAACCAGGAAAATAAAATTATTTTTCATTTTTTTTTTGTTATTTTTGATTTGTTAAGGAATTCCCTATATGTCATTCAAAAGTTTCACATTAATGGTGAACAAATGGAAATAATAGGAATTTTTTTGTTGTTGTTTTGTTTCTTCTGTAATGGTTGGTACAACATAAAATCTGATATATTTTGAAGGAGGAGCGGTTTGAGTATAAAATAAATCTGTTTCAATAAATGTCATAAAAGGATATGATTACAAAATATATATTTGAAAGTGTATACATATATGTATGTAGCCTAGACGTTTTTTTTCATTTAATGTTCTTTTTTATAAATAAAAAATACATTATTGTTACATAAAATGTACAACATATAAAATGGAAAGAAAGATAAGAAAAATTGGTTTAATCCAATTGTATAGAGAGAAAATGGAAAAACAATACAATTATAATTAGTCATTTTCATTTTTATTTATTTTTTGTATTTCATTACATAAATGGTTCCAGTACAGATAATTGTATTTATATTGTTCATCAGAGAGATAAAATGGTTTTTACAAAGTTATTTTGCTGGATTTAAATTAAAAAGGATTTATGTATACGATCATAATATTAAATTAAGGATTTTATAGGATAAGATAAAAAAGAAATGCATAATATAAACTGAAATATACTAAAAGAGTTGTAATTAATTTAGAAAGATATGAAATTATTATGATTACAATGACAAAATTTGTTTTAAAGGTTTAGGTTTAAAGTTATTATGTGTATAACAGGTAAACATGTGCATATGTTGTCGATACGGATGTGAGACAACTGAATACTTTTTGTGTCATTGTCCTTGTCTGATGCACATACAACGGAAATGCTTTGGTTCTTACTAGATGAATGAACTGCATGAAGCAGATGTTCTGGATTGGAAATCAATTCTGAAATTCGTTCGAATAATTTGCTGATTCAGCCACTCACTGCAGTATGTGTAACGTGCGTGAAGGATACCAGATGTACAATATGATTAACTCTACGTGCATGAATCACCAGCGGTTCCTCTCTTCAATCCAATCTAATATGTGTACAAAGAATTTGAGGAAGAGTGTTTAATGATATACGTAATTGAAGCTTTAACTTGTAAATAACTATACTCTGTCAGTATCGTTATATTTATCAGTTAAATGCATTCACTTTTAAATTTTTGAAATATTCAATTTTTGAAATATTCAATCAATTTTTGAAATATTTAATCAAAACTAGTGAAGAAAATAACATATTAAATTAATCTTCTTTTGTCAAATGGGCACAGCTTTATCAAAAGAAACGATATATACCAACTTAAAATGGGACTGCAAGGGGGAAGTTTTCTGCAAATCGGCTAATAATCCTCAATTGATTGTAAAATAATTAATAATTTAAGATGTGAAAATTGTTGAAGATATATTAATAACAATTTCTTTTCAGGGATGATGTAATTGCTAAAATAGGATAAAGTTCTTTTAAGAACATATTAGCATATTCTTTATTGCTATTGCACAACAGGGAACATCATTTATGATTAGTAGCTCAGCGTAAAGGTTAATCATCTCTAGAGATGGGAAGAAAGACGACGAAACTATAAAAATTCATAGTTCTCGATAAAGATGGTTAACTGTCAGAAAACTTGACGTACAGAAATAAAAGGGAAAACTATCGATGAGACTTTTTCGTCCTATTTCTATTGTAAAATGGACTTTAAAATTATAAAAATATTTTTAAAGCATAAATTCGGTATTTAAAGACATTTTAAATATTAATAACTATTAAACTATTAATATTTTTACATCAATTTTACTTCAAATAAATGTTTCCTAAAAGGTCACATTCCACTTCAATTATTCTTTTAATATTTTAAATATCTATGTATAAAAATTTACTCTTTATAAATAAAAAAGAATTTCAATTAAATTGCGATATTTTTTTATATATTAAATTTATTTTATATAATTTCGAATTTTCCATTTTAAATATTGCAAACAATAAAACCATGAAAATTTACAGAAAAACAAAAATTATGTTAAAATCAGTCAAATAAAAGATATACAAAAAAAAAAAAAATTATATTTACAAGAAATAACATTTTGATATAAGAAAATACATGTCTAAGCAACATGAAAATTCAATGTTTTCCAAAAAACCGCAAAAGATTTTTCATTCAATTTCCTTTATTTTTGTCTCAAACATTAATATCGCTGAACCAAACAACCAATATAAAATTTATATTTGACTGATGTTTCTAATGTCTTTTCATTTTATATTTATTTTGATTTTCCTTTAACTAGTAACAAATGATGTAAATCTTTTTTAAGAGATTTTTATACATAGTTAAAAGTGTTTAAGTAAAGTAGTATAGACGAAATATGAAACTAGTAACCCTTTTAGAAATTTTATCTATTCTATTTTGTTTCTATCTATTAAATGTTCAAATATAAATCACTTTGAAAATATGAAAAAAACAAAACACATTTTATAAATAGAAGAAGAAAAAGAAGAAATCTAAAATTTCAAGGATCAAATTACATTTCGAAAATGTCATCTACGCAAATTTTATTTATAATATATATTATTAAGTCAATTTTATGAATTCAAATTGTTTGTGGTATGGTTTATAGTTTTCGGTCTGTCAGCAAATTTGGAACAAGGACACATAATTCATATATATGCAAACCATCACTAGACCTAATCATGATATTGTATATAAGTAATGCCACTTTGAAGAATACCTTACATGGATTTAGTAACCAGAGTAGTTGAGTTGTAAAAGTAAACTTAACTGCTATATCCAATCTTTTCTTGGAGAGAGATAGCTGGAATAGTATTTTTTATATTACAGAGTTAAGGAGACACATACTTTAATTTGGAACTATTTTATATCAAGAAAATCTTATATATAGAGGCTGAATGCCTTGCAAAAACTGGATCAAGTACAAAACTCATTGAACCTAGAACCGTTCTCCGGTAAACCGAGAGGACAAAATAAATATTGAAACCAACTATTAGGTTTCGTAATCTATAAAATCACATAAAATTAAACTCGAATATAAAATTAAAACCCAGTAAAAGGGATATCAGGAGCCTAACAGGCTAAGATACATCCTTTGAACTACAACTATAATAAAATGGATCTAGCTGCAACAAAGACGTATAGTATCTGGCTAGTAATAATTACCTAAAGATCAATATAGTTACATCTCTTATCAGATCTTTTTAGTATATTTTGTTAATTTTTCAGTATTAGTTCAAAAATGAATAATTTTTCATTTTTTCTCTTTTTTTTATTTATGATTTCGTACAAATCCACACTAAGGAAGTCAATTTTCATTAACAAACCCCTCTGCTATTTTGGTTGTTGTCAATAGTCAATGGAATTTTAGATTTTAGACAATATTGAAAATCAATTGATTTTCACAATATTGAATATAATTCTTTATTTATTTATTTATGTATTTTTGAAAAATTCCTTGAAGTAGAATTAAAGTAACGACATCAGACAATTATTTCGATTCTCTTTTGCTACAGTGGTTTTTTTTTTATATTTTTTATTAAATATCATTCGGCAATATTGAATTTCGTCTATATTCAAATCGATACAAAATTGAATTTTAATTGAATGGGAAATAAAAGAGAATTGAATTACATAGAACAAATTAAAATTTAATATAATAAATGTTTTGATATTTGATTAAATCAGTGAACAATTTACATTAAAAGTGTAAAAAATATCGAAAATAATATTTCATAAAAATTTTGTTATATGTACAACAAATGACAAGAAGTTTTCTATATATTTTTTTTTGCATCATCATAAAATATTGCTAATAAACCCATCAGGAAACTTTATAAAATATTACTGAAAAGTAGGTAAGTTTTACGATTATTTTTAAATTGATCAGAAAAATAATGGTTTCAAAACCAAAAAGCAGCTATAGGAGCTAATAGCACACTCTTCTTCGAAAGTAATAACTTTTATTTTAACATCAAACCGAGGGTGTTTTTTTTTAAATATATTTTTTTTTTACCAGCTATTTAATAATCTGTTGTCTTAAAAAGTGCAACTGAGTACGAAAAAATATATTGCAAAAAAAATAATATGAATTTTTAAGCTAAAAAACCATTCAATTTAATGATTTGATACTTTGAAAACATATCCGTAAAAACTTAGTAGCGTTTTATTATAGATAGAGTGGTATCATAAAATAAAATAAAAAAAAAGTTTAAAATATTTCAAGATAGTTGTCCTGTCATTTTTCTCCATCAACAAAAATATCGATAGTTGAAAATTTCCAAGTATTTCTGTAAAAAAATGAAAATATTTTGAAGTTGTATTTGTATTTGACGTTAATTAAAAAAAACACAACTGTCAAATAATTGTCAAAAATATTTTTATGATAATTTTAACATGTCATTTGACAGTTCAGAAAATATAGTTCTAAAAATAACTAAAATATATAAATTATATAATACAAGCAATGGGAAATTTAAAAATCTTGAATAATCTGACGTCGACGTTTCTACGTACAATAAGGACAGGACTTCTATAAAAAATTCTGTTAAACTTCTTTTTCAGTTGGATAGATAAAGTATGCTTATGCACTTCATGCATTCAGTCCTTAATTCGATACAATTTAAAGCCTCTTTACGACACTATAGCCGGTTTTCATCTTCAAGATTGACTTCCAAATAATATCCAAAAACATTTATAATACTGTACTGACGCATAGGAATAGGAAAGCAACCATGACACAGAAAATGCACTTCGTCTCATATTTATATTAGCATATCATTTGCAGATATTTGAATGGTAAATGATTTGTGATTCAAATCTAATTTAGATGAAATCTGTACTTCTACTTTGAGTTCTTTGAATTTATAAAAAAATCAAAGTTGTTATCGACTGACAGGGCCACAAACAGTCAATAGGGGACTTATTGGGTCTAATAAAATGATAAAATATCTGTAGTTGTCCTGAATAGTATAACCATAGATCATAGAGGTCTGATTTCCATTAAATGTGTGACGGATGACAGGTCGCAAAACGGTTTTAGAGATAAATCGTCGTAAACACTATTAATAAGCTGGTACAATGGATCATTGTGCATCTATCTGTATATACGGCGCGTAGGTACGTGCTGCATACTCTTGTTGCCCAATATTCTATGTTAACGAATATTCATATTATAGTCTATAATTTATTTGTAGAACATTTGATTTTGTACCTACAAACGCTTGAGTTTTTAAAAATATTTTTGGCTCAGCAATTTTTAGTTTTGTATAATAACTTTTTAGATAGCAAAAGAAGACTGTCGTGTCGATCCACAAGTTATATCAGAACAACAAAAAAAAATATGGTGGTAAAAATTTTTACGATAAATGTATTTTTTTTTTGCACCTTAAAACCGATGAGCAAACATAAAACTAAAAAGCCATTTCTTTTATGGCCGAGAAAAGAAAGCAACTATAAAATTTTTTTATATGAAATAATTTTGTTTTACATTATTTAAGAAAGTTATTTAAAAATTGAAATTAGGTTTTTGTTTGTTGTTGTGAGGATGAGGGATTTCACATCAGTCTAAAATCGATTTTAAGTTTATTATTATTGTCATTTGGTATTTACGAAAAGTTTTTCGATTTACGATTATTGCAAGTTTTGGTAAACAATACTTTAGAAAGTATAATAATAATAATAATAATATTAAAATGAGATTATTGAGCAATAATTGGCTTTATTATTATTAGACCATATTGACGAAGAAACAATTTGATACGAATACGACATCAGATATTGTAGATGTAGATGGCTATTTAATAATTTAATACGTGAATTTTTAATCAAAAACAATTATTGATGAATAAAATTTAGGTCAAGTTAGTATTTAAGTGGATGTGTTTTAACGAATTATAATTAAATAAAACACGAAAAGTCAAGCTCGAAAAAGTCAAGTAGTTATTCATGGAAAAGTGAGAAATAAATGAAAAATTATTATCTTAAGATTGAGAAAATCGAAATTGAAAATTTGTCATTGTTGGAAATTAAGGCAAGACGTGTAAATCAATCAAAATTTGAACTTTATCATACTAAAACTTTTCCTACAAAATATTGAATTGCTTTACTCATTAATTAAAACTAGCATGGAATCCTATAAATATTTTAAAAATAAGGGATATAAAATCAAAATGTCTAAGGAGATTTTATATTGCCAATTTTTAGTGAAAAATTACGAAAAAGATAGTAAACACAGAAATTTTGGTGAATTTACTGCCGGTTAATAAGCTCATTAATAATATTCTGGTAATACGAGTAGATAGTTAGCAGTCACCCCTTTCTGAATCAAACTTATAACCAAAAAAGTTGTTGTACCTCCTAACCAGATAATAATTTTCTTAAAACAAAAAAAATGATTGTAATAAAATATATTTTATTACTTTACTTAATTTCAATAAACTTTTTCCAGTCTATAAATTTTCTCCTCATTATTATTATTTTCCTTAAAATCTACATAAATATTAATTATAATACAGTCTGGAAATTATTTACTATATATATATTTAATAATGTTTTGTTACGAAACCACCCAAAAATAAAAAGCAATCTCAAATTTCGGTGACCCTAAAATGGTATAGGGTACATAATACTTACAGCATGTAATCTTTTATAATAGAAAACAAAATAATTTTATTTCAAAAATAAATTTTGCCTTTTCTAAACAATAATTTTTTTTAAATAAGGTAAGTTATACCAAGTACAACAAAACGAACGAGTCTTTGGTTACCTGGTAGTAAAAATAATTTTCTTTTTAAAATAAATGGCAAACATAAGTAAACTTTGTGGGTAAGATAATTAATATACATATAAAATTTTCCTGTCTTCTTAAAATTATATCTCTAATAATTTTGTTTATAAAATATAACCAATTCTTTACTACTTGTTATTTCTGGTATCAAATTTTTGAACCCTAACACCACAACGCACCCACTAATAAAAAAAAAAGTTTCAAGCTGAGAAAATATTACAACCCCTCATTGGTAGGTACAACATTATAAGAATATAACACTCCACAACCAAATAACCTGTAACAATATCGTTACTGTATTTTTTTGGGGGTATATTTCTGTTTTAATAAATGGTAATTATTTTTTTTTATGTAGGAAAATGTGGTTTTCTTTACAGCTTTTAATGTACAAATTATATATAAACGAAGGAAATTGTGAGACTATTGTAAATAGTGAAAGTTCTTCTCAGCCAGTATTTAACATAATAATTATTGTCTTAAATTATGGGGACAGTTGAATGGAAAAAGCTAAATGAAAATCAAAAAGTATAGAAAAATGAATGTAGGCAAATTTTCATTCTCGATTTTGATCAATTTTGATGTGATATAGTTCTTATATATTACAAAATATTATTTACCTACAAACCTAGGATTGAATTTGAGAAATTTCAGCAAAGGTAAATTTGGCAACTATTTCAAATATTTGAACAGAAGATTTTACTTGAATGTATCTAATATAATAGGATATGAATAACCTGAATTATTACATTAATATTAAGAGATACAGAATTATCCTATAAAAGTTTTTATGTAAGTAATAATTTTTGGAAGTTTTTTCAAGTTTTTGACTTTACAATTTTTGGTATTGTCATCCTAATATTTCAATAGCGCCTGAAGATATGCAGTGACGATTTTAATCTGTAACAATTTTTTTCTATTATTATGAATTTCTGTAAGGATGAAATTATGAATTGTAAAGGACAAATACTTTTAAGATATTTGTTTAATAATTTTATTTATATACTGCTTTTAATTCTTGCTGAGACTTTTTGTAATTTACGTATAAATACAGCATTTCCAAATTAAATTAAACATTTAAGAGAAATCTAATAAAAATTTCTAAAATCAAATTTATACTTTTCGATTTTTAAATAATAAGAGGTAATATCATACCATAAAATGCGTGGAGTAACATATAAACTTCTACAAATTGTAATACAGAGGAAAATATTCGAGACTCGTAACATTGGTGGTTGCGAAACATCAGAAATTGGACAGATATATCATCAATAAGAAAATTAGTACGATTACAAACAAAACAGACATAAATAAGCCAACATTATTACAAATATAACATAGCCAACTTGTTAATATTAAAGGGCATCTAAGTTATTATAAGGAAAAAGGTCAATAATTCTTTGGCTCCAAAGATTTGTTTGACTACTTACTTAGTTACAATCTTAATTTAATTATATTTGAATTGGTATACTATGTAAATATTTTGTACATATCTTTCTGAACAGATTCAACAGTTGTCCTTATTTATGTTTTTAAAAACTATACTGGTAACAACATTCCCTTTAATTTCTAAAAAAAAATATATTTTATATTTATAATTATATACATTTAGAAAATTATTTTCTTATACAATTTTTGACAACAATTTTACTTACTCATTTCTGAGGTTTTTCTTGTCTGTTCTTTTAAAATAAATAAATGAAAATTTTGTGGTCCTTAAATTACAAACTATATAAACATTGAATACAATAAGAATAAAAAGTTTTTATACATTTTCAAAAAGGTAAAATTTTTGCATAAGGATTCACCAAGGATACAAAAATTTAGAAGATGTTTATAATTGTCACCTAAAAACTGTCTTGGTTTTAAGATAATTTATAAAATTTATTTTTGTGGTTAATTTTTTTGGTAATGTTTTGTTTAATTTTAATAATAATTATATCGTAATTGAATTTAATTATTATTATTATTATGTATCAAAATATAATCAAATAATAATAATAATTCATTTTATAATTAGAAATTTTATATTTGTTTGTTTTATTAGTTTAATAATTAAATATTGTAGTAATTTGATAATTAAAAAATATAATAATTTATTATTCATTAAATTTCGTTATTAATTAGAATTTTGTGGAAAATCAAAAAGGATTTGAAATTGATAAATTTCCTGATTTATTGAACGTAAAAATTATGTAATTATAGGAAAATTAATTATCTTTAAATATTGTTTGAATGACAGGACGTCTTTTAAAAGCAGATAGCTCTTGATTTTGATATTCTTTTATTACGAGTCCATGGTCCAACAGAATTCTTTGGAGTTTCGTGGTGACTGGTCCTTTAAAATCCGATAGACCTGGATTTTCAAATTCATTTTTTACGAACTGATTTTCGAACATATTTTTTTTTGGTATTTCGTGGTAAATGTTCTAGACCTAGAGTTCTTTTTTTTATTCTGAGTTAATTGAATTTCGTTACTTTCTAGACTGCTGCTTGTAGACATTTTGAACAATTTTCAAATTTATCTCAAATACAAAAAATGATGAGTTTTAGTCTGTTACAAAATTCCTTTTCTATTTAATTGCCGGATCACTAACTATGATTAGTACAAATTTCGGATCTGAGCTCAAAAATTATTTTAAAAATCTAAAAAAGCGAATTAAAAGTGACACCCAGTTTGTCATAATTAATATCAATATAAAATTGATATTTCAGTGTATATAAAGAATTATTATATGTAAAAGAGTACCTCGATTAAAAATTGTTTCGAATTTAATAAAAAATTATCAGAAAATTAGATTTTCACATAATTCCTTATATTTTCACAGTTCACTATCACAACAATTGAAAACACCATTATAAATTTTTTACGTAAAATATATTTATTTGATATCATTTATTTATTTTGGTTTTCATATATAAATTAACCTTAATTGAAAATGGTTTTGAATTAGATGAAACGAACCACAGTGTAAATATGATAATTGAATCCGCACATATTCTCGGTAATAGAATATTTAGATTTTATTGAAATATAATTTAAAAAGTTTTAAATTATTTCTAAACTGAACAATTTTTAGCAATGAAACATTTTTCTAAAATCATTTTTAATTTGAGATTTTTCTTTACATTTACACCACAGCTTTACACCCCAGCCAGTTACACTGTTCAAATTAGATTCGTATGACGTATATGTAATTGATGTATTAAAGATGAGTACAACCCTCCCGACTGTATCAATAAAACTAATTTAAGTGTATGAAATGGCGTAAAATTTTCTTATTATGAAAATTTGTTTTGAAAATTCTGTGGTAGTAAAATATAGAAGAAAATATTATTCTTATTTATTTCTATTTGACTTCATTTTCATTTCCACCTTACTAACTTTTGAGTTGTGTATACGTTTTTTTTTCCAGTCATTTGTTCATTCATTCAGTTATCTCACAATTTACGCATTGTTGATCAAAAGAATATAAAAAGAAGAAGAAATTCCTCCTTAAAGGTGAAAATTTTGGAAAAAAATAGGGGCGAAATAATCGTGAAAAGAAAAATTGTGAAAATGGAAATGTTTTTAAAGTGTCACAATCAAAAATTTTGTATTACAATTTATTTGGCATTGAAACAAGTAAATTAAATTCAAAGATGATTTTTAGATGTAACTGCGCTATAAAAAAAAAATTGCGTTGAGATTTGTGAAAAATTATCTTAGCATTATATGGAATATGTACATTGTAATTGTTGAAACAGTGATTGAAAATATGAATGAAAATATTTATTATTTCAATTATAATTACTTATTTTATAGTGTTTTTCAAAATGGCATTAATAATAAGCTTAAATTAATTAACAAGTTTGCAAATTAACCTCAATAAAAGTCATAATGTCAACCAAATATGACGATGGGAATAGAATCGAATGATGATCAAAATATTTATACAACATTATTTTCTGAACTCAAAACAATATTTTCTAACTATCAGAAATTATGGTATTAACAAGCAATAACAAAACATTATTAGTAAATACGGTGGTGACGAACATGGAAATCACAAAAAAAAAAACATGGTATCCTAACGTGTGCGTAACTAAATTTAGGTCTTTAATTAATAAACTAATTAAATATTTTTACTATTAAAATTAAAATACAAATTAAATTAAATCCAAAATTTTATTTATTGAATTGAAATGTTATAAGAATAAAATGTTATTTAGTTATTTGCAAAATCATCAAAACTTTATAATTAATTGAATTTCTGTTATTATGTACGCTTACCAGTAAATGTTTTATGTTGCAGGGAAAATAACTAATAATTTTATGTTGCAGAGAAAATAAATAATCTTCAAATTAGTAAGAATTATATGTGTCACTCGTGGCATGTCTTACATAGATTCGATACCACTGTAATAAGAACTTATAATGTAATATATATTTAATATTTGTATGCCTTTAAATAGTTTTGTTGAAATTATTATGATTTTTAATATTTTTTTTTTAAATTTTTATTTATTACTTTGATATTAACTTACAAAACTAATCTATATAATTTATAATTGTTAGAACAATTATCAGAAGTTTGTTAAGACTGTTTGTCGACCCCTGCCTACATAATAATTATAATCATAGTAATAAAAATGGTAATTTATCAGGACATATTGAAACATAATATACGATAGAAAATTTGATGTTTTATTTATCTAAATTATACTTAAACATTAAATATATCAAATTTATATTTTCAAAATAATATATTTTTATACTCTTAAATATTACAACATTTCTAAGGATGCTATTAATAGAAAAAAAATTGAATAAAAAATATTAAAAATATCTTAAAAACATTTCATAAATAAATAGCTAAAGAACAAAAACAAATTTAGCTTTTGCAAAACTAAATTTTATTTTCTATAAAATAAGAATCCTTAAGGCAATTTACTTTATTTATTCCTGTTTAATATTTTAAAAGATTTTGTATTTTTTATTGGAATATTCAGTTTTAAATCAACATTTTCTTTCGAATATTATATATATAAGAATTGGTATAATATTAAATTGAATTTACGGAAGGAAAGTTAGAAAATATTTACAAAAATTTTGTAATATTAAATTTTATTATACGAAATATTTTCTATTTTAAGAAAATTTTGTTGCTAGTAAAAAAGCTTTAATAAAAAGAAAATTATTAAAAATATTATAGAAAAATTTATATTATTAAATTATTTTTTATTTATTTGTTTTGTTAAAATAGAATGACATATAAATTTATAAAATAAATTCATGTTTTATATATGGAAAATGCAAAATTATATTTAAATTCTTTACGATTAATTTGTATATCCTTTAGTCAATTTTTCTGCACTATATCTACAAAAAGTAACAAATGTATAAATAAAAATTCTTATAATATACTTAAATACTCTTTACTTAAGGAAGTAAAAATTAATTAGTAATGGAATTCAGAAGAATCGTTCATTAATTAGTAATGGAATTCAGAAGAATAATCCATTAAACAAATTGTTGCATCCAAATTATCTTAGTCTATACGCCATTTTATTCCATTTTTAGGTAAAAATACATTTCAATAATTTCGGGTGCGATCTATTCGATTTTATAAACTATTTAATTATATTTATTTCCATTATTGAACAGACAATGAAAGTGTATTCTATATATCTACCATTTATTCTATATCTATCCACTATCAGACTAACCTGGAGTAGAATGCATTTATTTTATTATTATAATAGTCCATAGGCAAAATAATTTAGTTAACCTAAAAAAAGAAAAATCAAAGTAAAAATTATGGACTTAAGGTCAACATTATGAAGCCCGAAAAAAACAAAGTATCACGACGTCTTTGAGAATCGTAAAATAATATCAAGCAACGTTTAAATTTTATTTTTGTTAGAAAATTAAAGTTGATTTAATGTAGATATTTTTAAAATATTTAAAGAGATTGTCTCTATTTCAATTAAACGTCGTATGGACTTAGTTAATTTAGAAGAGATAGAAGATTTACGACTTGTAATATTTGGGCAGCGCTTAATATTTCAGTTATGTTTAAATTTTCTACTGGAATCTGCAGTTCCAACACTTTTGTAACTTACTATTCCGAAAACTTACAAATTGAATAAGTGTTAGTTGAATACTTTTCCACTACATACTTCCGATAGTACTGCAATATTGGATTGAAATAGCTAGTTATATAATTCCTGAAAAAAATCGACTATATAGTTCAGCTACTAAGCTTATTTTGGCGTAAATTAAATAAGACATATTATTTAATTTCAAAATTATTGCATCGTTGTTATATTAAAATAGTTTTCGAATGCTTCTCGTAGAAATAGCTTATCTATACCAATACATATTTAAGTGTTCGTTGATATCATCGAAAAAATCTATAAAATTATTAAATTTCTTGTACTAAAATTCTTAAACATTCTGTGGGTTAACTTAATTTGAAAAAGAATTGAAATTAAAATAGTAAAGTAAATTGCAGGCATATAAAGGTAACCGGTGTTAGTAATATCATTTTCTTTTAACTATCAAAATTCCTATAAAAACTTTCAAAAAAGTCAAAAAGAAAAAAAGAACATTTCATATTAAATTTTCCATTTTGTTTCACATTTTTATTATTTAAGTTTTCCAAAAAAAAAAGTAATTTAATATAACTACAAAAATAAAAACTTAACTATTTTTTTTTTTTTTGGAAAATGATTTCGTTTTTGAAAACTTTTTAAAAATTATTTTAATAATTTAAAAATCACGTTCACTTGTTTCGTAAAATCTGGACAGAAAATCTGTTTTTTTTTTATGTTTCAGAACGACATGTTTTAAGCTAACATAAAAATAATTTAATTTTCAAATAATAAAAGTTTTATCTAAAGAATTTGTTTTTAATTAAAAAATTAATAATGAAATTCTATGAAGAAGAAAATTTGATTACATTTACAAAAAAAAATTGTCTTTAGACATATTTTTAGATTAATATAATTAAAATTATATTGAAGCACTAAAAATATTTAGATATTAACAAAAAAAAAAAAAAATTCTTCCACTTAAAGGATATTTTATACTTAATCAAGAAAGAAAAATTTGTAAAATTCTAAAACATTTTATTCTATAAGATACTGTATAATAAAGCAATGTTTATTCAAAATTTCAGATATATTATCCTTTCTCAAGGATACTTCTTAGCGAATTTCTATTTTTAATTTTTTTTTTTTTTTTTTTTTTAAATATTTATATCCTAAATAATAGTAATCCTCTTTGAAAATGAAAATATATATATTTTTTTAATGATAGAAAATACATTTTCCATTTTCAATTGTTAAAATCTTCAGAATTGGAAATTTTCTTTTTGATAGAAAATATATTATGAAAAATTCATACACATGTGTGTAAATTTATTATCAATAATCTTTAGAAAGTTTTTCTTTTTTTTATACATATATATATTTTCAACTCCATTTTCCAGAAAAACCAAATATAGAATAATAATAATAATACCTCGTATATTCGTCATTCAAATTTTGAATTGAAAATTTCTATATAATTTTTGATAAAATCTTGATTGTTGATTGTATCCTTGAATAGAGAAAAAATATTCATATAGGAAAATGAGGTCAAAACTTGAAAATAATCAGCTCTTCAAAATTTTATTTATATTTTATAGAATACTTGAAATCTTTGTCGTAATAATATATTTTGATTTTCTTATTTTGTTTGTAAAGAGTTTTCATTTATAATAATAAAAAAAAAACAAATGATTATTTTCAATATTCCATAAATATATAGAAAAATTGTCCTTTTTATTGATATTAAAGGACAATCAAATGAAGAAATATTGTAATTAATTAAAGATATACAAAAAAAATATTATTTAATACTAAACCAAAATGGTTTGAGGCTTTGCTATATATTAAGAAGAATTTATCTAATAAAAGATAGATGGCTTCACAACAAATATGTATTGTGATCTTATTATTGAGCATGCTGAAAGAAAAATGAATTACATCGAATTTAAGATAAATTTCGATTACCTGAAGCTTGTTGATGTATAAGGTTAGGTTAGGTTAGGTTTCGCTCATAGACCACCGAGAGTACTTAACAATCAACACCGCTAACTCAAGAGCTATGAATCGCTGGATATAGCTATGTTCTGGGTATTTGTTGAGGTATCTAAAAATAACTCAAAGTATTATATGCTATTCGCGAAATTTAAAATCATTCTGATAGTGTTCTTCTTCTTGCGAGTACTGAAACCTGTGGTACAGAAGTTTCTTCTTATTCCAGTTCTTTATAGTTCCTTCAAAGATTGCTAATTGTTAATTCCAACCTCATCACATATTTGCCGATTAAGCAATATCCGATCATGATATCAGCTGCTTTCTGCATTACGTTAATGCTAAAATGTATTCAATTTTTTTTTCTCGGTTTATATGTTCCATTTATCACATTTGTGATTTTTTAGTTAGTGATGATTTGTTTCTTATATGAACAAATTTTCCAATTATTTACTTCACTAATAAATTAATGAAATAATATTCTTTAATAAAATTAAGAACTTAAGAAAATTCAATTTAAAAATATTATAATTTAATTAAAAACATTTATTGCTCAACCAATAAATAGTGTAAATAATGATTATAGTTTTTTTTAATCATATCAAAAATATATATTGTAAACTTTGAAACACTATACAACAAAAATATTAAAACCACTTATGAAGAAGGATGCAAAAGGAAATAAATGACAGAAGAATCATGCATATAAAGGACATTCAACTATGGAAAAAAAAATATTTTAGTATAGTATACTTTAATATAAATTAAATGTATATATAATACAGATAACACTATCCATTTATATATATATAGTTATGATAGAAAAGGACATCCGAATACATTTTGGCACACTGTTTGGGGTTGATAAAGTTTTTATGGTTTCCGGGTCAGTAATAATTTAAGATTGTAAAAGAAGAGCAAAAATATTAGAAAAGGTTGAAGCAAGCCACAAAAAATATAATTTTTTTTAAAAATAAAACAGATGTCACAAAGATATAGAAAGTTAAAGGACAACAAATTCTATACTGAAAACTAGAATATTGTTGATGAGAGATTTTATATAACCAGACTATATGGTTGATATTACAATATTGAATTTGTAACATAGACACAGTAACTGGTATATTAAATGAAAAAAAAAATACTATATGCACATATACATTATATTTAGGCTATTGAGTGAGGATGGTTGTCCTACATATTAGGGTTTTTTTTCATTTTCAGTCAGTAAGTAATACAAAAGACAAAATTACATTTTGCTGTCGTGGCTTTGTCGTACATTCCTTTTAAATTTTTTATTGAATTCTTATGTTTTAAATTTAAAATATATATGTGAAAAGGATGAACAGAAATATATAAGGATAATTCACAGTTAATTAAACAATATTACATACTGTAGAAGAGGACTTAACTATAAATGATAAAACATAAAAGATTCAACGAGGACTGTTCCGATTATGGAACTAATTTCATTAAAAATATGCCGGAGAAAAGAAATATTCTAGAAATACATCTAACAACCATACATTTTGAGTTAGAACTTAAAACAGCAGAGTACCTTTCAGGCTGTTTCATATACATATTCAACAGTTGCCAATATTTGAACTTTCATAGTTTACTTCGGTGGTTTAAGCTACACTATCCCGATGACAAATAAAAGACGATGTATTTCAACATTTCGAACTATTACGAAGGTATATCGTTTTAAAAATGGATCAGTAAATGCAAAATCAATAAAGGATGATCCAAAGTTAATATTATCAATTCTCTTTTTTTAAAAAAAATAAAAATAAGGTGGAAATAGCAAATCTCCCCGATGTAGACTTAAGTGATATGTATTTCGTACTTTACAGAAGCGACTACGTAAATAACCATCTTAATAACGTTGAGAACATAAAGAAACTCCTGTCCGATATATTGTTTTATTATTAAAATTAGGCTATATTTTTCTCCCTAGTGAATATTTGACTGACTGAAATCAATTAAACAAGAAAATAATATTATTATATACATAAAATAAATGAACCATTCTAAATTTAGTTTTAAGAACCACCGTTTATGGATGGGTAATTGAAAATTTACGATGATTTCACTTTTATTTATGAGTCATGAATATTGATGAGAAAATTTATTTTACCAAAAATGAAGTTAATTTCTGATTTAAGACCGAAAACATCTAAAAAAAAAAACGAAAAAAAAAACTTCTTATAAAATAAATGTTAATAAATTTTCGTTTATACCCAAGAGCAATAAACTTCAATATTCTATTACTTTATATATATCCGAATATGTGGAAATATATTTTTGTCCTTCTTCTTATACAGGTGTATAGTAAATTTTTGGTTGATTGAATTTATTACAGGTAACACTAAAATTACTTATTTTCAATTGGGTAAGTATTTTCCGTATATTTAATAAGAAAAGAATTCCATTCATTTTTATATAAGTTTGTTAATGTGGAAAACAAAAAATTGCTGGTAACATTTAATTCGTCCGTTTATCCGTTCATAAATAATCTTTCTATAAACTGTTATTTTAAGTAAATATCCTTCACTTGGTAGGTTTATGTCACTGCAATCTTAAACAGCATCTACACAGTTTGAATGTCAGGGGATTAGGTGTTAACATTGTGTCAATATGAGGACGAAAGGCGGGTATATATAAACGCGTTGATGTTTAGACGGCTTCGACACCTCGAATACTATATTGTCGCTCTTTCAGAAACTAAAGCAGATGCACTGTTTCATGCAGGGATATCACAATAAGTCAAGAATGCATAGAACTGTCTGCGGCCCAGCCTTACTCTCTAAACTAAACCTAAGTAAATGTCAACGTAAATTTTGAATAGATAGTAATTTAAATATTGACAGTTAGATGGCGCTCTACTTCTATTTTCTTTAAATATAAATATTCACAAAATTTCATAATATATTTTACTCTTCCTGACATAAAGTGTGGCGTTGCATCACCAAATGTAATTTCTATTGAACCTGGAATAATGTACATAAATTCTGGGTGTTTCGAAATTATATTGATTATCCAGGAGTAAGAAATTACAGTAAAAAAAATATATTTCCAATAAAACGCTAATAAAAATCCTAAATATATTTTCATGTTCATTTCATATATTGACTCATATTATATTATACATTTTTCTTTCTTCAAATTAATGGTCATTTATATATTTTCGGTAATATTAAAGTAGATAAATTTTTTATTATCAAAATTGAAATTTTATGGTGAAAAATTATATGTACAATTTTCTTTTTCCAATTTTAAATTGTTTTATACCTTTAAGTTTTAGTAAATTGGTTTTTATTTGTCGATTTTTTAAATTTTTAAATTTTATTTTTTTCGAAAACTATACTACAAATAGATTTCAAAAAGACCATAATTTACAAATTTTATTAGTAAATGAGCTTCAAAGGAAATCAAATAAAATATGAAATTGATTGGCTACAATAAAAAGGAAGAAATGATGAAAATAAAAGGATATAACAACACGTTTATTTAGTAAGGAAGTAAAATTTTGTTGATGTTATAGTGTAGTTGAAGAAAAAAGAAATGTTTACAAATAAAATAGAATATTTATTGGTATCATATTGTCATTTATTAAGTCAAGAAGATCTAATAAAGTTGTTTGTTTTTCATAGCTTATATTTTTCATATATTAAAACAATTCTAGTTAATTTATAAGACAATATTTTTTCAGTTTGGTTATTTATTGGTTATTGGAATGATTTTGATTGTAATTTTATATATTTAATTTTAAGGATATATAAAATTTATTATATTTATTACATAATTTATAGATAACTTCGAAATGGCGTATTGGATCAGATTAACGTACATATAATATTATTCTTATCGCTCGTTTTGAAGGGTATTAAAATATATATATCTAATAATTTATTAATCATACTAGATCCATTGAACAATTTTGAAGTAATGAGGTGTACCACTCTAGAAGAACCTGAAAAAATAGAAATTCCTAAAAGAATTTGTTCTCAGGATGAACCAAGGAATATTGTAGTAAGAAATGTACCAGATATTTGTCCACAGTATGGATAAGTATATTGTTTATTGAAATCGTGCTGGTCTTTAAAAACAATATTTTTGAAGTTACACTAGCCAAAACAGACCAATTACAACGAATTTCTTATATTTTAAATGCGATTTATCAGAAATTCTATTCATTACGTTTCAAACTGAATTTCGAAACAAGACTGTATCGTGTGTACCAAAATTGTAGTTTCTATGTGATCTAGTAAATTTTGGGTTGGTAAAATCAGAGGTTTCATATTAGAATTTAAAATTATATCAAATTCGTTCTTAATCAACTAAATATCTGAAATTTTGTACGAATCTGTGAAATTTTTAACAAAGTTCCACTTGGGCCTTTGGGCAATTCTATAAACATATCAGTTAATAAATTGTTTAATAATATATATGGACAATAATGTCAGAAACGTATATTCATCCTTTTGAATTTGTAAATTATTTTAACTTTAAAAAATATTCTTTTAAGGTTTACTTTTATATAAATTCTATAAAAATATCATCAGCTTTAAAATTTCTTAGAAAATTGCCTTTTTTATATAATTTAATATATTTTTTTTTTGTGGTCTTAATGGATGGGAAATAAAATATTTCCGGTCCTATAAGTCTTTATTTCTTGGTTAAGTAATCGTCCCAAAAATGTATAAAAATTGTATATGTAATTTGGATAAATAAATTATTTTCACACTATTTAGCTTCTTAGTACGAAATAGGAAAATATAATGTTTGTTAAAAATGAGTATTGAGAAGAGATATCAAAGTATATCGGAAATTGTTGATAGGTGGATTAATCGTAAATGATTTAGTCTGTTTGGACTGTTTTATATCTAAATAATTGATTTTTTATCATTTAGATATTAAGCAGCTCGGTTTATAATTCTGTTAGTTATTAATTTCAGAGTTCATAGTTTTTTTTGACACAGTTACTGTTTATGTAGTAATTTAAAGAAATTTAATTATAAATTCGTCATTTTTCAACTAATGTTAAATTTATATCTAACTATATGGATTTCAAACCATAACTTTCTTTATAGTGAAGAAACTTTTGATTGCACTAAGCTAATGACTTTTAAATGGTCTCAAATTTTAGCATTTTTCCTTGCCATAAAATTCCAATTACATATATTATAAATTTTTATTCATAGTACTCATTCAAAGATGAGTCAACTTAGAGTGACATCGATGTAGTTGAACCCGGGACGTAATGCATCACAAAGTAGCTCAATACTACTAAGCACACTACAATTTTCTTTTTAGTTAATAGATTTATCCTATTTTCCCAGAAACATTCGTGTAATTTATGATTTCAGGGAATTGTCGTTTCTGTAATTTAAATAACTATAACAAATCCTTAAATTTAAAAATTCAGAAATCTTTGTAAGTTTGTCGCCAGCGGTTCTAGATTTTTAAATTCTTATAATTTTTATTTCCGAATTTTATTTTGATATATCCAAATATTGATTTGGATTTCTTAATGATCCTTGGATAAGAAAACTATATATGAAAATTGTCATAAAATTGAAAACTTTTAAGATATTTTAAAATAGTTTTGTAATAAAATATCTTGTTACACTTCATAAATTCTTATTTAACAACTTAATTGAATAAAAAATCTCAGTTAAAATTACTAACAAATCATGTTAGTAGAGATCCTTTTTTGTTCAAATAACTAATAAACACGACAAATCAATTTGTATTGTTAAAAAGAAAAGTCGCAACACAAAAATCCTTTTTTCTATTTCATTTTTTTTTTGCTTTGCTTTTTGGGTAGCATAATAATAAAAAAAATATCATAAAAACTTTAACGACAATGATAGTAAAATATAAAACGTTTCGTCCTTTTAATCCTGAATATATAAATACTTTATATATATACATATACATTTATATTTTATTATATATATAAATTAATCCGTTTAATTTTAGTTTTGTTTGTCCTTTTTTACCATTTTCTTTACAACCTCTATCATCACAAAACTCTCTATGTATATAGGGTAAAAACATTAAAATTTTTGACCAGGATAAAATCTTTTTCTGTTAGTTTTTGGTAATGCATATAATTCTGTATGTTTATTTGTGTAGCCAAATAGTAGTAAGAAATGTCATCACTCGTAAATGTGTAAAATAATAAAAATAAAAAATTGAGAAGAAACAAATCCATCTCTACCTTTAACACTTTAATGCCATATATATTTAGATTTTGTAATATAGTCCTTGTAACCCTTTTTAGTTTTTTATATGTAAACTATATACACATACATATTTTTTGGTATTATATGATTTTGCAGAAAATATTTCTATTGAAAAGTATAATGTGAGTTAGGCCAGGCGCTATATAGAGGACAGATGGATTTATATACTGTTTTGATGACTTAATTTATAAAGCTTTACTGGGTAATGGTCTCATGGGATATTTTATACTATATATAAAATAATAAAGAAAAGAAAATGTCAAGGATAAACAAGAAAATATAAAAATAAATATGTTCATACATGAAGAAAAATTTTCGTTTTCCTTTTGTCATAGGAAAATAAAAATAATTTATTTTATTTCATTATTACCAAATATTTTTCATTTACAATGTGTTGTGATATATTCAATTATTGTGGATGAAGATTTATTCCAGTTAAAAGTATGATTACCAAAATTAATACATAAAAAAATATTTGAGATTATTTAATCATTCAGGTTTGGATAGGATTAGAATGTCATTGAATGTTATTGCTGAATGTCATTGCTGTTGATCTACAGACCGATTCATCGATGCCGTTTAAACCTAGGAAAAAACTTTGCTAAGTAGCTCCAAAATTTGACTAAACCTCCTATATATCATTGAGAGGAGAATAATCGAATCCTGGCTGAAGAATATCAAATAGTTCTTATCATTATTGTTTTGTCACTGTTTTGAAATCTTTTTAAGGTTCGTGTTTTAATTTCAAGGAGCAATAAAAGCTAGTAGCTAAGATTAAAGTTCAGTTAAAGTTCAGTAGCCACTGTGGCTAAAATAGAATATGTACTTAATTATGTAGTACTTGGAATAAGTTCCCGAATTATATTTACTTTCAAGCATTTCATTCAAGGAAGAGGAAACGAATCATCTGGTTTAACAAATATTGTTCTAGATGTTGATATCTAAGGTGAGCGAGACCTCTTTAATTCCATATATAGTCAGTAGCGCAGTTTCGATTATATGAATTGATGTGTCAAATTTTTGTAGATGCTGTGGTTGAAGATTCGAAAGAATATTTGAAAACCTTTTAGGATTTGAATCTAATTTCTTTTTTAATTTATATAGTTACTGAATGTTCTGTAGAGGGAATAAATATGTTGATATTAATAGGGGTAGCATTACAGTTTTAATTCCTTCTGCTTTAAGTATTTATTGATACTTTTTCTGTAGAACTTACTGAAATGTCATCAATGTTTTCATATTCTAATGGTTTGACCACCCACATTAAATTGAAATTATCATTATAAGCCAGTTGCTGGTGACAACAAGATAATCTCATATAAGTTTGTAGTTTATTTGACCTGAGGCTGGGGTTTAGGGCTTTGAAATTAAATAGCGTAGTAAGAATCAACAATTCTAACAAAATATAAAATTATTTATTGAACAACAAATTTTTTTTTTATTTATTTTTGTTACTTTTATATCCAACAGAACAAATATTACAATTTTCGTATTAAAGGACCTTTTTATTTTTTTATAAATCTTAACTATAACTGTTCAAGGACGTTGTTCTTTTTAGTTCTTCAATTAGGAATAAAATTGTAACAAATTCAGATTGAAATGAGATTATATTAGTTAAGATCTAAGATACATAATTTAATTTTTTTTTACCATATTATTATAGAGTACAGAATGAAATTCAATTAGAAAATCTATAAATGAAAACAAGAAAATAGAAAAATAATCGACCATTTTCCGGTTCAATTGGTCACATGCGATACGAAAATCAATTATCGCATCAAAAGATTGTTTTCGGGTGAATGAAAAATTTCACATTAACTGATTTTATATGAAAAATTTATCCTTTTTGAGCTAATTTTTCTTATTTACGAAAAAAATGTTTTTTATTTTGTCCATTAAAAAAGTAAATGGATTAAAAAAAAAAAATATAAAATAAATAAATAGAAAATTATTTTAACTTTCATTTATTCAAATAAAAAAAAAGCTAAGAAAGAAATTTCTCTGACATGATATTTTACTTAAAGGATATTTTAATCCTTTTTTTTTGTATTTTCGAGGGCAGCTGAATAAAATTCATAGAATTAGAAATATAATTTTTTCGTTTCATTTTTTTTTTATATTTATTTTTTGACTTTACTTATTAATTTTTTTGGTTGATTTGAGATAAAACCGAATAATTTTAAGTTTTTTTTTTTAGCTTTCTTTAGATTTTTAATCTCAGTTAAAAGCTTTTGTCAGAATGTTTGGAGTTGATAGGTTTACTCTGTGGATCGGTTTAACTAAAAAAAGGGATTTTTTTTTATTTTAATTCAGTTAAAAGGATTTTTTTTAAAAAAAATAATAATAAATACAAATAAATATAAATTATAAATAAGTAAATATATATTTACAAAAAATAATATTAATTTAATTAACTTACGTCCTTTTAAAAGATTATTTGAAATTTTCATTTATGAGTAATAGATTCATGAAAGGATAATGAAATAAATCTAAGGGTACTATACGAACGGTAGAATGATCGTAGGTAGAATAGTGTATTTACTAATTACGAGTGAATTTTCGAATTTAACTATACACACAAAATCGCGGAGAAACCGCAACCGTCATAGTGTAGTGTAAAAGAGCGATTTACATGCTGTAAGATGTTGCGATTGATTTGGAATAGTTGTAAGAGAACCGTCTGTACAGTATGATTCAGATAACTTACACAGTTAAGTATATTTGTGCGGTTTTGCAAATGCGAAAAACCGGTAGTATAGCATTCCTTTAACACATTTAGTATATATTAAATACTGTCAGAACATTAGTACGCATATTATTTTAAGTCTTCCCATGAACTTACGAGAAACTAAGGCACGTCAACATTGAATTACGAGACGTCTGGTATTTTTTGTATACCCATAGTTAATGAAAATCGGTAGCCATTTTGTATCAAGTAATTTTGAACTGCAAGTAAAATAACAATAATAAAACATATCTAAAGGAGTTTGAAAGTATAGAATTTGAAGGAAATTTAATATTTTCATTTTTCGATCTTCAGCCTTCCACAGGGTTAGAAACTTAAGAGTTAGTGCCATATACATGAAAAAAATAAGTAAACGGACGATACAGACTAAATACTGATATGTACAAAAGGTCGACAAAAATAAAATAGAAAAAAGTAATCTATTTTTTATTTAATTTTTGTTATAGCTTAAGAGCTAACAACTCTTATGAAACATGGCAGTGAAGATTTTGGCAACCCTACGTCGTTGCACATTGAAAACTTAAACTTTTATAAAGGATTTCAAAGAATTTTAGTTACAGCAACTGATCTGAGCTTAGTTACATGAACTGAGTATGAAATTAAATTTATGTAAAAGGACCAGATCAAAATAGAGAAATTACACTTTTCCAGATCACAAATAACATTCCTAGTTAGTTGTCAATTTAATTTGTAAGTGATTGTGTTAATATTTTCGACTAATATTAAATTTAATTAATCTATTAATAATTTAATTTTATTGAGTATGAAATTTTCTTAATAAATATTATAATAATTTTGATTATTTATCAAAATTCAGAACTTTTTATTATTTTAATTTTATATATATAATTTTAATATTTAAATATAATTATAAAATGTAAAATTGTATGTTCTAATAAAGAAATTTAACCGAATATGTTTATACATAATATATTTTATATGTTCATTTTTTCATGTACTAATTCGTTTACAAGCATATTTTTATGTAGCCGGTATTTAGATTAACTCCTAAAATGATTTTTAAACATGAACATAAATTTAGGTTATTTAAATACATTACATTTTTAAACTTTTGATAATAATATTTATTTAACATATAAGTAATTACTTTTAACATACAAATAACTTGTTATTTAATTTAAAATAATGCGTTGCATGTTTACATAAAACCTACATAAATTTATCATTTTAACAAGGAACAAAACATTATTAACGAAAAATAATAAAATAATAATAATAATAAAAAAAAATATTAAAACATAAAAATCAATTTACTTAGAAAAGATACTTTGTAAAATAACGAAATTCTGGAAAAAATTATAATCTCGAAATTCAATTTTTCCGAAAATATATTAAATAAATTGAGTAATTTTTGATTTTGTTTCGATTTATTTCGTTAAGAGTATCGAAAATTGATCTCGTTATGTTTATCAGTTACTGTCAGTTTGAGAATGGAGTCTATAGAGTTAATATTATATTGGTCAGTTTAATCTTCATTGAAGACTTGATTTCATATTATAATAGTTCCCTAGTTTTATTACTTTAAATATAATTTCCACGTGAATATAATGTTAAGAATGATATTATCCAAATCCGGAGATTGATGATAACTGATAAGTTATAAGTCCCACAGGCGATCTTTGTCTATTACATCTTTCCAGCCCATAAATCAGTGTAAGTCGGGAAAGGTGCATATATTTAAAACGAAATTTCAAATAAGATCAATAATCGATTTAGCGTTTTGCTCTTTCATTAGTTTCTGAACTACCAAAAAAAACCAGGATCTAACAAATATCACAAATCCAATACTGCCTTAACTCTAGGTGTAGAACTATAGTCAAAATAAGGTCATTACCACTATAAAGACTTTCCATTGAAAAACTCATTGATCAGCAAAATGATTCGTACATTTCTAATAACTACAAAATTTTTGGTCTTGAGATTTTGTATAGCTTTTTAAAAATTTATATATTAAAGTTATATGGCTTTGCAATTTTCGAGTAATAATTATCAAATAAATATAATTTTTGAGTTAGAAGTTTCGAGATTATTTGATATCGGAATATTATTTATAAATGTATAATTTTGACTTAAAAATATATATTGAAATAATGATATAATTTTACTATATACAAATGACAAGACAAATTTAACCTTTTGAATTGGCTAAGACTAAGATGATCAGACTATAGCATAAAATTTTGTATCAATTTTGATAAGTTTTCAATCCATAAGTAGCTCATATCTTATCATTAACAACATCATTATTATTCGACATTGTCATCATCATTCACATCTTAACGTTCTATCATTTTTATACTGACTATACCCGTACTCTGGAACACACACTCTTATAAACTACTGCACAGCAATAATAATAGAATTCAGTTCCTTGGAGATTTTTCTATATCTTATGGACACTGATTCCTCCTTTAAAGGATATGCGAAGAAAGGCCTAAAAGTATATACATTAACAAGGATTACCACTACTACATTAAATATATTTATATATACAATTTTCCAAAATAGAATAAAGAAATATTTTTCATATTATTGTAATAATAAGAGGAAAATATCAGAATTTAATGTTTTTAAAGTGTTGTTGTATGGAAAATGTGAAACATGAAAATTAATTTTCAGCTTCTTTCGTTGTTTGCCAAATTTTTTATTTGTTTTATTATTTTCTTCGATATTTTTCTTATTTGTAGTCCCTTTTTTTCAATATTTTTGTTTTGTTGTTGGGATGTCCGAAAGATATAATGAAAATTTGGCTTACTGAATCGATGAGATAAAATAAATTCTGAAATTGAAAATTGGCATTTTATTATTTTTAAAGGAAAATGGATTAATTTTTTGTAAAATTAGATTTTATATTTATTGATTATGGAGACCACATAAAATTAGTAATTCGTTAAATATTCGTGGTTTCAATTTAAATGAAATTTAGTTTAGTGATCTTAAGTTTGTAATCGTACAGTTTTGTTTATGGTAAGTTTAATATAGGTCCAAATAAGATCATTTCATGCACGTTGTTCTGAAAAAACTCACTAATCATCAAAATGATTAGTAGTAATTCGCAAATATCTATTGGTAAAATAGAGTTCTCCATATTTTAATCTTATAGAAATCGTTAGTTAATAGCTACGTAATTTTTGTTTTTATATAGACTTTTGTATAGCTTTTGAAAAATTGATTTATTAAAGTTATTGAGCTTAGCAATTTTCGAGTAATAATTTTAAAATAAATTTAATTTTTGAGATAGAAGTTTCGAGATTATTTGATTTCGGGATATTGTTTATAAATGTAGAAATCAAATTCCCGATATTCCTGGGATCGTTGTTTTGTATACAAATTTCTGAAATTTTTTCCAAAGTGCTGTTTTCCAATTTCGAGCTTTTGGACGCCCCTAGATTAGTAGGTTATTTTTAATTTTTACTATTGAACTATATATAATTGAGGAGTTTATTAATTAGCAATATATGCTCTTAATCTGGTTTATATTATCCATTTTCAAACTCTTAGAGTGCAAGTCCGCAACATTAATCAATAAATACCAACAAATTTGTTAATTACTACCTTCACTAGGTCATTAACAAGTTAAAATATATATTAGAAGAAGTTAATGATATCAATTTGTTGACATATAAAATAATTTTCAATCATTATAACTAAAACTGTCACATTAATGTTGCATGTTAAATTTTTTCCATTTATAATTACAATTCTTAAATTTTGATTCATGTATTTTCGGTATTAAAGTTTTTAAAGTATTTAACATTTATAAATTTATTGCAATAATATATTACCAAATATTTCCAAGCCCTGCAGAATTATATTAAAAACTCAGTGCCATATAATATTTGTCTATGGCTGGCAAATATAAATTTTTATTTTGTTTATCTGTTTATTTTTTTCTTATTTATTCAGCCGAGCTATAATTATTTGTTCATACAGAAACATACAATCTTACCTAAATATATAAAAATAAACGTATAAGTTTACATTAAAAGGAATGAAAAAAAAGAAAAATTTGCCAGAAGAAATATAATTGAAATGACAATCAAATTGATATTAGATATCAGAACAATTTCTTTTCCTTAACAAAAAATTAAATTTCCAATGTGTTAAACGAACGTTATAACAAAATGATAACCTACCCCAAAAGAAAAAAAAACAAGGGCTAGGAAATAAAGGGATTTTAAAATTGAAGGTAAAAAAATATTTATATAGAAATTCTTATAGGGAGGAAAAATCAATTGAACAGTGAATGAAAAACAACAATTTTTTTTTTCTTATTTTCAAGATTTAAAAAAACATTTGTTATTATTACGATGAAAATTGATGGATTTGTGATATTGGATTTAATAAAAAAAAAGAAGAAAAAACTTTATAAAATTTAGTTCTGATAATTGCCTAGATAAAGAAATAGTCCCGCAGGTAATGATGGACATTATTTTGACATTCGATTATATTTAATACAAAAAGAACTTTTCCTTTTCCTTTTTTGAAGGATTCTGTGATTGTCTTAAGCAGGATTAAATTATTTGGATTAATGTAGTATTGGAAAATGTGAAATTATTTCAATGAATTTGACTTATACAGAAAATATTGAAATTAATATTGTTTATTTGATTATAAATTATGATTTTTCCTTTAAGGATAGTAGATTAGGTTAGATTAAGAATTGCAGAACTGGGCATAAGAGTGAAATTTATAATTGCGACCATTACTGACCTATTGTGATGTTCCATTGCCTAATAGCACTTTTACTATAAGAAAATATTTTCGTTCAGTCTATGTCCCCGTGAACGTTAATTTTGTTTCGATTTAATAATTATTAATCACGATGAACAGCATTGGGATGGCGACCTTTTAGATAGATGCCGCAGAAAATATTTCTTTACCTAGGTAGCATCAAGGTAGAAGACATGGCTCTCAACCTAAATTGAAATATTCGTGGAAACCATAGAGAGATGCAGAGTAGGACATATTCCTTTGTAAAAAGCCTTCGGCCACTAGGACTATGGTGCTTATTAAGTAAAAAAGAAAAAAGTTGTTGTTAATGAAGGTAAGTAGTCTATACAAATACAATTACTATAAAATTTAAAATCTTTTTTGTGGCTAACTGCACGAACATAGTGAGACTATGAACGGTGTTGACGTTGTGCTATGCTACCAAACTTTTTATATTCTACCAGTATAGCATCGGCCACGCTCATAGCGGCACTGCGTACGTTGCATTATAGAGTTATCACACTGTGCCAAGTAGTGAAGATTATAATGACGGTTATGAAATCGTTAAAGTGAAACACTTGTTCGGTTTGTTGTGTTGCCAATATCGGTGATGTATGATTTTTAACATACAATTAATGTTGCAGCTAGCATTATGGAATAAGTTGAACGAAATATACTAAATAATCCGTAAGTTTGCATTCTAAATTTCTTAATATTTATTAGATATCCAAAACAAGTTAGACATCCAAAACACTGGACAGTATTTATATTGTAGTGTTAGTAAGAAATTGTTTGGTCTTGCCATATCATAATTTGAATTTCGAATAAGTTAATATTAGTATTAAAAATATAATTATTAAATATTATATAAAGATAATCATAATATATTAATTTCCTAAAATTTACACATTTTTAGCATTCATTTTCTTCAAAAATTAATTAATCTCTTTGTCATTGAGAAGATTTTTCCTTGCAAATCATATAATACCAAAGAAAACTTAAGCAGATCAAATCCTGAAAATATTTAATATAATTATATATTAATTGTACAATATTATAATGTATAATTATAGAAAATCGGAATTAAGATAATTAGATTTGGTCGTACTGTGTGTTGATTTGTTAATTCCTTCAAATAATATAATAATACCAAAAAGTCGTATCGGTTTTTTTTTTTGTATATTCCTATCTACATAATATAATAATTAATAATAATCTAATAAAATCTTAACATAATTCCTTATCAATTTGAATATTTAATCATCAAATCGATTATCTTATTAACAATTTTCTACCTTAAACTCACAAAAGCCTAAAGCTTAATTAAATCTTACTTTAATTAACTCTAATCATATGTGAATTTTTTTATTATTATTATTATTTGTTGTTGTACACTAAAATCATAAAAAGATAGAATTTTCTTTTCAAAAATTTTCTTATTTCTTATGTATAATCTAAGTAATTCCTTTAATAAAGGACTTACCTTTTATATAATTTATGATTTTGATATGGGATCATTTTACCACATATGTATATAAATATTTGTATATATATATTAGATTACATTATTTATGACATATTATTATTATTGTTCACCTTAAAGGATTTTATGAAAATATTCCTATTTATATATACAAGGTGAATCAGGAAATACCTGTTACACTGTATAATACTATGGAATTTGTTAATTTATATTCTAAGTTTTTGCAGGCCTTCTCCTCTGAATGGAAGAATGCCACACTTTCGATATTAAAAAAGCTCTCCCTCTGAATGCCACACGATTCGTTGTTATTCGATGTTAAAAACGAAAGTTGTATCATATTTTGGTACATAACTTAAAAATGGCTCAGAGGATTTGTATGAATCATAACTATAGCTGTTACCAGGCTCTCTCATATTTAATTTTCATCAAATTAACAAGTGACAGGCGAGGAAAGTAGTAGGATTTTAATTTTCTGAATAGCCTGTTAATTCAAGTTTTAATGTTTTTTTTTTCTTCTGAGTAATTCAATAATTCTATTTTTATTTAACTTGTTGCATTAAGCTATTTTGTGTAATTACTAACGTTTTTGTTGTTTTTCGGTGATGGAAACATTAGAGCTTAATCTACTGTCGATAATAATGATAGCATATACAGAAAGTGAAAAAAACCATACTTAAAGTTTAAAGATGTTATCTTCTTTTTATTGTGTTCTTATTATTTTTTAATGGACTACTAACAATATCTCACTTTAAGCTTGTTTTCGTTGATCCAAACAAATAATCAGTTTAATTCTTGAGTCCTCATTTTCTTGACAGATGGTACTTGCTTCTAAGATTGATTATAGGATTAGATACTTGATTACTAATAACTCAATTGTATATCCAAGAATTGTTTTTTTTTTGAGAATGAATCAGAAACAAAAGTGTTGTATACCGTATACCGTACCGTGTATCAATTATTTTCATTTCACCCTGTACATATTTTTTATTATGTCATGTTTTAACGAGGATCAAGAGATAATTCCTAGTTTTATATGAATATATATATGCTAAAAATTATGTAAAAGTCTTAACAAATGTAAATTACTTAAAAAAAAAAATATGAAACTACAATATTTATAAATTACATATGTTTATTTAACATTAAGACATTATAAAGATAAACCCTAAAAGCTTCTAAATTTATATTATAAATGTTAGATCCTTCGAATAATAATAATAATAAAAAAAAAAAAACTTATATAAAGAAAATTAATGTATAACATTCAGAGATTCTTCATTAATCAACTCTGAAGGTATAGTAGCATTTTTTGTATATCAGAAGAGAGTTTATTATTATAAAATTATAAGATAACTTTTTATGTTTTTAAAAGGAAAATTTCTTTAAAGTAAAGTCAAAAATAATAGACTTTTTTGGGCAAATAGTAAATTTCAAAATAATTAAGGTATTTAAAAAAAAAAAAAAAATATTAATACTTTTATTTTGGTGAAATATTTCCATTACCTTGAAAAATTATCATAAATTAATTATAATAATTATAGCATATTTTTAGGTGCTTTTAAAAGTATTGTGAAATGGAAGATACCATAATTAAATTGGTATATAGTAGAATTTTCAATACAAATTTTTGACCGACAGTAATTTTTATGATTAAATTTATGCCAAATTTATGCTTCTATATTTGATCTATTAATTGATAAGATTAATTTCTTTAAAATAAGAATATTTGATATTCTGGGGTTGGTGTCTCGTAAGCTCTTAAGGATTAACGGAATGGAAAGCAAGTAATTCCGTAAATGAATTATTTTTGTGATTAGTCTGAGGTCTTATTTGAAACTGTATTGATATTTAATTTATCTCATTACTGCTACAAAACTGTTTCCTTATTGTGATTATTGGAACAAATTTTATTTAAAAAGCAATGAGCTAGTGTGAAACAATTACATCAATTATTTTAACTCACTATTAAGAGCGAAATGATCCAATACTAATAATTATTTTCTAAAATTCGATATGTTTTCATATTAATTTAATTTCGTAATTAATTTTTTAAAATACTTTCTGCAATTTATCTAATATCCTGAAATAATTTTGAATTCTTCAATGTTATTAAATTATTAAAATATCAAATTTTATATATGTAATTTTTAGATATAGTTTGAAAATTTTCATTTTGCAGATAAAAATTTATTGTGAAAATAATTTTCATTATTAAATAAATATTGTAAAATTTCATAATTTATTTTATGGTGGGATATTTTGCCTGTAGGGTAATTTCTAAATGAATGTTATAATTTCTAATAAGAATCTAATAAGAATTATGGTTGAGTTATATCCTCTTCAGCTGTTTTTTTTTTATTATTTTTATTAATATTTCTATATTAAAATTATTTACATAACGAAGGATAAAAAAAAATGATACTTTAATTCTATTAAAACAATAATTTCAGAATTTTCCTCTATAAAATTAAGACAATAACAAAATCAAAAATTTTCAATATCTTTAACATCGAATAGGAAAATTCGAAGAGGATAAACAACATAACAGTAAAAAAAAAAAATTATTATTATTATTTTTTTGTTGTTGTTTGTTATTTATGCAGCTATAAACTTTACCATTGGGAGTCCTTTTTATCATAAATTTCGTTAATATTATTTATAAAGCGGACTTTAAAAGCCCGAAAGCAATAATTTCCATATTTTCTCCGTCCATAACTAAAGATTAGAATATTTAAAAAAAAAAAATTGTGTTTCAGCTTTTAATAATAATAATATGCTCGCTCGTTCGCGTATTTTAATATAGATAGATATACGCATGAGGTTTATAGAACCATTCTTTATAATATTATCTAACAATATTGGTTGTTGGAAGTAATTTGGTATCCTTGCTCTGTGTATCCTTTTTTTTTTGCATATCATATTGTAACCGAGAGGAAATTTTTGATAACACTTTTAAATTTGTTTACAGAGTTGTTATTATGAAACGTGGTTGGTTATATGCATTTAAGGGTTTTATGCAGAAATTATATTACAAATATTTGTAATAATTACTCCTTAATTAATGTTAAATGAGAGGAAGCCTGTTTAAGACTGAACTGCAGAAATTGCTGAATAAAGATTGAATTATTTGCCTTTTCATTTTTAATTCATAAAAGTCGTTTTGTGAAAATCTCGAAAGATACTGAAAATTAGTGTAGTGTGTGGACTTAATAAGAACGAATCAGTTAAAATCGACCAAAGGTTTCTTTATTCATTTTAGTAGATTTTATTATATTAAGTCCTATAAGTGTCAACGGATGCTATTAAAGTTTAAAACACTTTCAGCATACTTTTTGATTTCCAACTTGGCAAGTTCAATTTCTAGGTTATAGTGAAGATCCTTATTGCGGAGCATTTACAATTCCACATAGAACTTTTTTTTTCAATTTTTTGTATCCTTTATGCATTTTTTTGCTGTATGCAGTTCTATACTTGGATACTGTACTTCACTAAATGTAAAATATTTTTATTGACCTTATTCCGCATAATACAATTCATTTATAATTTAATTCAATATATATTCCTATATATAATTTCTATACAATATTATTAGTTAAATACAGAATGGACCCTTTTTTCTCCTTGTTTATAGACATTTTATATTGGTGTAACATTTGTGCGGTATAAAAAGGATAATTGGAAATTATTAGATTTTCTCTTATCGCGAGTCCTTTAACATAAAACCAGCGATTATACATTACTATATAAAATATGAAAATTTTGTTATATCCTTTTACATTTACATATATGTATATATATAATAATTTTATTTGTTTTTGTTTTTTATGCTAGTGAAGTGTTAAAGGTTAATATCGTAAAAACTTTTTAATCAAAAGAAATATTAGTCTAGAAATAGTTTTCATATGTTTTTATTAAATTTTTGCACATTAAAAAACTATGCGCGTTCTCGGGCTATTTAATAAAAGTTTTAATTCAAAGTTATGATATTTTTATAGGATTTTATATTCTTTTTTTTTCTGGTTTACTAAAGTTAATTGTTGGCAAAATCTTATAAAGCATTTTATTTGCATAACTTTTATTAGAGATTAATTATATTCTTTAGTTTGGTGTGGAAAGAATTTGGTTGTCTAGCCAAATAATTTCGTTATTATTGGCTTAATACTTCATAAAATATTTATATAAAATAGTTAAAATTTTGCCAAGGATAAATAAAATTTATTTGATTTTTTTTTTGGTACTTAGTTGAAGTATTAAATACTGTAACAGTGAATTACTTTTAATAGTTTTAGCAATTTTTAGTAGATTGTTACTTAAATAATTTAACAGCTTCTCTAAATTTGAATGAAATTCGAAAGATTTTCTAAAATTTGTAGTATTTTTTAGTGAAAATTTTGTAAAATTAATAGCGACTATAATAAAACTGCTATGCAAAATTTAATAATTATTAAATTTGTGTTTTTGGTTCATTGTTTTGAAGGGAATTAATTAGCTTTTATCTATAATTTATAGACTAGAAATTCTCACTTTTAAGTTCAATTTTATTGCATATTGAATATATGCATTCATATTGAGCATTCACTGGGTTCTTGGATAAAGCTTCTTGGGATTATACTGATCAAAAAATATTATATTCACCTTAATGTCAATTTGATTTACAAACTCATCAAGCAGAAATATCTATACAAACACTCACCAAGCATACTGAAACATAAAGGAAGAACTGAAATAGTTTTCCAGCTTCCAAAAGAAAGAACAAATTACCAGGTTACCACAGCTTTAGGTTTCGCAGATCTCTACTACTTCCCTCCGCTGTTACCTGTTAATTCGAGTATTAAACATTTGATAAAATTAAGAAAACGTACAAAAATTGCAAATTGACTGAATGTAATTGATTGTGATATTAAAAAAATAATATACATAAATTACATAAAGTTCGGCTTCCATTCAGTTTTTGATTATTCATTTTTTTTTAGAATAGTATGTTATATAAATTAAAATTTGGAAGAAAAAAAATGTAAATTCTGAATATAATTTTAAATTTAGGTTTCTACTTAAGAGATATTGGGCAAAACCCGGACCTGATCCAGTAAATACGATATTAAGCTTACAATATGTAAATTATAATGTTATATGTATTTTAACAAATTCGCCACTCACGTATATTTTAGATTTACTTTGGAAACTGACGAACCAAAAATATTATGTGACGAGACTTTAGAACATTTTTATGGCACTTATATGTGTCCGGAGTTTTGAGTAGAATTAGTGTCACATATTATATGATAATGAAAAATTAGTTTCAAATATATGTGACATACAATAGTTTAATATCTCCAAATAAAGTAAAACAATTTGTCAAAATTTAATGATGTCAGTTTCAGTAATAAGCAGTACCTCAAAAAATGTAAATATTTAAAACTTGACATCCACAGACCGCTACACATAAATATGTGACATATTCAACTAGAAACTAAAAAGTACAAAAAATTACTTAATAGAAACTACTGAGAAGTTGTAGTTAATAGTTAATTACATTTCTGGTGACCCTTATGTGCGTGGTGAGTCTCAGCGACAAACTAAATGTCACCTAAATACGTAAAATTGAGTGGCGAACTTTAGTGTTAGGAGCGTACAATATTTTAAATACAACAATTTACAAATCATTGAATTGTCGGTTATTGTAACATTTTACGATAACAACTAATTAATTACATAAAATTTATATTTTATAATTCATAAATTTTATATGCAAAATCTTTCAAAGCAATTCAAAAATATTTAAATCATTTAAAATTAACAAATTAATAAAAATAATATTCAAATAAATTTTTTATTTAATATCTTTTTAAATTCATGAGCAATAAAAAGAAAAATTTATTACCATCAAAAAATTATTATCCATTTTAATAAATTTGGATTGTCCTTTTTGGCAATGTCAAACAAAATTGTCCCAACAAATTTTTTTTTATATGAAAACATAAAATATTTTAATATTTCAGTTTGTAAATTTAATATAATTTTTTTTTTTATATTTCCTTTAGCAATAAGGACACACCAAATTTGCCAGACTATTTGTTTCTGTTATATAGTCAGGAGTAATTGTTGTGTTGATTGTTGTCAGGACATTTAGCCAAAAGTTTAATCAAGTCTATAAATGAGAAATAAAAATCCAGGTGTTTTTTTTTTACTATATTCATTTTTTATTATATATTTGAAATTTGTATTTCACTTTTTAATACAATTTCATTGTTCAAATTGGTGCAATATTGCAATATAATAAAGTTTTTGATGGTTTTAGTTATTTTCCCAGTTGAAAATTGTTTTTATATTCATTTTTTTAAAATATTTTTTATGAGAATTACAATTTCACAATTTTTTAAGTTTGCATAAAATTCAAATTTTTTTTTTTTATTGCAATATTCCTGGAATTTGTATATAAACATTTTATTTGTATTATGTAGAGTTAGGCAATATTAGATGAAGTGAAAAAATTTATAAAAGTTTTTTAGTTTTGTTAAATTTAGGTTGGTGGATTGAGATTTCATTTATTTTATTTTTATAAGTTTTAAATTGAACATTTTATTATATAGTTAACAATTTTTGTTATAAAAAATGTCTTTTTTATGTAATTTAATGATTTTTGTTAATTTTAGGGCTATTCCACTAGAAATATTCCACTAAACACAATTCGACTTGCAAAATTTTAATTTCACTAGAGAACAATTCCACTGGCGAATTCATAGTTTTTATTTTTCAAATGCATTTAGTGTTTTTGCTGCAATAGCCTTCGTGTATTCACATTAATCATAATTGTCAAAGTTATAAGCTACACAAGGTTTATATTCTGAAAGAGTATATTTTTTATAGGACTCTTTAAAATTGGTTCCTTTCCTTTCTCAGTCTTTATTAATTTGATTAATATTTATTTTATGATAAAAAAAAGCCACTAATTACAAATTTTTTAACAATTGAAGATCTTGGCAGTGTAGGATTTCAATTGTGAAATTGATCGAGTGGAATTAGCTGGTTGGTATTTGGTAGTTTAATGATTTTTTTTCTTCAATATATGACGTTAATTACATTCAAATTTTAGTTTAATTCTATAGTTACCTAACCTAAGTCCATGAAGTTGTTGGAAAAAATTATTTTCGATACCAAAAAAGAAAGAAATTTGTTCATATCATAGTCAATGAATATAGACAATTTGGAAACTTTATGACTTCATCTAGTTATCTTTTTTAACTATGTGTTTCACTTAACAAGAAATAAGACAAGATCCTATTCGAAATGTCGTGCGACGAGTTATATCATTGAATTAAACTTGAGAGACAGATTTGTATCGTCATCCAATTGGATACATCATACATGTATAATTTAAGATTGGTAAATTGATTTTAGGTTATTCTTGATGTTCCAGTATTTTGAAATTTTCTATATACATTCTTTGAAATGATAAATTCCCGAAATTTTTTACAAGACACTTCCAGTTTTCGATTACCCATTGATTAAATATATTTTAGCTGTCACTAAATGTTCAGCTCTATTACAAAAATAAAATGTTAAAGGAAATTTTTTTATTTTTTTAGAGTAATATTTAAATTCAATAATCTGCTCAGACATCAAAGTTTTGATCTCTTTATGTAGTGAAAACTAAATTTAATAATTTACTAAATTTCCATTTAATTGTTCGAAGCAAATATTGATTTAGATATAGACACAAAAGTTTTCGTCAAATTAAATGTAATTTGTTAAAAAAAAAGTTAATTTCATTTAAAAGAACAAACAAAATTTCCATTTTCAAAATCATTTCTATATTATAAATATTATAGACAAATAAAATTATGGTAATACATGATAGAATTTTATATTTTACCTGTTCAAAAGTAAAAAAAATCCATCTAATTTCATAATAGAATTATGATTATATTCAAAAGAAATTGAAGAAATAATTTGAAAAACTATTCGTCGTCAGTGCTCATAACAAGATAGACAAAATAATTTTGTAAGGGATAAAGACTAAAATAAATCGTAAATCGAAAAAGGGACACATAATAGAGAACAGCATTATAGAAGTAAGTCATCTTCGTACCCCTATAGAAATGTGTATAGAAATGGAAATTTCATAGCAAAGTATGATACTTTGTATATTTGTAAAATTTATATTCAAAATTACAAATTCTAGAATATTATCAAATAAATTTTCTTTGTATATTTTTCGTTTTTTTTTTTGTTTGGTTGGTGTTTTCCATTTTCGATTTGGGAAATTCGGAAAATTATTTTATATTCACTTCAAAAAAACAAAATATACTTTTACAAAGTAAACGTATAAAGTAAAATAAGTTATCACGTTATTTGATGAAAATTTATTCAATGTATCGCAAATTTCATTTTATTTGTTTTGGGGATGAAAAGTTACAATGCTTTGCAGTATCATTGACTAAAATTTTGATATAATATGCAGGTGTGCAAGAGTTGTACGGAATTTAACATTAAAAGATACAAGTTACACGTAAATTATTGATTTTGAATAATTGAAAGATATTAGTTATAAGGAAATTGTTGACTCTTGAACTGTAATTTTTAGTATAATTTGTAAGATTATGCAGCGAAAACTTTGATTGCAAAACCAACCGATCATACAACCGATTTCGATTACATTATAGCTGAAAAACTTGAATAAGTCTATTTAAAAACCAGTATAATTGATATTTATAGCATCTGAATAAGTCTATTCATTGAAGCGCAAAGAATACGGTGAGCAGGACATGTCGTATCATGGTATGCCAGACAGCAGAATGCAGAAGACACTTTTATAGATTTTTTTTTGTTGCTATACTTGTTTAGCAACAAAACAAGTTTTACAAAGTTTAGGTATACAAAACTAGCAACAAATAGCTCAAGACCTTGTTAAATGAATGAAACATATTGACGAGGTAAAAAGTCGAGACTAGTAAAACCACAAATAAGAAGAATCATGAGAAATGTTTAGCATATAGCTTTGCCATTTTGAATATTGTTGAAGTGTTTCACACAAATTTATATTTAAAAGTCATTTTTTTATAATTTATAATAATAAATTTTCATGAAAAATACTTTCCATTTATTTTTTTGCAATTATACAAAAATTTTCTACAATTTCAAATTTGTATATAAATATTTTATATTTATAAATTTTCAATTTTCCTAAATGCATAAAGAAACAAATCTTCTTAAAGTGTTTCCTTAAATATTTCTTTAATAATAATAACAAAAAAAAAACTGAATATTTTATATAAGAAAAATATCCTTGGACAAAATTTGCATTTTACATAAATATAATGCCATATAGAAAATGTTCACACATTGGATTATTTATCCATATAAAATTTAATTTAGGGTAGTGTCAACATTGTAACTTCATTTTTGTATTAATTTATATAGTTATCCAGGAAGTGTATATATAACAGTAATTTAATAAAGTAGATAGCTTTTCTATGTCCTTTAAAAATAAAATATATTTCTACAAGGATATTTGTAATATATTAAATAAGACGTAAATATAATACTTTCAATTTGTATAAAAATGGATGCTGGCTGATAGATATCATAAAAAAAGTATATATAGAGGGTGTACTTAGTGTCATATATAATAGGGGTGCATAAATAAAGAATAATTTTTAATAAAATTGTAATATTGGGAAAATTAAATTTATATTATTGTTTTTTTAAAATATAATTTCATTAATTTTAATATGTTTTTTATTCAGTTTTCAATTGTACTTGTTCGTTTGTTTAATTTGTAATTATTTTTGAATTGAATTTATATAGTACTCGTACTCGAGATATAGGCAGTTGTATTCGAGATATATGCATTGTACCAGCTCATCAATGTTATGTACGATAAATTTAAATGCAGTCTGTTTCGGTGTATCACCGCACAGTGGCGGTGATGTAGTGGTAGTGGTAGAATGATGCTATGTTTGTGATGAATTAGGTCTTGTGAATCGATGTCACTCTATATTGACGCAAAATTAAATGAGTATCAGTAATAAAAATTTGCAATATGTAATTAATTATGATTTTAAGACTGGGATAATTTTCTGACAACAAATGTTTCACTATTAAAAGTTAGTTTGTTGTAATTAAAAGTTTCTTCACTATATAAAAAAAACTATTTTTGTTTCCAAATTGAGAAAACAAGGAAAAACGCCGTATTAATAACAGTCATCAATCGCACATCTCTAGTTAAGTAACAATCCATGATATTGATAAATAGTCTTTCATTCAATCAGATTCCATTTATAGTTATTGTTGTTGTGATCTCGGTTTGTGATTAGTCAGTCTAATTAGTCCTTTAACTTATCCCGAGTTGGTTAGTTATTTTAATGAGTTGAATAACTTGGATAAGTTCAGTTTGTGGGAGTTCAACTACAGTCAGATTGTACTGCATATCACTTCACCTGTTCTGTATTGATATTTCTGTATTAATTATCAAAATTTTTGGTTAAGATAGTAACATTTTAGTAACACACTCAAAATCACTATAAAACTGTGCAGAAAATGGAAAATTTTAATGGAACTTAAAAACTTTTTAATATTTCTGAATTTCTTAAAGTAATAACGAAATTAAAATAAAATAAACTATTTAAAATTTATTATTGAATTAAGAAAAAATAACTTAAAATTATAACAAAATTAAAATTATATTTCCTATTTCTGGTAAAGTTTATTACCACAAAATGAAATTCTTTAATAAATTCAATTTGGTCATTTCTAGCATCCTTTATTATAAAGTCAATTAAAATTAAATTCATATAAATTATTTATTATTAAATTACTACAAATTGCTCCAGATCAAAATTTTTATAATTGAAATGACAATCTAATTTCAAAGAAAATTTATTCAACTTTTCTGACTTGGTTGTAATACTAAAAAAAAAAGAAAAATTTTACATATTCATATTATAAAATTTATTTCAGAAATACTGGCATTCAAATTCTGCTTTTATTTATATATGATTTGAAAGGAAATTTTGTTTTTACAATAACTGAAAGCTATGACATTACTACATCATAAAGTTAATTTTCAAAACTTTCCAAAAAAAAAAAAAATCGCTTCAATTCGTATAGTACAAGGAAAATTTTTGTTTATAAGGATTTCATGTTGACTTTGGGTTTCAAAAAGTTTTCATAAAATTTTCATAGAAAATATTCATTTTTCGACTATCATGCTTGGAGTTTATTTAATTTGTTTAGTTTCCATCATTTTGTTTATATAGAAGAGCAAAAGAATTTCAAAATTTTGTATAATTTTGATAAAGTTTATGTTTTTTTTAATACTGTGGATAGGAAATATACTTTTAGAGTGGAGTAGATTTGAGTTTTTTTTGGTTTAAATTTATAAATCTTTTAAGTTTATTTATTATGAGAATAAGTTTTATTCTTTAACATAATTATGAGAAAAATTAATTATAAAATTTTCAAGTTAATATAAACTTTATAATATTAAAATTAACGAGATATGTGGTTGGAATTCGTACTTACATAAATATTAAAGTTTATTTTGAATATATATGTATTTTGTTTTTAAAATGTTTTAAAACTTGTTGTTAATTTTATGTTATAGTTTTATGTTGCAGGAATTTAAAACATCTGCCAATAAAAATTGCATTTATAAATTATTTCTCGATCATTTAGCTTTTATGACATTTGAAAATAAAACATACTCACAACTCCAGAACATTAGAAAATGTGCAAAGTAAAGACGTATTTTCTGGCTTCGATATTCCAGAGTAAATAATTTTCTCAGATACATAGATTATGCCACATTTCAATCAAATATAAAATGATGACAATTGACAACACTACAATATCAATTTTATATTTAGAAAGTCAATAGATGAACTTATATTACACAAACGCAATTCAAAAAAATGTCATAGTGCTAAGTGAGTTCAGAACATTATACCTCGCAAGAACGGAGGGCACAGCAATTGAATGGCTCAACAGAAATATTAGTCAATCCCAGTATTATAAACACAAACAATCTACCTTTTCAAGCACAGAAAGTTACGAAAGTTAAATACATATTACTGTCCATTCGTACAAAATCTAATCTAATCCTATCCACCAAAGTCCAGGCAACAAAGAATTTGTATTAAAAAATCACCAATTTTGAAACCTAAAAATATGCAATTTCAAAAATTATAATTATTATTATTTCGAAAAATAGTTGAAAAGAATTTTCCTAAAGCTATGCCATTAATTCGTTTTTTTTTTCTTTTCAATTAAGAAGAGTAATATTTGTTAGCTATAAAAAAAACAATATATGTAATTCAATTGCAAAAATATTTATTTTAAATCACATTATTTTAATTTCAATAATTTCGATAGTAATTTAACATTTAATATATTTAAAATATTAAAGGTTTCTATCTAAATATAAGCCATAAGAATTTATTACATTTTATTAAATCACTTTTATCTAAATGTCATTAAATTACTATCCATTATTATTAACGTCTTAATATCTATCATAATTTTACTTAATCAAAATAAAATGAAAATCTTTTCCGTGTTTGTTACATTAATAAAAACTATAGTAAGCTGAACGTTAACAGAAAATTACCTCATTATCGTATACATAAATAGCTGGGGAAAATGAATAAAGAAATTTTTGTTTTTAAGGATATCTAAAATATGTTTAATTCTAATAAGGACTTACTGGTATTTTATAAAAGCTAAACAAAGTACACAAAAAAATAGCAAGGACATCATCATAACATAAATACATTAAAAATAATATTTGTGGAGGGGTAACAACAAAATTAACTTTTATATGTAAGTATTTCATAGAAATTACCAATAACATAAATTAAAAATTGAAAAGAATATTGTATAGAGTTTCATCAAAGTCCGTCCAATTTGATAACGTTCTTTACGAAGGAGAAATTGTTCGTCGGCAGTATACAAAGGGAGTGTAGAACTCCCTTTCCTATGGGCTTTAAACGCAGCAACCAGCAAAGAAATTCCGAAATACCGAGCAACGCAGTATATTATATATCGAACTAAATACAAATCTCTCTCCAGTTGTCATTGTATTTTGTATTAATTCAAGGCTAGTTTTACTTTGTCAACTAAAAAAATAGAGTATCTAGCACTGAGCTTAAATGTTAATTGGTCAGACAAATGTTGACAGTTAAAATTTAGTTTGACCAACAAATTCTAAAATTTTAGCTTTTAAATAATTTCACGGCGCCGTTGTAATGCCAATAATGGCGGCCGTTGTACCGCTGCCGCTTTGAAATGTCAAAAGAAATGTTGGTATGGTTTTGCGGAAGAGTTAGCTCAATTACAACTTTTCTATTTTGTGGGATGTATAATAATTTCATAAAAAAATTAGCTTTTGATATCATATTTCTATATTTTAACTTTTTTTTTGATATTTCAAAGAACTAGTAGCGAGATTACATCCAGCATTAAAGGATACCTAGAAATGTCAAAATTGGTTATGCCATTAATGGTTTTTAATTATGTTTGTTAAAATGTTTTTATATGTGATATATAACTTAATCATAATTGGTACCATTAACGATTAATCATGAATATTTTGGTAGTCGTAGGATCTTTATAATGAGTATTGGAATACCACTAAACATGGCATTTATTACATAAATATTTTTTTTTGTAGATTATCAAAATATGTTTAATATTAACAATAAATTACTAAAAGTTTATCTTTTGTTATACTCCTTAATGTTATATTTTTCTAAATCTCTAAAGCCAATATATCGACCGGATATGTATCTAAATGGATTGTTCTCAAATTCAAATAATTTTTTTTTATTTTATTTCTGTAAATCTTCATGATGGTTAATTTTTGTTATACATTCATTGATATAACTACTTTTATTATGAAAGGATATGAATCTATCGACTAAACTATCTATTAAGCTAACATAAATTTATATTATCTAAAACTGTATAACATATAAAGACCACCATTAACATTATTATTTTTTTTTATCAAAGTAACTATATGTAGAGTTAGTTAAGTCTCATTGTTTAACATTTATTTAAAACTAACAAAGATTTTTCCTATGTAATACTAGCAATAATGATACAGCAAAAAATACAAATTTACTATTTATATCTGGGGTTTTTATTATAACATTTTGTAGATACACATTTCAAATCACTTCATTTATATGAAATAATAAACTTCTAGTATAGCAAAAAAGATCAGCAATTTTATATAGAAAAAAAAAAAAAACACTGAAAATGAACTCATACACAATACAACACAAAAAAAGGATAACAACAATATTTGCAATGGGAAGCAATTAGTCCATATTTTGACTGACCTGACCCTTATAGTCATCTTTAGGCTTTTTGTTATTTCTGTATGTTGTGTGCCTTTATATACAGTAAAACATCGATAAAATAACTATTGTCGGTCATTTTTAAATTATGAGCTAGTTTACATCGATTGTCAAAAAACATCTAAACAGACTTTGATTATCAGAAGACCAACTGTGCCGATTTTGCGAAGACGAGGATGAGACGGCAGAACATATATTGTGTGAATGCGAGCCGCTAGCGAGAAAACGCATATGACACCTCGGTAGTCACATAATTACAGTCTCGGAATCGTGGTTCATGTCACGCAAGCAGCTGTACTGTGTTATCAATAGTACGGATCGGGGTAGTGACGCATAATTAGAAAAGGGAAATCACAATAAGCGGTATAGCTGCAGTGACTGCGCCACTACTAAGTGGTC